>CM068828.1:17038629-17584835 GCA_028554795.2 Sinohyriopsis cumingii | reverse complement strand
ACTTTTATAGAAAAGCAGTGTGCTCTTCGATCTAACGTCACAGCACACCTGAAAGTACATGTAATAAAACTTGTTTCAATCATCACTGGTAAAAGTCACATTCCTTAGGTTCACGATACTTGTCACTTAAAACTGTATGATTTTGTTGGTTTTTCCCTCTATGTACATTACAAAATAGTCTAAATAGTCTCACAGTCAAGGACTATACTAACTGATATAACTGTCTCCAACAAAATAAATATGCATGAAGTTTGTTCATAGTATCCTAAAAATAATGACAAAATTGTTCCCACGAAACCCCAAAGGTCAACACACTTGTAAGAACACACAACATGAGCTACATATTGGAACATACAATTATTGTGCAATTCCAATTGTAAGAATAAATGTAATTACTAAAAGAAATGTTCATTGCCAGTGCAATACCCTAATGTTTTACACAGGCTTAAATAATGGGTATAGATTGATCACATGTGATAGGGAGGGTAGGCAGGTCTTTAAATGAAAACCTTGTATAGAAAACAATTCAAGCAGAATTCAATGTCATATGAATGTAAACTCAATACACAGTATGCTAAATAAATCATACTAATCAATATTAGTGAGTGTCCGTGACATAAAATACATACTTATTTACTGACACACCAAACATGTAAATTTTATTCTAGTCTTGCTGAATGTTTGCCATCTCTTAATATTACTTAACCATTCACATGTTCTATGATACCAGCCAGAACAATCATCACAATGTATCCAAAAATTCCCCTTCCACGTATTCCCTTTGGCAGAGTTTGCAAGTTTCATCATTCTTCTCTTCTAACTCCTTTCATCATATTCATTGTCATCTTCTTTGTCTGATTCATATGGTATGGTACTGAACTCATTTTCCTTTTCTTCCTGGCCTTCATGCCTGATATATTTTGTTTCTGCTACAGGCTCACTGATACTTGCTAATGTTTTCTTACACTCATTTCTCAGTGATGCTTGTTTTTTCACTTGCTGCTCAGTTTTATTTTCTGTATCTGTGTCGTCATCTGACTTATGCATGCCATGAACTATATGCACTGACACATTTTCTTGTGCATGCTGTATTTCAACAGATGTGGGTCTTCTAAGGAATTCAGAGTTCGTCATCTTCTCCAACTGGATTATTCCTTCAAACAGCTTTTCGGACATTCTTTTTTTCTTTCCATCAGCAGCGCAACATTTAATCCCATATGCTTTACACACGTTTTTCAGTTCTTCTTTCCTGAAGGACATAAAAACGACTTGTCGTTCAAAATACCAGATTTCAGCAAGTGATGAGAAACTTATTTTTTGACTTATCCTCAGTGATGTTCTTGTAGGAAATAGGTGATAATTTGGTACAAATCTGTTTTGAAATTCTGATTTGTTTTCGGTGTGCTATTTTCGTCTCAAATGACATTGCCAGCAGAAAGTCTTTTCTAAATTGATTTAGCATGACAGCAAATCAATTTTGAATTATCTCTTCGAAAAGTTATTGTATGCATGAGGCTTTTAGTGATGCATCATAAACCAGATCTTCAACTGAATTAGAGGGAGAAATTTCCTCACAACATCTTCTGCATATCATTCCAGACCAGAGATCATACAGTGCACCTGAGCCCAACAATTCACTTATACAAAACTGGTGCAGATTTGACCCATACAAATTAATGTTGTTCATCAATTAATAATCTGAGTCACTGGGAATACAGTTCCATGAAAAATTTAAACAGGTCATCAGAAATATCGGCCAATAATCTTGTGAGACACGGTTTTCTTCTTCCGGTTTCTTTCAAACTTTCGGGGTCATCTGTCGACTCTTTGAGATGATGCTCCATCTGGTTCAATCCATTGGCCTCTGCATAACATTGATTGGCCTTGTTCTGATGTGTTGTAGCAGTTAGATTGTTGGATACCATTATACTTGAATTGCAGCTTGACCAGACAATAACCACCAACATACCGAACCTTATTTCTGGCACTATCTGTATCAGATAAAGAACTCTGCCTTTCTGAAATCTTTCTTGAAGAAATGAGGAAAATTTTCTCCTTTTCCTTCAACAAGTATTTTCTAACATCTATTCTTAAATGAAAACACACATGACACAATGCAGCATGTGAATGTACACGTTTATCAGCAACCAGCAAAAAGCATGAAAGCTTGTACTCATCACTTGTTTGGTACACGTGACACTTTTTGTAGAATTCAGATACGGTATTTATAGCATCATTAATCATCTGCAGGTCTTCAGTTAACTTCATAATAACTTGAAACTGTTTACCGATGAATATCTGGACTCTCTTATAATTTTCATCCTTTCATAGATGCATTGCAAGGTCATTAGTATTTTTCTGCATGGGAGTTTGAACATTGTCCTTCATTAATCCATGAATACATTGCCTTATGTCAAAATCTTTAGAAATCATTGTTAAACCTGTATTATCTTCTTCATGTGGTACGTTATTAGTACTAGTATTTGGAAGCTACGTACCTTCTCTCTTATAAAGTATGATGGAGAGGGTCCTATGTCGGAACGGGTCATGGGAGTAATCTAAGGTATTTTTGTCACTGTATGATTTTTCCCCTTCAGATTATGTTTTTTTCCTCAACATCAAGCTCGCATTGAGCACCTGTGCATTAAACCCGGCGTTACAAGATGGGTCATCGTGTCCGTCTAATCGTCCGTTCGTCCACAATATGTCTCAGTCTTTTTATGGAGTGCAATTAAACTTGGTAAATATTATGGTCCTAAGTTGTATGTATGCGTATCGACAAATCACTATGATCCGTTGATCTGTTCGAGTTATTGGTCTTTTCGTCTTGAGACAATACAAGGTACACTGCTGCAGTGCATGGTACAATGAGGCAGTATTTGATACAATGAGGCATTGCATTGTACAGTGAGGCAGTATATGGTACAAGGAGGCTGTACATGATACAATGAGGCAGTACATGGTACAATTTCTTTAGCGCAATTAATCCTTCATATTTTGATGGCTTCCCACGAAACTTCGTAAATGTTATGGATATCACCCAAAGGTGCGTATATCGACAAATCATTTAACGTCATGTATTGTGACAACTCCGGTGGCCGAAGTGGTTAGAGCATCCGCCTTGGATGCGTGAACTCTGTCCGTGTCATGCTAAAGACACAAAAATGATCATAGCAGCTGTCTCGCTTGGCGCTCGCCATTAAGAGGTAAGTGTTAGGACTGGTCTGCCTGGTGTCAGGATGTTAATAATAATAATAATAATAATAATGCTTTATTTATAGAGGGTGACTCATTAGTCAAGGACTACTCTCCTTTGAGGCCCTCTAATGATGATGTGACTCGCTGGGTCATTATGCTGCATGTCTGCAGCATGACGCCCCAGTGGAGAGAGTGTGGTGATTATAAAGTGGCTAGACGATTCACTTTATTTGTGAAATTTTACTTTAATTTTGTTTGAAGCCATAAAACATCTAGAAGCCATTACTTATCACGGCATTTCACAAGACGATTATAATCTCTCACTCTCCCTATCTTTGGGTGACATGGTTCGCATAAATATGAACCATAACAGACTCTAAAAGCTACGGCCAAGTCGTTCAAAGATTGCCAAGGCTTGTAAAACACTGCGATGAAAAAAGCGAAGCATTTGAAATATATTTCGCTAAATTATGTAGATATTTCACACTGAGTTCTCTCTCTCTCTCTCTCTCTCTCGTGCATGTCCTAATGGATTGCAGTAGTCCAAATGATTATGTTAAATAGAGCGCATTTTTAACTGAATAAATCCATTACAAACGATGAAATAATTCAGGCCAAGCCCTAGGATGTGCGGGGCCCAAGGCAGCAAGCGATGAGCGCGGGGCCCCAAGCAAAAAACATTGCATTGCGGAGTTGATTTCCTGAAAGCGCAGGGCCCAAGGCGGTTGCCTCGTTCGCCTTGCCCTAGGGCCAGGCCTGATATAATTTATAGTGTTCGCTTTTTAAAAATAAGACCCAGGTCCTGTCAAGATTCTGTCATTTGTTATCAATGCTCTTTACCATGCAGGTCTCTACGTTATATTATATTGAGTTTACAGTGTTCTCTCTCTCTCTCTCTCTGTCTCTGACACGCAAACACATACGGAAACAAGTGGATTATATTGTAGTCTCAACAGAGTTGTTTCCCTCTAAATCACCTTGTAATTTGTAGTATATGTAAATTACGAGTTTCAGATTTTACACTATTTAAGGCCCGTCCCTTCGTTACCCCGTGGCTTTAGCCTTTTAACAAACACGATTGCTTTCCGGTGATCGTCTGAGCTGAGCTAAGCTTAAAAAACCTCAGACGCCTCCCCCTGGAAAATATGCTCCTCTAACTAAATATTCTCGGGGCATCTGTGATTACCCACTGGAACATCCGCGAGAGTAGTCGTCGGAATATTTCCATCTCCTATTGCTTTTTCTTCGATTGTCACTGAACATGGTTTATTTGGTAATTGTGTTGAGATTTTTTCCACGGCTATAAGTTCCGAAAGGATACGTATTCATTTATGCTGAGATTTGTTTGCTAACACCACCAGTCACACAGTTCGCTGTCGAAATATCCCCGACAGGAAATCTGACAGAAGTTCCAGTGATAGGTGCTTTTAGTACAATTCCAGCAACACCCAGGCCAATGGTGGTCTAAGAGCCTATTCCACAAATCACATCCACGACACCAAAGACGCGTTTATATTTCTCGAGTTTATTTGGTAACTACATCTCGCAACTGTTGTTCCGCTTCGATTATATTTTTATTTTCGGTAGCTCTTAGGGTCCATCACATTTGTTCTAATAATATTGTCATCGTGGAATGTAACTGAGCAACAGGTTTCCCTTGTTTGGGTGCAGTACGCAAACGCGTTTCAAACCAAGCATTTTCTTCACTGGTACAGCTGCCATACAATCGTAGGAAAGATTATTCTGGGTAATGTTTGTGCTTCTGGCGAGTGTAGGCTCTCGAGATATGTCACCACCTTCACCTAGAACAATACTGATAACGCATTTGCTTTGTGTTTCCAACGAACGTTCTTGTTTTCATCCAAGAACTATCACGCGAACATGTGTGTGGAATATCAATCGAGTTTTCTTTTCTTGGCCGAGTTAGTTGTGAATCGATATAATTAATGGAGAATTTTATTAAGAGGGACTCGTCGGCCAATATAAATACATCATTGTTAGAAACAGTATCTGTATTTTTTTCACCCGACTGTGACGTAGCTTCCAGCAACTGGGCGTTTTTATGTGCTAATTCGATCATTCCACGTTGACGTTGAGTTGATATTCGTATATCAGAGTGGTTCCAGCATTAGATTTCTATCCCGTAGATTATATATGAGCGCATCTAAGGGTTTGTTAGCGTCGTTGTAATGCAGTAAACAAGTCAAACATAATCACCATCGAAGTTGGAATGAATGTCCCTCCAACTGATCGAACACCCTTCTGGTAAATTCCTTAACATCGTCATCGTGTTACTATTCAGTAGTTCTTGATTAAAACAACAGACACACAAATGTATTTTGTGTCCTGGTTCTCAGTGATTTCAATCAGGTTTTGTACGATGGCACCTCGCGGCTTCAGTACAACATCCTTGATGTCCGCGTTGGACGTTTGAAGTTTTCCAGTTTGATCTTGGAAAATCACTAGCTCCTTTGGGTCAACTTCAACATTAAAACTAGGTTTGTAAACTCTGTCAAATCTACTGTGGTTGCAAACAAACGTGGTCAGATCCAGCCCTTAATAAAACAAGACATTTTATGCAAGTTTACTAGTTTCATGGTATACACAAATATTCACATTTCAACAAATATTCATGTGATGTTTATTATGTCAATCACAAACGCCCTTTGACATAGTCACCCACCACTTGTCTCAAGTGCCCAAGACTTTTCCAGTTATATACACCCTTAAAGTTATAAATCCAATCATCCACGCACTCTTTTTGGCGTAAGAATGAAAGGTAGATAAAGTGCAATGAATTTCTTATTCACACTGATGGAGAGGTCACATTCGTCACTAATCGTTGTGCTTTTAAAACAATTAGTTCCTTTGTGCACAGATAAAATGTGGTGGACATGCATTTGCTGGAAATGTTTACAAATTTGTCATAGAGAATCTGTTGCTTAAAGAAATCCAAGAAAAACTAAAACACACGACACGTCGTCCTAAATTCGAATGAGTCTTATCATTTTGTGGAATCAAATCTTATAAAAGTAGTTGATAATCCACTAAATCTAGAATTGGGACACTGACCTGCTCTATTGAATTCGATATAACACTGATGATAGAGAGTGTGGCATGTGCGTCAGGTGAAATCACTGAATTCAATATAACACTGATGACAGAGATCATGGCATAAACGTTGGGTGAAATATTTACAGTTCTAAGAGTCTTAATACGTGTTCTCACAAAACCTCTCTTTCTGCCTATGCTAGAGCCGTCTTCAGTCAGCCATTTGATAGCATTCAGATACCAAAATATAATCATTTTATTGTTTATTGGGGCAGTTCTTCTTTGCATTTCATTTGCATCTGTACAAAATAGTGTTAATTGTCTTTTCGCAGCTCAGTAGGTAAGGAACGAATCCTCTCCTATTCTAAAGTATCTAGAAACATAATAATCTGGACGGGCCAAAGGAAGGTAGTTGTCAAATGTTAGCTGTACCATTATTTTCATATTATCTGAGTTTTGCACTGCAACTGAATCACAGTACTTGGTCTCTTTGTTACAAGTTGACAAATTCTGCTATCGCTTTAAAGCAGGGAGTGTGTCTTTCCATATATTTTGCGCATTTCCTTTTAAAATCAATGGTATTGACTGACAAAATCACTACATTCTACCAAAGACTCGAAAAACGCGTGTTCTTTGTTTCGTGATACACGATGGGTTTGTAGTATCCTGAGCTGTTTGCAAGTGTGGGGATGACCTCTACAGATAGACTGAAGGGTGGCATTCCTTCGATAGTGGAGGGGCAAGATTATGCTGCATCGCTAATACCACATGGTACAACATCAACCTTGTCGTAAGGCACTTCATAGTACTCGAGTTCATTGATCTTCGAGTTGGAGGTCCATTACATTGTTCCTATTCGGAATTCGAGACTCTTGGTGGACATCTCTTTTCGAAATGATCTATCTCTCTTGGAACTCTCTTTTATGCAGACATTGTAGCGATATGACTGAAAAATGTTAAAGCTACGTTAAAAATCCAAATCACACACACACACTCTTATAATACTAAATAAGCGGTACTCGTACGATACCGTGTTTTGATCGGGAACTCGCATTCGTTTCTCGCAGACAATCTGATACACTTTTGCAAGGGTTGATTGACTTCTTGATAATAAGACCAACCTACATTCTTTTGATGATTGACCATACTGACCCAGAAGTCTTAATCTTAATCTGACTTTAAGGCTTCTTTTGACAAGTCCGCGTTTGAACCTGACTCGAAAGATAGCTGAAAGACTGTCTTTTCACTTAAAAATTTGGTATAAACTTGTCCTTTCTTATCTATATAGTGATAGAGTTAAGTTTAGTTCCACCACTGGCAAAATTTAGAATATTGTCGTCGTGATGTTCGTCGATCTACGCTTCTACACTTTCGTCTTCAACGTGTGCACAATAATCACCAGGTTGATCAATGTAGATGCAACTTATCAATGTCAGTGTAAAAACACGATATCTAAAAGGTCCCAACCCCGGGTACAATTTAAACTGGCATTGGCTATCACGCAAGCAGCAACAATGACATTGCAAACACAGGAAGGAGATAGAGTAGAATCCACGACCTCTTCTTAATTCACCAAGATCAGATTTTGACTTATGATGTCGAGGAGAAAATGAGTTTTCCGTTACCTTCATTGAGCTGAAAGTATTGATTTAGATCCACCAAGTATTAGGCCTTAAACGATATCAGATGTTTGAACTGGTTTTATTTTCTGTAGGGTGATTCCAGGAGGGATAGCTGCTTTTATTTTTTTAGTTTCAAAGATTCGAAGCCTGAAAAAATCCAATTGGTATCCACGATATAGAGCAAGAAACAATTTGACACTAACGCACGTTCCTGTCCAACATCACATTCCCGTGGCAATGATGAGGCAACAAGGGATGGTACAAGTTCGTCGGTAGAAGAAATTTAAATTGTATCAATCCTTCACACTAGCGATTATGTTTTACGTAGATATGTATTGTCAACCTTTCAAGGTGATTGGTAAGAAATCAAGTACACTTACACGCCCATGGATACAAAGAACATACATCAATATACTTGATTCGTTCTCTTTGCGTCTTGTGGAATTCGTTCAACAAGCGTGTAGAACTGATTCGTCCACCAAACAAGTTGTCACGTGAATTCAAAGGTTCAGTTTCCACCATTTCGTAGTCCTTGGCGTCGATAGTAGTCGTGTTCCCATCATTTCTACACTTAGTGTCCGTGACCCTTCAAACTCTGGCGACACTGGTTGTTAGGTTTGTCATACGACGCTTCCTTTGTCAACCGTGTCTACGAATGTTTCCATTCTCGGTGAAAATAATACGTGGGGTATCCACGAAATAAACAACCGTGCACTTCGTACACGGCGTTGTGATCTCTGAGTCCTAACCATCCAACGAATAAGATCCAGTCTTCTTTTCTTCATTGTCTCTAGCATTTTGTATCTAGTTGTCTTGAGCTTCACATGATTTAACCAGTGCTAAGCTGAATATCGGCATATTTATACTATTGAAGGTGTATAATGGTTAGTGTTACGAGTCTTTTCTTTTAAAATAAGTGACAGAAAAGAATGAAAGACAACAAGCTTTGTAAAATTTAACAAATATATTTATTTTCCTACTATACAAAGTGAAAATGAGAAGAAAAAGAAACAACTTACAGTATTCCTGAATAAATCCAGAAACTGAAGGCTATGACGTGTCTGTTATAACTTATAGAGTGTTTATGTGTCAACAGTCTTTTATTGAATCACAGTAATATAATTCCAGGTTTCAGTTCAGCATAAATTCCAATGAATGTCTCTTTCCAAAAATTTTATCAGAGCACCCGGGTATTTCCAGAGAAAATAATCACTTGAATTCAATAATTTGAACAAAAATATTCATCCCATCTGGACACAACATAATACAACTTGAAACTGCTAGATGTTAAAGCAAGAATGACCAAGTACAATTACAAAGATTATATAGTTCTCTACTTGACCTCAGGTCACAATTAGCATTCTCTAAAAAACACATTACCTAATGGAATATAACCTTCTAGAATGATTCTGATGTTTACAAAATAAAAACAAAAATAACTTTCACTTAGGAAATTGCAAAAACTAGACCTAAATAAACATATTTACTTCTTCTATTAATAATGATCCTAATATTAAGCTCACAAAAAGAGAATAATTTAGCTATATATTAGTTGTTTACAATAAATACAATAAAAATGTCAATCAGGTCAAGCAGAAATTAATTCAGTTTTTGACAAAGGAAAACCCAACATACAATGTTACATTACAATAGCATGTAATGAAATAAAAATATTTTAAACAAACAAACAAACAAACAATTCAGTTAAATATGCGTAACAGTTTGTCATCAAGCATGAATTGCTTTCGAAACACTAATTCACACCCTTGATAATTATAAAAGCTTCCTTCAAGAGATCGATATCACCGTGCTCTAGAAATAACTGTCAATATTTTCAAAAAAAGGTCGAAGGATATCCACATTGGATCGACAATATTTGAATATGCTATCATGAAATTCAGCAGGGGCTAAATAGTGGGATTGGTACGTAACCTAGAAAACTTCCCGTTATTCTATGTGCGAGAGAGAGAGAGAGTGTGTGTGTGTGTGTGTGTGTGTGTGTGTGTGTGTGTGTAAACACTCCTTCCCGTTGGTTGGTTAGTTGGTATAGGTGCTGTTCATTCAAACGACGTGTTCGTTAGTAAGTGTACGTGTTGTTCAGTAGATGATTGGGTGTTGGTCAGTCAGATGGTGTGTAGTCAAAAAGTATATGCAACATACAGCAGATAACTCAGTTCGGCCGAAAAAAACAGGCGTATGTGTGGTTGTTGGTCAGTAAGTATCATTTTAACAGGACATTTCGCAAGTTCCTATCAATTTTACCAATAGATATCCCCTTATCCATATGAATCTAAATATTACATTTCACTCTGACCCTGGAAAGTTTAATCATACTTTTTTCCATAGTGTCATTGTTTCAAAACAAATTATGCGTACAAAAGGAAATGCCATGCCAATGACTAATGTTAAATTCCCTTTAATGTTAAATTCCCACAGAATCACATTAACGTTAAAAGTGTGCCCTTTTCGACTTAGAACTCCCCAGTTCAAAATGACAACCGCAGTGTTCATTCCGATTGTTTCCCAAGAGCAATTTCCGTCCTCAAATTATACTGTTTACCTTCCTTAACCATTCGCTCTTCAGGAACTACATGTTTGTCATCTTCTTTGACGTACAGAAATAATTCTTGGTCATAAGTCATGCATTTTATATCCTCTCCCTTCATTCTTCCAGTTTGTAAACTACCGCATCATCTAAAATTAATTGCTTGATATTAAATATTTTTGTTTAATAACGTTAGGAAATTACCCTTTCACATATATTGTATATTAATTCAAATTTTTGTTTAACCAGTTTTAAACTTAGCTGTCTAGATGTGTAAACTGTGATGTATTCTAATAGACTGACCCATAGTTTTGTTCTGTTTTCTTCCATGCTTGCTTCAAATATATATATATATATATATATATATATATATATATATATATATATATAGTATTTTGATCTAGATCAAATAGATCCCTTGTCCCTTGTTTGTAATCTATTGTGTTGATCGTTTTTCTATAAGGGCTGATACTGCCTTTTCCCCAAATAGATCCCTTGTCCTTTGTTTGTACTGTATTGTGTTGATCGTCTTTCTATTAGAGCTGACACTGTCTTTTTCCCAAATAGTTCCCTTGTCCCTTGTTTGTACAGTACTGTGTTGATTGTTTTTTCTATCAGGGATGACACTGCCTTTTTCCCAAATAGATCCCTTGTCCCTTGTTTGTACTCTTCTCTGTTGATCGTTTTTCTATGAGGGCTGATACTGCCTTTTTCCCATATAGATCCCTTGTCCTTTGTTTGTACTGTACCTTGTTGATCGTCTTTCTATTAGGGCTGACACGGCCTTTTTCCCGAATAGATCTGAAATCAACAAATAGATCAATCTTTATTCTTCTGTATGAAATTTTGTGGCATAACTAGATGTGACCACAATTTTATCTCAGTTTGTGAATAAATAAACACTCGTTATCTTTGATACAGACATTGTAGATTTTAATATCTAAGTATTTATATCACCTCTTTGTAAACTTAAAATTATCCCAAATACGTCATTTATGTTGCATAAACAAAGATATGACATCATTTGGTCTTCTCTTCGCTTGAGATACGTTCATCTATGTTAGAGTATACCAGTGAAACTGGAAAATACCAGTTTCCTCGTTCATTGTGCATGGGAGACAGTCGTAGCCTACTGGTGTAAATTTACAAGTGGGCTCGCTCAGTTAATTGTATACACTCAGCGGCGTCGCAAGGTTGGTGTCACCCAGGGCGGTAAACTCATGGTGTCACCCCTCCAGACTGCATGGTGGCACCCTGTGCCTGCTAGTCATGTATTTAACTATGATCGGTTATCCGCTTATGAAATCCGACTAGACCGAGCAGTGTGTGCTCTGTAAAATTTGCAATTTTTCATTTTGGTGTCACCCCTCTGAGATGGTGTCACCCGGTGAGGTCCGCACCCCCCTAGCGACGCCACTGTATACACTTGAGACGGAGGTAATTAAAATTAATAAGTATCATATTTGTTCTCTATCCTAATTTAAGATATTAAATGGGCCAGCAATCATAGTTTTTAAAAGTAGTTAAATTGCATCGAATTAATTCCAACTTTGATATATTCTTCATCGCATGAATCACTAACTTTACATTAGTTATTTTAACATTAGATTCACACACGCGCGCGCTCGTGCGGATATTTATAAACTCCCAGGACATTGGTTTGATGTATCGGTCAAACAAAATAAAGAAATGTATAATAATAATGGACATTAATGTACCGTATAAATACATCACACATTCAGTGGTGATATTTCAGCTACTAAAGGTGAAGATGGAGATGAAATTCAGGAATGTTGAAAAAAGTAATAGAGCAAGATGTTATGCAGTTTGGAAATATAGTTTAAAAAAATATTGTACAGTTTTATAACTATCGTTATTTTATTGCATAAAATATTTATTAAATTTCAGTTGCGCAACAAGTTAAATCTAGTAGAATGTGCTTTTCATCAAATGCTGAATATTCACAGCAGTTGCCCTTGTCCATAGTAATTACACAGAGAACCTATAAGATGAGTTGTTAGTGTAATTTATAACCAAACATAATTATCATTTAGCGGTATAATTTGAGATGTAACATTCAGATAATATTAAAGGAATTGAATACATTTATAAATATTAGTGTTAGTTTGTTTAGACTTTGCTTACTCTGTAAGCACAGTTTAAAGTAAATAAGTAAATAATTTTATCAAAGAAGAAAAAGAGTCGACTCGTACACACACACGCACACACACACAAACACAAACTTGTAAAAAACACAAAAACGGGAACATGATTTTTACCATCAAAACGGGGACATCTTTATTTTGACGAATTTCGGGCCATAAAGATCTGTTTTACTATGCATTTGATATATACATGTCATTTATAATTGAATTTTTGGTTGATTTCCAGGAAGCAATATATCCGAGAGGGGACATGCAAATATACACAGAGTGTCAGAAATTATTCTGTCAAATGAGGGATATTCCCTAAGTATGTATTTTGATTTTAAAAATGTATCAATTTCATCCAAGTACTGCAGTAAGCTCATCTCATGCACATAGTTCCCTTCCGTATTAAAAAATTAAATTTAAATATGTTGAACGATTACATTACGTTTACTGTATACAAGTAAAATTGTTTGTCAGGAGTTTGAAGAATAAGAATCGTCTGAGAGAGACAGAAAGAGAGAGACAGAAAGAGAGAAAGAAAGAGAAAGAAAGAGAGAAAGAAAGAGAAAGAAAGAAATAGAAAGAAAGAAAGAAAGAAAGAGAAAGAAAGAGAGAAAGAAAGAGAGAGAGGAGAAAGAAAGAGAAAGAAAGAAAGAGAAAAGAGCAAAAGAAAGAGAAAAAGAAAGAGAAAAAGAGAAAAAGAAAGAGAAAGACAAAGAGAAAGACAAAGAGAAAGACAGAGAGAGACAAAAAAGAGGAAAGAAGGGAGAGAAAGAGGAAGAGAGAGAAAGAAAGAACGAGAAAGAAACAAAACAGAAAGAAAGAAATAAAGAAAGTGAGAAAAGAAAGAAAGAAATAAAGAGAAAGAAAGATAGAAAGAAAGAAATTAAGAAAGAGAAAAAGAGAGACGGAAAGAGAAAGAGACAAAGAGAGAATAAGAGAGACCGAAAGAGAGAGAGAGAGACAGAAAGAGAGAAAGAGACAGAAGAAAGAGAGAGAAAGAAGAGAGAGAGAGAAAGAAGAGAGGAGAGAGAAAAAAGAAAGGAGAGAAAGAAAGAGAAAGAAAGTGAAAGATAGAACGAGAAAGAGAAAAAGAGAAAGAAAGAGAAAGAATGAAAAGGCGAGAAAGAAAGAAAGAGAAAGAAAACGAGAAATAGAAAGAATAAAGATAGAAAGAAAACGAGAGAGAGAGAGAGACAGAGAGAGAGAGAGAGAAAGAAAGAATTGACATTGAAAGCACTTTTGGCACGCACAGGGCAATTAGTATCATGGTAAGTGTAAATTGCGCAACACTGAGAAAGAAAGAAAGAAAAGAAAGAAAGATAGAAAGAAAGAGAAAGAAAGAAAGAGAAAGAAAGAGAAAAGAGAGAAAAAGAGAAAAAGAAAGACAAAGAGAAAGAGAGAAAGAGACAGACAGAGAGACAGAAAAGAGGAAAGAAGAGAGAAAGAAAGAAGAGGAAGAGAGAGAAAAAGGAGAGAAAGAACGAGAAAGAAACAAAGTGAGAAAAGAAAGAAAGAAATAAAGAGAAAGAAAGAGAGACAGAAAGAAAGAGACAGAAAGAGACAGAAGAGAGAGAGAGGAGAGAAAGAAGAGAGATAAATAAGAGAGAGAGAGAGAAAGAAGAGAGGAGAGAGAAAAAATAAAGGAGAGAGAGAAAGAAAGAGTAAGAAAGTGAAAGAGAGAACGAGAAAGAGAAAAAGAGAAAGAAAGAGAAAGAGTGAAAAGGCGAGAGAGAAAGAAAGAGAAAAAGAAAGGGAGAGAGGAAGAAATAAAAAGAGAAAGAAAGAAAAAGAAAGATAGAAAGAAAGAAAGAGAGAAAGAAAGAGAAAAAAGAGAACAAATAAAGAGAGAGAAAGAAAGAGAGAAGGAAAGAGAAAGAAAGTGAAAGAGAACGAGAGAAAGAGAAAAAGAGAAAGAGTGAAAGGCGCGATAGAAAGAAAGAGAAAGAGAAAGAAAACGAGAAATAGAAAGAATAAAGATAGAAAGAAAACGAGAGAGAGAAAGAGAAAGAAAGAATTGACGTTGAAAGCACTTTTGGCACGCACAGGGCTATTCGTATCATGGTAAATGTAAATTGCGCAACACTGAGAAAGAAAGAAAGAAGAGAAATAAAGAGAGAGAGAAAGAAAGAGCGAGAGAGAGAAAAAAGAGAAAAGAAAGAGCGAGAGAGAGAAAAAAGAGAAAGAAAGAAAGAGAGAAAAGAAAGAAAGACAAAGAGAAAGAGACATAGAGACAGAAAGAGAGACAGAAATAAGAGAGAAAGAGAGAAAGTGATAAAGAGACATAAAGAGAGAGACAGACAGACAGAACAGAGACAGAAAAGAGAGAAAAGAAGAGAGAGAAAGAAGAGGAAGAGAGAGAGAGAGAAAGGAGAGAAAGAACGAGAAAGAAATAAGAGAGAAGAGAAAAAAGAGAAGAAAGAGAGAAAGAAAGAAAGAGAAAGAAAGAGAAAGAAAGAAAGAGGAGAGAAAGAAAGAGAGAAAGAAAGAAAGAGTGAAAAGGCGAGAGAGAAAGAAAGAAAGAGAAAGAAAACGAGAAAGAAAAAGAATTGACGATGAAAGCACTTTTGGCACGCACAGGGCTGTTCGTATAATGGTAAATATAAATTGCTCAACACTGAGAAAGAAAGAAGAGAAAGAAAGAGCGAAATAAAGAGAAGAAAGAAAGAGAGAGAGAGAGAGAGAAAGAGAAAGAAAGAAGAAAGAAAGAAAGAAAGAAACAGAGAGAGAGAGAAATAGAAAAAGAAAGAATTATGGAGAAAAAGAGAAAGAGAAAAAGAAAGAGAAAGAGAAAGAATAAAGATAGGAAGAAAACGAGAGATAGAAAGAGAAAGAACTAAAGAAAGAGAGAAAAAAGAGCAAGAAAGAGAAAGAGGCGAGAGAGATAAAGAGAAAGAGAGTGAACGAGAGAGAGAAAGAGAAAGAAAGAATGAAAGAGAGAGTGAGAGAAAGATACATAGAGAAAGAGAACAGGAGACAGAAAGAAAAGAGATATAGAAAGAGAAAAAGAAAGAAAAAGAAAAATAGAGAAAGGAAAAAGAGATAAAGAGAGAGATAAAGAGAAAGAGAGAAAGAGAAAGAAAAAGAGAAAGAGAAAAAACGAGAGAGTAAGAGAAAGAAAAAAGATAGTGAGAGAAAGATATTAAGAAAGATAGAGTGAAAGAGAAAAAGAGAAAGAGATAAGAAAGAGAGAACGAGAGAGAAAGAGAACGAGAGAGAGAGAGAGAAAAGAGAAAAAATAAAGAGAAAGAGAAAGACAGAGAAAATGAGAAAAGGAGAAAGAGACAGAAAGAGACAGAAAAGAGAAATAGAGATAGAGAGATAGAAAGAGAGACAGAAAGAGAGACAGAAGGAAAGAATCAAAGATAGTTAAAGAGAGAGAGAAAGAGAGAGTGAAAGAGCGAGAAAAAGATTAAAAGAGAAAGAGAGATAAAGAGAAAGAGAGGGAGAAAGAGAGACATAGAAAGAGACATAGAAAGAGAGAGGAAGAGATAGAGGAAGAGAGAGAAAGAGAAAAAGAGACCAAGTCCAAAAAGAGAAAGAGACCAAGGGAGAAGGAGAGAGAAAGAGAAAGAAAACAAGAGAGAGAGAGAGAGAGAGAGAAAGAGGTCATTCGTATCTAATGTTACATTTTCCGGTATTCATGTTCTGTTGTCATTATATTTACCGGATTATGTCATTAACTGAAAGCTAGGGCTATTTTTTCTAATGGCATTCGAGGTTAAAATGGAGTGGTTCGTTTTGCCTAAAATGACGTTGTTTTCTTCATCTTTAAAATATTGAAAACATGTTTTAACACGGAAAAGGTTTGGTGGAAGCAAACGTCACCCCCACCATTCCCTTACTGGATCGTATCGTAGATTCACTACATTATTCACACATGGACTGTGTAAAGTGTCGAATTTTGAAGAAGTATTGAATCTTAAAGTTGAATGCATTGAGCATTAAAATTTTATCACATTTAAGTCAGAAAAATCTTTGAAGGGTCACTTCGACCTTTCTTCTTTTTGTAAGTGCAAAAAGTGGTACATATAGAGATTTAGGGGTAATTTTGTCCTTTAAGGAACAGCTTTCTGGATCGAGACGGGACAGTCCGAAGACGGAAGTCCGAAAAATAAAGTGACGAGTTCAGAATAAAGGACTAGGAAGTCCAGGAAGAGGTGAAGCGTAGAGAATAGGTTGACTCGAGGAAATAGGAAGACGTTGATACATGGTCAAGGAAGGAAGGTGATGCAATTAGTCGTGGACGTTGCGCTTTTTTCACCACTCATTATGATGAAATAAATCCAAATTAGAAACTGCTATTAAATTCTGTTGACGTAACTTAGACTGAATTGGATTTGCCGCTATTAATTTTTATTGATTAAATTTTGTTAATTTTCCTGTCTAAGGGCTCGTATTGCATTACTTCTTCCCAATAGACTTGCTCAGTTCTCTATTGATATTCTGTCTTTCTACTCCCACCGGGCTATAAAATCGAGGTAGGTCATTTCCTAGATAACGCCAGCCAAATCCAATTAACCACCCCTCTTCTGAAGAGGGCGACGTTACATACTGACAAAACTGTGATACAGACCAACACCTTGTAATTATGTAATGACAATTCCTTAGTTAAAGTCTGATTAGCTCAATGCAGTAATTGAATTAGTTTTTTCTTCTCCCTTATTCGCATCGCAACTTTATCATAAATACTTTTAACAAATATAGGCATTGTTAACTTGTTAACGTCAATGAAATATTATATAAAACTAAATAACATAAAAATAATACCTTATAACTTTGAACCTGGATATCACATTTCTGCGAATACTTTACAGTCAATGAGTGTAGCTGCCTATAGGTAGACACGTAGTTGCGTATGAAAAGTTTGACAAGAAAAATAATGCATTTCAGACCTAATATCTTAATGATTTGTTAATGATTTATTTTTTAAAAATCTTTGGATAGGCCTCGAACTCCCTCTAACGGTAGAGGGTGATCACATCCCACAGCTCCCCTCTCCTCGCTACTAGACGACAGGCCCGGCCCTAGGGCTAGGCAAACGAGGCAACCGCCTTTAGACCCGCGCTTTCAGGAAATCAACTCCGCAATGCAGTCTTTTTTGCTTGGGGCCCTGCTGCTTTGGGTCCCGCATGCTGCCTTGGGCCCCGAACATCCTAGGGCCGGGACTGCGCGGCCCTGGTTATTTTGTACCTGCGTATGAACAAAATGGTGTAGCTTCGCGCCTTTTTCAATCATTCATATAATATGGGGTGGTGGGCACGTTCATTTTATACGCTTTGTTTAGATTTCCCGCCTTTTTATGGGCTCATATAAACATAGTTATCGCCATGTGAAACAGACGGGTTATCGTCATGTGCCGTCACATAAACAAATTACTAATGATATCTATTGTCGGAAGAAGTACATACAGCATTTCCTGCTTCAAAATTATAGTTCATATACATACAATTTAAACTCGTGTACATTTCTGTGAAATTTTAATCTAATTTATTTGGATTGCATAATAAAGTACTGGTAGACCCATGGTGACTAAACTTCCCAAACTTAAATACATAGATTGTGCTCAGATTTGTCAGAGACGTTCCCTACTAATCTCTGGATGTTTTTTGTTGTGCTTTTATGTTGTTTTTTTTGTGTGTTCTTTTTGTTGATTTTTGGCAAAGCAATAAAACAAGCTAGCTTGAAGAGAGAGAGAGAGAGACAGGGATGTCATTTCAACTTTTTTCGGGGGGTGGAGGCAAAACTTGATTGCGGGGGCAAAACTTGATTGGGGGTGGAGCAAAACTTGACGGGCTTGTTAATTTTCGTATTTAGACTACAGCAATTTTACAGCACATGCAAATGCCCCCCCCCCCATACGCCCCTGGAGAGAGAGAGAGAGAGAGAGAGCGATCAGGAAATCTGTAGAGAATATGAAAAAGTACTGACTAAACGGAGGAAAGAATGAAAAATGTTTGATAATTTACTGCAGAGTCAAACAGAATTTATATGAATGATTTGTGTTGGTTTTTTCCCTACTGGCTCAAAATTAACTTGTCGGATTTAACTATAACGCGGTTAATTGCAGGAAATAAACTGTATTAATCTTTGGTTACTATGTAGACGTCGTCATTGTGCTTCTTATCAACAGGGATGATAATGTTAGTTCGTGGCAGTAGTAGTTGTGTAATAGTTGCAACAAACGAAACGAAGGCAAATATATGAACTAAATACGAGCACACAAATCGTCGTTGTTCCAAATTATTAACGAAAATCAAAATCAATGCACACATGCACACAATCTAACAACAAAAATATTTAATATAACACTTTTAAACGAATCAAATTAAAACATGATTCCTAGCGTTCCAACTTAAAACAAAATAACCACATCCGAATGAACACATGCTGATATTTTCCAATGTAGGCTCAGTTAACTAAAAGATAATATGTACAAACACAGATAAACGGTCATAAAAACCACGCATAATATATGCATGAAACTGTTCAGTTTTCTTGTGTTCCCGATCTAATTAGGTGAAATATGAACGTTGGACTACCCAATATTAAACACATACATCTATATACATCTGTTGAAAAAAAAGAAATATATAATAAATATGTCTATGTTTACAGATCTCATTTCAATGCTATTAGATCTAGATACAATGCTGTCAATAATTCGAAGCAGAGTGCACAAGCAGACAGCGAAACGAAGCAGTGTGAATTTTAACCGCGTAAAAGAGGACGTGGTTTTTCGACTGATACACACGGGGTTTTAGGTCGTGCAGGACGTATGCATCGCTGTGTATAGCATAATGTGAAAAAATACATAAAAAACGGGGAGATACTCAGACGCTTATTTCAAGGTTTTTATCACTCAATAAGGTCATGGCATTCCATTTTAGCGTCTACTACAAAACCTGGACGTCCCCGTTTCGAGGTGTGTCGTCGGTATGTTGGTGTGTATTCACGCTGATGTCCCCGTTTCGAGGCTTTCACACACACACACACACACACACACACATCGGCGCAAGGTAATACTACGTGCTATGCGAAACAGTAATTTGGTGCTCGTAATCTTCATTAAAATATTTGCTGATCAGAAAATCTTGTACGAAATTGATGTAAGTTGTGCCAAATATATATATATATATATATATATATATATATATATATATATATATATATATAAGGTTTTGTTTTATTTTTGCGCCGTCGTTTGAATTTGGCGACCCTTTTCATCTCGTATTTGGCTCCCCTCTTTAAACGGCTCCCTGTGCAAGGCACACTGTTCGCACATAGCATACATGCTCTTAAAAAAAATTAACAGTAAAGAGTGAAGATAACCAGCTTTGTAAAAATTTAGCAAATAATTTATTTCCCTAGAATACAAAGTGAAAAATGAGAAAAATGAACTTACGGTTTTACGAATTAAATCCAAAAATAATCGAAGAATGAAAACAAAAAAAAACTACAAGTCCTATCTATGAAAAGTTCTAAAGGATTCTCAGTTAAAATCCCGATGAAATTCAAGATGGAAGGCGATGACATCAGTAATAGTCAGCGTTGTACTGGTGTGTCAACAAGAAGCACAGAAAATATTCGAGTTTTTGAATTCCGTATAATTTCCGGTAAATGTCTTTGTCCAAGAATTATCAGAGCACTTTTGTATTTCCAGGGAAAACAATCACTTGACTTCAATAATTTGCTGGTTACAACATAATAAAACGTGTCAGTTGTTAAAGTAAGACTGATCAACGTTTATCAAACACATCAGTTATACGACTAAGTAAAACGCAAAACAGATTCCCGGATGAGGGTCAAAAGTTTATCCTTCTGGAAAAAATAAAAATCTGTTTATCAATTGACACATGCTTAATGACACGTAGTCCACGTATGACCTTGACACAACTTACTGATTTTTACTCTAAGATCATATTTTTTTATAATAAAAAAAACGTTGTTTACCAAAACTGTCACTGATCTTGGAACAAGGTCAGCGACATATACAGTATTTCATTAATTAGCTGTTTACATTAATGAAATAAAAAAAATTTTCAATTCTGGACGATATCAAATCCTGTAAACAAATGTTACATTATAATAGCATGTAACTGAATTAAATCTGTAAAACTAACAATTATATATATATATATATATATATATATATATATATATATATATATATATATATGTTACAGCACTTGCCTTCTACTCACAGAATAGACGCTACAAGTCCAGTATGTTATAAAAATTGGGTTTTATTGTGCATGAGGTTGATAAGTGGAGATCGATAAATTTATCCTACTTTGTTACACCCTGCAAATACAATAAAAATACATTTATTACAAGAATAAATAATACCGTCATCAGTGCATTATTGTTCAGCATGTATACATTGATTCTGTTTACAGCACATTCAATACAAATAACTTACTACACCATATATTTATTGATTATCCATCTAGAGAGATAGTGGACCAAATAAACCTAAATAGAACAATCAGTGTGTAGAGCAAAAGTAGAGAGCATACGGACAGACAAGCATATGGACAGAATGATAGGCTCATAAAAGAATATGCAGGTACTAAAATACATCAACATATATCCTAGAGAACTATAACAGAGTAAATATAAAATAAACTTACATAAACCATATTATAAATCTATTTACCTTATCATATGGGACATTTTCCTTCAAGCAAAAGAATCATCAGGCACTTTTCTTAATGCAATTCCATGACCAGCAACCTTCATAAGCTCCAACGGAATGACCACCACTAATATGCTGTTCATACAGACAAGTAGCAAACTAACCAATCAGAAAGTTACTTACCACTAGTCATACAATAGAACAACCCAGCATGAACAGTAATCAGGGTAGCTTCATTGCTCAGTGAACAAAACTCGAACAGGTAATCATGGTTCAGGGTTACCTAAATGGCTAAATATGTGTAAAATAAGTATAACACAATAATTGCAACTGATGACTTTATTTCACTCATCAATAAACATTAACTACATAAAATAATAAATACCTACTTCTGCCTAATTAAAACACGAATATATAAAATTTATTAATAAATAGAGATAAACAGTTTTAGTAATATTTGTATTATGTACGATACATGCTTACTAGAGGTATAGAAAATAAATAAATTAAAAAAAATCAATAATAATATAAAATAGAAAAAATTACAAAAAAAATTAAATAAGAAAAATTAAAAAGATAAATGTGTAGAACATATATACTAATATAATCTTTACAACTGTTAAAGAAGTTATCAGAACTCAATTTATATAATAAAAATATTGTGTGCAAAACGCTTACTATCAAGTATTTTATAAATAATTAATTATTTTACATTGAAAATTAATTTACAAATTCACTTTCATTTTTAAAGAACAAGTAAACTTATTTTTATGTTATTAGATTATACTTTTACCAATTAAGATTTTCTGCAAAGTAAAATAATATGAAATATTCATATCTAATTGTAAACAGGGGACATAATTCAGAAAAAAATTAAAAAAGTTAAAAAAATTACTAAATGTCATATAGTGTTTTTGAATTTAGACCTTTTGGATATACCGTATTAAGACAGTGAATCCAATAGGTTTCCTTTAGTAGACGTTCCATTTCAGAATCAGCTTTAACAATAGGTTGGAAGGAGAAATCTTGCAGTGTATGGGAATTTTTGTTAAAATGTGCGGCAACATGAGATGAAAATGATTGATCGATTTTTTTATATCTGATCTATGTTGGTTCATACGTTTAGATATTTGTTGACTGGTTTGTCCAACATATTGGATGCCACATTTTTGCATGTTATCAAATAAATAACATTTGATGTTGCACAATTAATGTCACAACGCATATTAAAAGTTTCTTTCGTATTATTACTATTGAAAGAAGTATTTTCATCAATAAATGAACAGTGTGAACATCTAGGTCTGTTACATTTAGTTGATGATCCTATTTTATATGATGTTTTTTCTAATTTGGAATTAGTTAGGAAATCTTTAAGATTTTTAGTCCTTTTATAAACAAGTGTGGGTTTGCTTTCGTATAGCGATTTAACACTTGCTTTACATGATAAGTTTCATAAATCCCAATATTTATTGATAATCATACATATATTAGGCAAACTTGGATTATATTCAATAACAAAAGGAATGATATGTTCATTTCTGTTTTTGATTTTATATTGTAAAGATTCAAGCTGTGTAAGAGAAGATACTTTTTGGAAAGCAGCATTAATGATGTCAATAGGGTAATTTCTATTTAAAAAATGCTGACCTAGCTCTGTCACAGATGATTTAAAAACAGCATCATCCGAAATAATTCTTCTGTATCTTTTTGCTTGACTATATGGTATCCCATTTTTACATGATTTAGGATGGCATGAAGAATATTCAACATATTGATGAATATTCGTGTTTTTAACATGAACCAATGTAGTAATTTCATTATTTTCATTTTTCATGACATCAACGTCCAAGAATGAAACTTTAGTTTTAGAGACATTGAATGTGAATTTTATTGTTGGATGTAATTTGTTTAAATTGTCTATAAAGTAATAAACGTCTTCTAATGAATAACTCCAAATCATAAAGATATCGTCTAAAAACCTTAACCATACATCCGGTTTTAAGAGGCATTTATTTAGAAGATCACTTTCTAATTTTCCCATAAATAAAGATGCATAAGCAGGTGCCATAGGACTACCCATTGCTGTTCCCATTTTTTGGAGATAGTTTGTATTACCAAACTGAAAAAAAGTTATTTTCGAGCACAAGTTTTATCAAATCACAAATATGTTCTTTTGATAGTTTATATGTATATTCGTTATCTTCAAGATAATATTTACACGCTTCGATACCATCATTGTGTGGTATATTCGTGTAGAGTGAAACCACATCAAGTGTAACAAGGAATGAATTTTCCGTTAGTTTCGGTAAAGATTTCAATTTGGTAATGAAATCAACAGTATCTTTGACGTATGAAGGTAGTGATTTCATTACTGGTTGTAAAATGTGATCAATTTATTGCGATATTTATTTGTAACTGAGTTGTATGTAGAAATAATGGGTCTACCTGGATATCCTAAAGGTAGTGACTTATCAACCGCTTTATGTATTTTTGGTAAAATATAAAACTGAGGTGTGCGTATTTTATTTGGGAAGATATCTAGTTCATCATATATGGAACAATTGTGTACAGAGATTTGATTAATACATTGGCTTATTTTTTCTTTCGTTTCTTCAGAAGGATTATAGGAAAGTTTTGTGTAATATTCTTCATCATTTAATTGTCTTTCTACTTCTTTAATATAATCCTCCTTATTCATTATTACTATGGTGCAAGACTTATCCGCTTTTTTATAATAATACTTTCATCTTGCGATAAGCTACGTAAAGAATTTAATTCTTCTTTAGATATGTTTGTAAAATGTTTTCTTTTAGGACTGCTATTTAAAATTTCTTGTTTAGTTGCTTCAATATAAAAATCGAGATAAATATCTCGTCCACTAGAAGGTGTAAATGTTGATTCTTTTTTATTGTAAAAGGGCTTATTTTTTAGACGGAAACTATTTTTATACTGTGAAGATGTACATGATTGTGAGAAAAATTCTTTTAATTTTAACGATCTTGTGTATTTGAAAAATGCTTCTGCTAAATTAATATTATCATGCACTTTGGTTCTCGGACAATATGATAATATATACATGTATGTATGTATGTATGTATGTGTGTGTGTGTGTGTGTACACACACACACACGCACACACACAAATATTCAGAATTAAAAAACATGTTTCCTTCAATGATACTTACCTCCTCAATATGCTTTAAAAAGTGTGAAAGTAAGGCTAGTAAGTCTTTAAACATATGTGACATACATGTGCTGTGTTTTCATGCTTTATTATAAATAAATGTAATATTAGTTCATTATATTTATATTATAATGCGTTCCTTAGGAGAGTTACAACGTTTTCTTGTTGAAATTAGTTCAATACTGTAAGTTGCAAGGAACATTGAATTTTACAGAGATAAGGCAAATCATCAAAACGTCCGTGCTAAATGTTGTAATATCTTTGATATTTATGCAAACGTATTAAAACCGGTAAATCCATTAGATATTGTTTCCAATCACCAAGTAATGATTTCTCCCTCAACGGAAGCGGATAGGTTTAAAATAAATACTCACCGGAAATAACGTCAAGTCACATGAAAATAAAGATGGCTGTCAGCAGACGGACTGTTCCGGCGAAAATGATAATTTTATCGATATTTCTGTGTATTTATGATTTTCTCTAATTTTGTTAATTGCCACAAGGGGAAGATTTTAGTGTTTATATGTCTTTTAATTTTCATCTTATTTAGAGCACACTTAAACAACTTTTAAGAATGAGTTTCAGTTGAAACACGGCGTTATAAATCGATGTCCTCATACTGTTGGAGTTGCGACCTCTGTTGGTTTCAGCGCTAGATTATGACTACATTTACACATGAATCGGAAATTCATCGTAGATAAATGTTAGCTAGTTGAATGTTGTTTTTATAAGCGATCACTTGATATTCTCGCTATATGACGCCTCCTCCACTCCCACCCACTTGTTTATTTTTCGCCAAGAATGATATGTCTGTTAAGAAATAGGGTCGTGTCGGCTGAGATTCATTAGTTATGTGCCTTGTACAATTAATCGTGTATACCTTTTCATAAATATTACCTCAGTTTGCAGGATCGCTTATATTATTGAAAATGAGTAACTTGTTTGTGTGATTAATTGTAAATGGAACAGCCATTAAGGACTAGCTGAAATGTTATCTCAAAGAATGCAGTTTGGTCGAAACAATGAATAAAGCAAAATCTGCATCTAATATATTTGGGAATAAATAAGGATTTAAGTGACGCTATGCACGCTTTATGCTGTGTAAGTACTGTACATTATAGTTTAGCCTGGTATCCCAGGTAAACTCAACCAGCCTGCGAATTCTGAAGTCTGTATTTACCTTTTTAAATTTCATGTTGGAGAAATCAGAAATATGGACATGCAAAATAATAACAAAATCAAATCATAGTACTTCATAACAGTTGAATAAGTTTCGGGTCACTGAAAATGATTTATTTTTTTTACAAACACGTCTTAGGACACAGAAAAAATTATTTTTTCGTGTCCCAAGATTTAAAGCCTTTACAGTAAACAACAAAAAGACTTAAAAATTGTAGAGTTTAGACGTTGGCCCACAGATAAGCTGACCCAACCCCCCTTTCTTCCAGGCCTTTATTTTTTCCTAAATTATTCGGCTTATACACGAGTATATACGGTAGTCATTCCAGCAGATGTACATTGTTGAGTGGGAATAGTTTATCCTAGGTAAGGTGCATAGCACTGTATGAATAGACTCAGCGTTATTAATTATAAGTCATTTTAGAATTAATTGATCAATTAAGAAGAGTTAATATTTAATGTTATTAATCTTAGCAGAGTTAAAAGTCATCAGATTTAGTCCTGAACTGCTTGGAAGCATGAAAATCCTTGAAAAGATAGTAAAAAACAGCTTCCTGTGCTTAAATACTATGAAAACTTGTTATTTCTGAGTGTATTGTAAGTCGAGTCATACATGCCTTTTTTCACAATTGTTGCAGAAAATTTTGTGACTGTCAGATGATCCTATAATTCACACATTTGTTTTCAGTTATTAAACATTATTCATCATGACACCACATTATATGGCAACCGGACACTATTGTTCACACCTTGTTTATCCCCTCTTACAGGTCATGATATTTTTATTTTCATGAAGTAATAATAAATTATTGATTTGGATCTAGATCTTATTTCATACTGATATAATAATGTAATTATTTTGAGAATAGTGAGCAAAACTCTGGCACAAGTACATACATTTCACAGACCCATGGCATATATATCTAGCTGAAATAAAATATACTCCCCAACTCTGATTTGATACAGCTGAAAGAATCTGATCCAATGAGATTGCTAGTTGCTATCACAGAAGTAGGTAATTATGTAACAATTGAACGGTTTATATCGACAAGGTCACATGCAAGCAACATGTTTGACCAGTTTGACTTTTCACACATATGTTCTCCTGAGTGATGGAATGCAGACATAATGAATGTCACCATATTGAATATTTAACAGGTTGCATAACATTCTCTTACTGAGCAATTGATTTCACTTATGTACAGTAACTCTTCTGTTGACATGAGGACACTTGTTCAGAACATTGAATCAGCTAGCAACATTGTATATGTACCAAGGTTTAATATGAACCATTAATTTGCTCCAAGCTTGATTACACACATCTCACTTTCTGTTTTATATTCAAATTAGGATTCAAAATTGGCTAAGCTAATTGTGAAAATTTCTTATTTCAGATTTTTTAGGTTTTAGCTCTGGTTCGAAGCTAATAGTGACTCATGCACCATCTTATGTATCATTCCAAGAGCAGGCCAAACCATTAGAAACTGGTGATGTTCCGAAAGTTATTTCTCATACCCTGGGAATTTCATCTCAAAATGTAAGTTGTTCTATGCAGGAAGGGTGAAGGATTCACATGTTTGCTATTATATTATATACATGTAAAAACTTGTCTTTATTTTACAACAATTCACCAGCATAGCATCGCAGCATGTTTATGAATAGAATTCATCTGTGAACATTAAGATCTGGATTTGAACATTTTATATAAGAAACCAATAATGAGTCATGAAAAAGTCTCAGAAATATTTTTGTTGGTAATTATGGTCTGAAAGCTTGCCTAAGTGCAGTTGAATATTTACAAGTAAGAAATCATGTCAACTTAGCACCCTGGTTGACCTGAGAAGCTTTAGTAAAGATGTTGAATCTGAAGTGACCAGTGATAATTATATATCTAAATATAATATGCAAGACCTCAACATTGGATGAACACCATACCTTGCATTTTATTTTCTCAGTAGACTTCATTGTGTTTATGTAGTGATAAAGATGACTGTAGGAAGCATGTATCAACAAAAGTCCGCTTTTAAACCAGTCTGGTTTAATTCATAAATGAAATTATTGGATACAGATTTGAAATATTTATTTTGTATGTTCAGATTCTAATTTTTGTAAAGCTGGCTTTCCTATTTACATCAGTAGGAGCTGGCATCGCAGAAGAATATATGATTTTGCCGGGTTTTTTTTCTTCTTGTCTGTTTTATATCTTTTTTGTCTACTCATGGTTGTTAAACTTTTTTAATATTTTGCAGGGTCTTGATTGGAATGGTATTCTCCAGGGATCAGTCTTTCAGAGGCCCAAAGCCAATGTACTGATTACAGTTGTAGATTCCACAGGCAGTTTGACCAATAAGCTAAGGAATATTGCCAACTTCCAAGTCAGTCCAGTAAGTTTGTGAACATTGCCGTGTGGTTCTCACTGTACTTGTGTAATATTCCTGAATAACTCTCACTGATTTCAGCAGATGGAACACATCTGTACATATTTCCAGGAAAATGGCAATGTATAATAAAACCTTTTGATATGTCTGCCAGGCTGTCTTGTTGTACTCTACCAGAATAAATTAAACAATTATACTCTACATCACACATCGATTAGGTGCAAAATGATAATTGATCATGTGTATGTAAACATTTACACACACATTTGCACACAGTATTAATAACAATAATGATTATAATAATAATAATGTGGACTTTGTACAGCATCTAATCATAAGCTGTTAGTGCTTTACAATATTGGATAACATAAAAATTTACACAGCATCAAAATCAAGATTACAAAATCAAGCACCATGAAATTACAAAACATAATGACAATAATGAAGGAAGTAAATATTATTGATTTTATGTCAATTCTTGTAGTCAGGTGGTTTTTAAGAGCACTCTACATTGAAATACCATGTTCTTGTGTCTAACATCAATGAGCAATTTGTTCGAAATATCTGGACCCTGATATGCAAAAGAACATTGTCTGTAGGAGTAATGAGAATGCAAGTGTCATTAGAGCATGTATACCCCTTACAAGCAGACACATTTTATTTTAATAAGTGTCCAGAACCAGTATTTAATTCATACTGTAAGGTAAGTAATCCAATTATTCTTACCAATGTCTGTTTCCCAATGTTATGTTTTTGGTACTTAAGGAAGTTTTGGCTAAATAACATTTACCACTACGGTTAATAATATTAATGCTGACATTTGCAGGAAATGGGGTCAACAGTGTTATGATAGAGTTTGGGGCTTGACACAGCCGTGAGTTTTTGTCTTTGATGATTATGACTTGACATAATTGTCAAGATCATAACATGGTCATCATAGGATAAATATAGATTTTGTCGATTAACACAGAAGTTAGTCATGAACAGAACAGGGAACCAGACAGATTTTGACAAAATAAGGTGACAGTACACGTATAACTTCCTTTATAAGCAAGGTAATTCTTTGACTTCAAAGTTTTGACTGCTAATTTAATTGCTGTACTGTACAATTAGCAACATAGGAGTTAATCATCACAAAACTTGAACATGTCATCACATAAATGGAGAATTAATACTTTATACGAAAGAGTTCAAATTATTCGACTTGATGACAAGAGGGAGAGTTGATGAATTCCTGATGAAACATTTTATGTTGGGAAGACCAACATCATAACAGATAAGGAAATTATTCTGCAGCATTGGGAAAATTTAGTAAATGGAAAGTGTGTGTGTGTGATTTGGATTTTGAATGTAGCTTTAACAATTTTTCAGTCATATTGCTACTGGTCGAAATGTGTCAAAGAGTTGGCCATGGTATGGTGAGCAGCCCTGGTCAGTGACCCTAGCCTTCCAAGAATGGGTGTTGCCGAGCATTACGTATATTTGATTTAATTTAATTGTTTGTAAGTTTAACATTTTTTTATTTTTAATTTCATTACATGTCAATGTAATGTAAATTTGTTTACTAGGAATTTGATATTTTCCAGAAAATTCAGTTTGACCTAATTCTTTTTCTAAATGCCTAATAATAGAAACATTGTTTTTATTCAGTGTTTCCCTTTACGCACATTTGTGCGTCAGGGATACATTCTGGAGAAAATTGACGCCCACATTTTGTTGCTGTGTGTTTTTTTTTACACAAGGGATTCGCATAATGCAATCAGGATTTATTTAATATCCAATGCTTTGGACAAAGGGTGGTATCGTGTATACTTCGAGCATAGGCATTGACTGGTTCCCCACTTTGTTTACTCCCTGTGTTGGGCTCCTCTATTCGTATAGCGGAGTGGAACGCAGGGGATATACGAAATAAGGAACCAGACTAGCATAGGCAATGTTATGACGGAGTAGCTTCCCCATATCTCACGAGCTCTCGTGCGATTTCCATTGAGCTCAGCAAGATATCTTGATGTTTAACCTCAATGCTTGTTGCACTATAAAGTGATCTCCAGATTAAAACGTCGTGCAGTAAAAATCATTAGCGAAGAAAGTGAAAGAAGCAGAACACAAAGGAGTAACTGTGGATCTAACTTTAATGAAAAATGGAGAAAATAATTCCCTTGACTGGAATACAGCACATCCATTAGGATTACCGGTGTGACTGCTGATAGCGTGATTGCAAAGACTGCAAAAGTGAATAATCCTTTCGTGACAGGGTTTAAGAATTTTAACAAATCTGCCCTCGTTTGCCACAAGATATCTGGAGAACACATTATAACCCAAGACATTCTTTCACAACAAAGAAATCAGTAAACTTGCCGAGACAGATGCGTTTATTTGGATTACACAGTCAGGGGGTCATTGCAGATTTTGTTAGTTTTTACTTTGCTGCAATAAAAAAGACCTTAAAGTTCAAGTGTAACTTATTAGAAACATGATGAATCATTAGCCTCCTTGATTTTTGGATAAATTTGTTCTAGGATGAAGTACAATGAAACCGATGATAGTGCACATTTTATGACAGGCGGTAAATTGACTGCCATTCGGTTAAAAAGATTTATTAGGCTTTTTGTATGGGCTTGTATGTAATATGTTGGTCTATAACATTGCTTCAAAAACATTATAAGAAAACTGTTAAAAGTACGATTTTAAAAGAAAAATGAACTAATAAAATTATTCTTTAAATGAACAATGCTTTTGTTTGTTAATTGTGCATGTTGGTTTATTTGTATGTTTAGAGAGAGAGAGAGGGAGAGTATGTTGTGCAAGTTGCAATATCCTATTTCAAGCTGAAAAAGTACGAGTTGGATGAAAATTTGTCAGTATATTTTTGACCCCCCACATTTTTTATTTGACCACAAGTTCTGACACCAAGTTTTTTTTTTTTTTAACCTCAGTTTTACACTCCTGAGGGATACACTGCTATTTTTGACTTAGTTCCCGACCTTAATTCAGAAATCACTGAGTCAAGTAAATGACTTTTTATTTTTATCTTATTCTTAGAGTAAAATGATTGGTTTTTGTCAAGGTCATACTGGGACTATGTGCTTTTAGATGTAATTACTTCTCGAAAATTCTGGAGACGAGCCTCATCCGGGATTCTGTTTTGCATTTCAAGTTACTGTATGACCTTTATTTATAGAGAAATTCAGAGCTGGGCTTTTTCTTTACACTGGAAAGTGTATGTTGCAACTAGTTTGGAGTTATAATTTTTATTCAGATTATCTGGATTCTAAAGGATAATTCTTATTCCTGGATTTAAATTTTATTCAGAATTCAAAGACCGGAATATTATTTTCTGTAGTTTCACAAAGGACTGTGCACATCAGCTCTATACTAACTGCAGTATACGTCATCACCTTCCATTTTGGATTTTTTGTCAGGACTGGAACTTGAATTCATTAGAATATTTCATTACTAGGATTTCAAAAATTTAATATGTGGATTATTTTTGGATTTGATTTTTAGAACCGTAAGTTCTTTTTTTTTCTTTCTTTTTTTCATTGTTTTTTTTTCTTCCAGAGAAGTAAATTATTTGTTAAATTTTTCAAAGCTTGTTGATTTCATTCTTTCTTTTGCTATTGTTTGTTAGAGCCTAAACACGTAACATAAGACTGGATGTCTGCAACATCTATGTTTCTTTAAACAAAATTGATATTCAAATATCGATTGCCATTTGATGGGTGACTATATTGGTTTCTCTTTTTCTGGTTACATTTCAGCTGCCATCAAGGACAATTTTTTTTTTGTTGGGGTACTGGCTACTTCAGAATGTCCCACCCTTACCACTGCTCTAAAGAATCGGTAGATCTCACTGAGAAGGAATGGACTTACAGCAACAGATGCCTTCAGAACTTATCTCCTAGCACTTGACAAGAATGTGTAGCTATTCATATTTACCCTTAAGGGAGGGCTGATCCAGATCATTCAGAGGGGGTTCGGGTTTCTTTCATCAACAGTCCCCTCTCCCCTCCTCACAAATACACTGTCAGATCGGGAGATAGATGCCTTTCTAGAACAACAGGATATATGGGCACGAGAGCTTGTGCAAAGGCCAAAACTCCCCAGCATTTTATTCAAGGCTTTTTCTTTTTGGAATGCAAACAGCAGGTGGAGACCCACCATTGATTTGAGTCGCCACACCCAATTCAGCATGGAGACAGGGAGGTCATTCCACCATTCCATCAAATTGGCACATATGCTGTCTGTATCAATCTGACAGACTGGTACCTTCATATCCCTATCCACCCCAAACACCAAGTTTCTCTGTTTTGCTTACCACCACACAGTTATCAATTCACTGTTCTTCCATTTGGCCTCAACATTAGATGATGGGCTTTCACTTAGACTTGATTGTGTCATATCTCAGTTCCAGCCATCTACATTGATGGCAGCTTACCTGGGTAGCTTCCTACAGAAACACATGGCAAGTTCTATCCTTCACCAAGGCAGGAATGATCATTCTTCTCTTCAAGATCGTCTAGACCTTTTCACGAACTGGGAAAGCCAGGCCTCTGTCCATCCCAGAACTTCATCCATCTGGGTATGCAGTTCTTAACCAGCTGGAATTTGGCACAGCCTCTTGTGTTCTCATTACCAGAATTATTGAACTTATCGAGTCTGTTTTTCCAACAGGACTTGGATTTCATCAGACTTGGTTGTCTCTTTCTGTGATCCTTGTCAGCACATTGGTGCCTCGTTTTCCTCCCTCTTAATCAAACAGTCATGATCATGCCTGAGATTTGATCATTCCCACATAAGTGGGGCAATCCAAGGCTGGCTGACCTTTGGAATCCTGCTGAAGAACCCAAAGGTGGAAATAATGGAAGGTATCTCTGCCAGTGCACACAGGGGGGGGGCACCCATCTGTTGATGACCTACATTACCATCAGCGACACCAAGGAAATGGCCTCTACACATCAACACACCTAGAAATGAAGGCTGTCATAAATACCTTTCACTTCTGAAAAGATTACCTCTGATGCGATAACAGTCCTCTTTCGGTCCAACGACTCTGGTGGGGACCTATCTACTCAAAAGGGGAGTTATCAAACCACTTGACTGGTGTGTTCTGATTTGTCATTTTCTGCATGGGTGTAACAATCTCCATATCAACATACAAAATCAGATACCTTCCGGCAGCATCATGTCTTAACCGAGGTACCAATGATACCCAAGGTAGAGGTCAGATGCTAAGTATCCCTCCTCCTATTACTTTTTCTCCTAACATAATGTGATCGTAGAAAATATTTGATTCAGAGAAAGCAAAATTTAAGTAAATTATGTTTCTCAGAGAATACTTTCCCAATCACATTACTTAAAAACCCTCCCAACCACCCCACCATGCTTGCATCTGCATTAGTGTCTCACTCATCTAAAAAAAACTGGCCACACCTGGTGCTATCAATAGCAGGTAATGGGCAAGAGTTACTGCCTATTGTCTATCAAAACATATACAGGACAAGACATTTTTCATCTTTTAGTAGGACTGGATTCGTGAGGTAGCAGGCTAATATTCCTAAGGTAATGTGAATGGGTCTTCTTGGAGAAACATAATTTTTTAAAATTTGCTTTCTCATAGATTTCAGCTTGTCTGATAAAGAAAACTTTGAAAGTTTCGTGTTGTTTCATAACTGCGATGGCTAGTTTAATTTGTATTAATACATTCCAATCAGTTGCACTTTTCACATTTTCTCTATTCGACACCTCACACACGGCCACCGATGATGTCGTCACATGTGAAAAATATGAAAAATTAAAAAATTTTAAAGACAAAGCATGTCTATACAGAATATATAAAACAAACTTTTAAGAAGAAGACAACAAATATTGGACATTTTCCAGGGCCCTTCCATATTTATTTCTGCTTGTAACAGCAAAGATCATTGTTGAATGCCATTTGGTGAATGAGTTGCCTGTAACACATGAATGTGCCTTTTTAGTATATTTGATCTTTTACATGACCAGTTTTTACAGAGTTATTGCCTTTTTTCCATTGATTATAAATCTCCACTGCATCAGATCCTTGTAACCAGCTCAGGAATCGTTTACCATATTCTCAGAATATTTGTGGGATGTTGATTGTAATAAGCGTGACAGAATAACCATGCAGCCTATTATGATGCAGTTTGATAATGTTTCATTAACCTCGATGGTCTTTTAACGGTTTTTCTTGTCTGCTCTGTTTTGGAGAGAGCTGTAGTGCTGGTGTCTCAATTTCATATCTTTGCAGAGGATGTTCCTTGGGTTGATAAGTTCTTGAAGTAGTTGGATTTTAAGCATTTCAAATCACTCCAAACCCAGTTTTCTCTGCTTTATCCCCATGGAGCAAATTGAAGTACAGGACCTTGGTGATACTTCCATCACTAAGCTCTTGATACAGGTGTACTTAAAACGGCACCATTCAGACATTTAGCCATTTCCAAGTCTTTCATGATGGTTCTGCTGGATGCAAAGTTTTGAGTGAAGCTACTCATTGTCTTTGTCAGAATAGGGCACAGTTGTGGACAGATAGTACAAAGTGAAGTGAATATGGGGAGGTCAGAATGTAGGCTGGTTAAAACTGCAGTTTTACTAAACTTTCAGCCAAATAATATGAAAACAGAAGATATTAAATGTAAAAATAAATATCAACATTTTTCATTGTTTAATGTAGCAAAATTGTTGCATGCCTTTCCTTTTACAAAACTGTTAACCTCAGGAAGGGTGACAGTTATTGAAGTATACAATTTCTCTACCTGATCTTATGAGGGATAAAGACATCACATGTACAAGTCCCAGTTTTTACAGAATGAGATTTACCTTTACCAGAAGTCAGTCTATAAAAATGTGCAGATTAATAATTTGCTTATTTTTGCTACAACTGCATGTAATCTCGTAGACTAAAACATAATTGCAGACATAAATAATCATTAAATTGAGACAAAAGTTGTTGATAATCTTTAAATTTTTTAAACTGCTTTACATTGGTCATTGAACAGATAAAGGCACAGGAACTGATATTGGTCTCAGAATATGAAAACATTTAAAGGCCAGAACAAAATTGGTAGGCAATGGGATGACTGTTTCTCTAGCATGGACTCTGTTCCATATTGTCTTACATTAGTGTGTAGTTATTAGAGCAAGTTATTAGAGCACAATATTATCGCATTCCTACAGCATGTACATTCATTGCAAAATATAAACTTAGCATCAGAATTATGCGTCACCTGTTTTAGCAAATTTTCCAGATGTGAGTATCAATTTTGCAGCATCAATGGTGACGTTATTGTAATCTGAAAGATTATGTTTTAATGTTTTGTTTGTTAAACACAGTGTGAATAGTACAATGTTGTTAATTATTGTACTTTTGAGGCTTCATGGTTTGGCAAAGAAAACTGTTGGTACTTAAGTTTGTGCATTGTCGAAAGTAGGTTACACTTTGGGTGTAGTTGGGTCATAGAATTTATGGTTTGTAATAGGAAAGAAATCCATAAAACATTGGTACCCTATGAATAATGACGAATTCATATTTCAACATAGTATAGTACACAGGAACCCTTGTCGCAAATTCCTTCAGTGATATTTATAGAAAATGGAGAGGGTTTTCTCAGTGTTTCAAGGATTTTATTTGGAATTGTTCTTGGTTTTTCTTTCTCAGATTGAGCATGTATACAAATTTATTTATTTCAGAATGATCCAATGCCAGATGTGTCCGATCTTATGACAGTTATGCAAGGTGTTTTCTATGATAAAAACCCACTTCTTCTAGATGCTGCATTGGACAGTAATGTGAGATAATCACTTTTGTTTTCTTCTAATTGCAAATTATTTCTTCTTTCAATCAATGAATCAGCTTTTGTCCATCAAATATCAGTAAATTCATCTTGGAAACTAATGTATAAAATATAATAACTCCAAATGTTATGTACAATGTAATGTTGTAGGTATATGTCACAGACATAAAATGCTATAGCAGTTACGGATTTTGATTTATTTAAGGTGGTACATATTTACTGAGTTTTTTTTATACATATTATTCTATGACTGCAAAATCCTTCATGTCTCATAATTTCCATAAATTTTTGCTGTATGATGCGTATTTTTCAATCTGTGATTTGTGAAAAGTTTGACCTTTCAAAATGTAAAATTGACTTAAGTTAAATTTTTTTATACAAGAAGTCTGTTTTTGAATCAGATGGTTAGAGGTCAAGGTCACTCACTGAAAGAAGTAAAATATTTGTATAATAACTTCAGGTTTAGACCATATAGCTTAGTCAAAGTTTGTGGAGGGCTTAAGGTACAGAAGAGGTCTTTAGATTTGTGGGTGAAAAGGTCAGTTGTCAATGCCATTGTGTTTTGCATGATTTTTGTTCCTAGTTAATGTACAATTAATGCCACCTTTGTTTCAGGCTTTTTTTTGTATTTTTAAACTTGTTGCCTAATTATAACAGCATACACAAATTGAATGATTTTATAAATAACCAGATATTTGTTAATACAAAATGTAGCAGTTGCTCATGAATGTCATAATTTGAAATAACTTATTTTATGTTGCAGATGTTTAATATTAGAACTGAATTTGATGTTTTCCGCAAGTTGCCAAATACTATACTGAAAATGGCAGACCGCTTGTTGAACCAAGACTCCCTGTTGCAGACCCTTAAAACTGGATCCCTAAACAGCAGTTTGGATCAGGATCTGGCCCTTATGGGAGAGCTACAGATGATACAAGATGTCATCAGCATGGTAAGAAGAAGACTAGAATTGAGCAAAGTTGTCAGTTTGACTTTTGATCAGTTCCCTGTGATGAATACTTCAAAAATTAAGAAAAAGTTCTTAAAGAGTCTTTTTGCCAAGCACCCATATTTTCATGAATATGCACAAAAGTCTGGATTTTTGCTTCATATTTTATATATTTTTCAAAAAATCTATGCAAATGATAAAAATTATTGAACGAGCAAAATAATTAGGTTGTCATGGGCCAATGGACAGTCCAGTTTTGTGCCATTCTGCATTGAATGTTTGCCCTTGAACAAAGTCCTCAACACAAAGGCATGGTCAAACCCTCTGACATGTTCATTGGTCACAGAGCGAGTGAGGAGGATGCAGCTTGGTGCTGTGAACTCGATTCCAGTGCTCAGTCCTTGAGATTGGTAGTTTGATTTTGACCTTGTCCATTGTTGTTGTTTTTCCCGAAGCTAAACTTTAGTAAGACATTAGTCCTGAAGCTAAGCTTTAGTAGACACTGGTTCTCTTGCTAAGCCTTAGTAAGGTACCATTTGTTTATTAAACCAGCTTTTAAAGGATTGCCAGTACTGTGTTTATCATGGTAAGCATCACAATATTTTACACCCTAAGAGCAGTTTCTATTCCCCTACTGATTTTAAAAACCATGGATATAAAAAAAAATGCACAGAACTTGGTAATTCCATTTCTTACCTTATTGTCACCATGGGGACCCTTACATTATCATCTTGTTTGTGTTTCAAAAAATGACAGACACTTGTTGTCAAAAGGTAGCTCGCTGTGAGCCATGTGTGCACAGAATGTTAGCGACTGGCACTAAATGACCGACACTCAAAGTCCAAAGGTAGCTCGCTGTGAGCCATGTGTGCACAGAATGTTAGCGACTGGCACTAAACGACTGACACTCAAAGTCAAAAGGTAGCTCCCTGTGAGCCATGTGTGTACAGAATGTTAATGAGTGGCGCTAAATGACAGACACTCACAGTTGAAAAGTAGCTAGTTGATAGGTAGCTCACTGTGAGCCATATATGCACAGAATGTTAGTGAGTGTCATCAGATGACAGACACTCACAGTCAAAATGTAGCTAGCTGTGAGCCATGCATGGATATTTGTTTCTTCAGATACATTACCTGACCATAATAATTATAGGAGTACATCCACTACCACACAAATCCAGTCTTCCCAATCATAATACATTAAGAGTACATCCATTACCACACAAATCCAGCCTTCCCAATCATAATACTTTGGGGGTACATCCACAACTCGTACATGCATCCAGCCCTCCCCAATCATAATACTTCAGGAGTTCATCCATTACCAAACAAATCCAGCTCTCCCAAACAAAAAGAAGTAATAAAATGTTTTTTAAGTCTGCTTGCCAAGAGAGCAGTCAGACAAGAGTGATATTGCCTTGGATAGAGAGATTTTCCCCAAATCCCATCAGTTTTCAGTTACTACTTCAACACTGTGCCTTTCATCAGCTTGAGTGCTCCTTTGGAGTTCTTTCCCATCAAGGAAATAAAATACTTGTGTTTTCTGTCAAAATCACGGTCTTTCTTCATCATTGACAAATAAATTACACTTTAGTTGTCAGACTTCATCATACAGTAAGTTAGTTTGTGCCATCTTAATTGCCTGCCTTATTATCTGTAGTACGTACAGTTTATCACAATACTTTTAACTTACTTGTAAGTTATTTCAAGTTGATGATCATTTGACAATCACTTCACTCAGCACAATACTTGACAGAGTTCATTTGTATATGCCATTGTTTTCCTTTCTCAGATTACAGGTACTGATGGTCAAGATCGAAAGTGAGTTGTGCAAACACTGGCTGGAGATGATCACTTCATCTATATTAATTGTATGAGGTTCAGTCTGAACCATACTTACAGTGTTTGCTCTCACTGGTTCAAAGAGAAATTGGTGGCCAACACAGTCCATTAGTTAACCTGTGAAAATAAGACAGCTAAAAAGCACACACAGAAGGGTGCAGATGCCATTAGTTTGCTGTTAATGCCACCTCATTAATATTTTCCTAATGAACAAGTCACTGGAGATGGAGAGATTATTAATTCAGAAAAAGATCTGACAATCTTTAACATTATGGGCTTCTCCCCCAGTTATATCATTACCACTGTGTCACAACCACAACATAACCATCATGGACCAGACTTCTGGACCAGTACAGAGGCCCACCTTAACCTGTCCTGGACATTCCATTCACCACTTTCAGATATAAATACTGACTTTGGCGATCATTCCCACAATAGTTGATAGCAGATTTTTGCACTACCCAGGAAACCTGCTACAGGATCAACCAGCAGAAATCACAATTTTGACAGGTGCCACCATGACTGGCTGGAGTGACCAACTTATACCTTACAAGAACTGCACATAGTTTTATACTTTCAGGAGCTCTTGCTGCACATCATTCTTATAGAGATGAAGGCCGCAGTGAATGCTTTTGGTCATGCTAGGGACTCTGCTTTCATTCTGCTTGGCAACTCATCTATCATCAATTACATAAGAAGTCTTGGAGATACCGAATCCTCAGACCTCGGCCGTTAGGTTTTGGGATTTTCTTAGGATGTGTCATCATCAACAAATCCACATTTAAGTCTGTCACATCTCAGGCAGGTTTAATGGACTTGTTGTCCTGATGGAATCAACCAATTCACATAGAATGGTCGAGTCACCCCGCAGTCTTAAGTTGAATGTTAAATCTATGCCTGTTGGAATTGACCTCCAATACATTTGCTTGCAATATGGTGGAATGCCAGCCTTCTGACCTTTCTTTTGCACCCAGACCCCAATCCCAAAACCTGGGCAGCTGATGCCCTGTCCCCAATTTGCAATGGTCTTGATGCATTTACCTTTCCCCCAACCCGTCTGATTTCCCAAGTCTTTCAGAAAGCAAGGGAATCGGAAGCCCCTTAAAGTTTTAGCGAAATGACCTTAAATTAATGAATGTAACAAATGATAGCAAAATAAAATACAAGTTAAATTAGAATATTTAGCTGAGCATGATATTGCCTTTGCTGTATCAGATCACTCTTCTGAACTTAACAAATTTGTGTTTTCCGTGTTGACATTAGCATTACATGATATTTCATAACACTTCGTTCAAAATTGGCATAACTTCAGAAAAATATTGATTGACTTACAAAGAAGGTCTTGATAGGTTTGGCAGGTTTGACATTATTCAAAAACATACACAACATAAGCATATGAAATTTGGCAGACATATTGGTATGCATATGTAGAAGATGACCTGTTTCATTTTTTAAACCATTGTAGCAATTTTTCAATAATTGATTTCTCAACCATAATGATGGAAGGTGTTGCCTATGTCAGTGCATCACATTATGTGATGTTCTGTACCACACAAATTTTGATTCTCCTTTGAATACATTCTCTAATCACATTAACATTAGGAATATAAGCGTCCTACCGCCTGAAACCATCCCAATAAAAAGATGAAAATTTATCTTTTCTGTCTTTCTCATATAGACAAAGGACAATAACTTCTGTCCTTTATTGCCCTTTGTCACCACCAGGTGTCGCAAGCTTTTAAACTTTTGTACAACATCGTATGAGACACCTTGTGAATTGAATGCCAAATTAGTGTTAAATTTGAACCATCGATACAGAAGTTTGGATTTATTTGGATTAATATTCCTAACTAAACAGGTGGTAAATATTGATTTTGTACATGATCATCTTTTCTGACTTCGATGTTTTTGGAGAGCCTTGAAAGAGAAACAATTTTAGATTTAGAAAATGCATGTTTTATAATCTGAAATGTTTTTTAATTCCATTCAGTAATGATCATATGTGAACCTTGAAAAAAGTAATTTCATCCAGGAAATGACCTGGAAATTTATTTTTAAAAAAGCTTGGGAACCATGTGAACCTTTTAATTAATTCCTTAACAACTTGACAAGTTTCTTATGCCTTAATGAAATCTGGTTTTACATGTGGAAACATTGATTGCTGTACTGAGAAGGATATCTTAGGTTTGTCAGGTCTGGCTATAGACAGAAAAGATGAATTTTTGTCTTTAAGGGCTGAATTTGGGAGATAGCAGGCCTATATTTCTAATGTTAATGTGATCAGCTATGTACTCTTGGAGAAGCATAATTTACTAGAAACGTTTGCTTTCCAAAGTTTGTTGTTGTTGTTGTCTGGTTTAATGCCATTTTTCAGCTCACGATAGGCTATACATGGCGGCCAGTATTAATGGTGGAGGAAGAACCCAGGAAAACCCTGGAAAGAACCACTGACCCACGAGAAGCTACTGGCAAGCTTTCTCACATACCCACATTGGCTGAATCGAGACTCAAACCCATGCAGACAGAGGTGAGATGGCAGTGATCCATAACGGAGAGCACGTTAGACCACTCGGCCACTTGGAGCCCCGCTTTCCAAAGTAACTTTAGAAGGAATACTTGGATTGAAACCAAATTTAGTATAAGGCTTTATATAAGAAAAGGTTTAGGTTAAGTGTGATTTTCATCATTTTCTGATGAAAGTGGACTAATTTATGGCTCTTGTTTGACTTTTGCCCTTCTCTTGCATTAGATTAGTGGGGGAATTTGTGGCATGTTGACAATTGTTGGCAGAAACATTGTTCATGCCATAAGCAAAAACCATTTCAGTTAGAAACACTAAATTTGCTAGACATGCATATGTTGATGACCCAGTTAGATTTCCATTATTTCAGCTCTTGAGATTATTTTTACAAGCTGTAACCTTGCTGGATATGACTTTTGGTCTTTACTATCATATACTTGTTATACAAGCACAAATCTAATTGAGAATGAAATTGGGGAGTTATTTATGGCGTACTAGGGCACAGGAACTTGTAGGGCATATACTGCTTAGACCTTTTTCGTTTAAAGGCCTGAAGGCTTGGCTCTTTAACTTCAGAATCGATTAAGTATAAACTTTTTTTCATGGTGTCACTTCATTTTTAAAACAAACTTTTCTTTCAGTTAACATCTAACCCCAACCTGTTGGCAAGCAAGACTCCAGACCTTTTCAGTTTCAGTGTGACTGGATTGCAGGCCATTCACGACAAAGATGGCAGTCAGTCTCCCAAAGCAGCAGATGCTTCCCAGCTTGTAACAGATTTTATCCACAAAGTACGTTGTTTTATTTTGGTTTGTTTTGCCTGCTATCACCTTTTATATAGCCATCTAGAGTCAGGCATATTATGATCATGTGCATTTCATAATGTTCTAACAGCTGTAGAAATTTTCATTAAACTTTGCTGAAGTGTATATGATGACCAGAAGGTGCATTGTATAACATAGCCATGCCACCTGCTCAAGGTCATGACAAGGGAAAATATAATTCAGTGACTTGTATCCTTGTCCAAATTATACCTTTTGAATTGCAAAATATATTTCAGTGAAGCTTTGCTCAAGTATATATCCTGTCTTGATGGTGTGTTGAGTATCATAGCTATGACCCTTGTCTCAAAGTCAAGGCCACAGTAAGGGAACATTTGATATTGTGATTAGCCGACATATCATGAGGGTAATTTTTTATTAATTAAAGTTATTTATTGATATTTTTTTGCAAATTATACACCATGTATAGACAGTGTGACACATATCACATCCATGCCATTGATAGACCACTTTTTCTGTCAGTAAAGAGCAGTCGTTCAAACAGGTGGATTCTCATAACAGGTGTGCGCAAAATTACCAGTTTTCAAAGTCGTAAATTAGTTGGATTTGAGAATGAGGAATTCCCACAATTACTGTACATGTATTTTATTTTTTAGTGATTGTTCTTGTTAAAACATTGTATTAATTTCATCTCAAAAATAATTTTATATAGCCATACAGATATATATCTGTTATAACATTTATGTTTTATTTGAGGATTTGTGTATCAGACTCGCACTGGAGATGATAGATGCACACATTTTGTTGCCATGTGTGTTTTTGATGCAAAGGATTCACATAATGCGATCATGATTTATTTAATATCCAATCCTTACGATGAGGGATGGCATCATGTATACTTGGAGCATAGGCAATGTTATGACGGAGTAGCTTCTCCAAATCATGTGTGCTCTGACGCAATTTCTATCAAGCTCAGCAAGATGTTGTCCAGATGTTCAACCTCAATGCTTGTCAGACTAGAAAGTGATCTCCAGATGAAAACAGCTTACACTCAGAACCACTAAAGAAAGTGAAAGAAGAACACAAAAGAGTAACTGTGGATCTAACTTTAATGAAAAATGGAGAAAATAATTCCCTTGACTGGAATATGGCACACCCATTGGGATTACCAGTGTGACTTAAGATCATGTGATTGCAAAGACTGTAAAAGTGAATAATCCTTTCATGTTAGGGATTAAGAATTTTAAAAATCTGGTCTTGTTTGCCACAAGATATCTGGAGAACAGATTATCACCCATGGCATTCTTTCACAACACAGAAATTAGTAAGCTTGCAGAAATAAATACGTTATTTTATTACAAAGTCATGGATTACAAAGTCCAACATCACTGCTGCTTGAGTGTCCAGTATTGCCTTCACTAACTGATGTTATTAATACCTCTCTCTCATCCAGGGAATTCCCATCATTTTTCGAAACTGCCATTGTAAAGCCCCTGCTGAAGAAACCAACACTCGACCATAACGATTAAAGAACTACCGCCCAGTTTCTAATCTCCCATTCACATAAAAAATCTTAGAAAAAGTTGTTCTATCCCAACTTGTATCTCATCTGAATTTAAACAGTCTTTTTAGCAATGTACGATATGCATATCGCCCTTGCCGCAGTACTGAAACTTCTCTCTGATTTGGATAGCAGAAAGATTACAGTCCTCACCCTCCTTGATTTGTCTGCAGCATTTGACACAATAGAACATGATATATTACTTCACCGTCTCCAGCATATATTTGGCATTCATGATACAGCCTTACTGTGGTTCAAGTCCTACTTGGTCAACAGGACACAAATTGAATCTGCAAATGGAATACACTCCAGCCCAGTTGATCTTTGTTGTGGTTTTCCACAGGGGTCTGCTATTGGACCTGTTCTCTTCATTCTATATACTCACTCGCTCACCAGTTGTACGCTGATGACACCCAAATATACAAATCTAGCCACCCAACTGAAGTTGATGCTTCCATCCAAGGTGTAGAGATGTGCATTTCTGATGTGAAATCATGGATGCCATGCAACAAGCTGCAGATGATTAATGGTAAAATGAGTCCATTCTGATCACAACACAGAGACTTTCTCATTCACATCCTTTACCTCAAACAATAAATATCAGCAACATCAAATTCACACAGTCAGTATGAAATCTAGGTATTACTCTGGACAGTACTTTCACATCTCTCACATTGCACCAACATGTCATGGACATATGCAAGAAAGACTAAGCATGTGTACGGTTCATTACATTCCAGGGTCTATGAACGGTGTCTGTACAAATTTCATGCTGATAAAATTTTCTCGTATTGGTTGCCATGTACATTTATCCATTGCACATTTCCAATAATTAACGCTTGTACGCCTATTCGTTTGAACGACTACAACAAGAATAATTAACAATCAACACATGCATTCAGCGTGCATATAACTTTTACTTCAGATTTTGTGAATATCAAAAGAAACGTGTGAAAACTACTCTACTAATCATTGCGCAAAGAGAACGACTTGTGTTTGTGAACTTGCTTACATGTACCTGTATTTAAAATTTCAGGAACCACGCCATGATCGTATTATATTCGAATTCATACATGAACTCTTCCCCAAAACGATAATAAACATTTTACACACTATTTCTTGTACTTAAAAGAAAAATTCCCGGTACGAGAAAAATACATGTACATGTATTTATAATTTCAGGAACAACGCCATGATCGTATTGTATTCAAATTCGAATGTGATCTCTTCGCCAAAATAATAATAAAATTTTTATACACTATTTCACATACTTGGAACAAAAAATATTTTTTCATGTGCGAATGAATACACAAAGTTTCGGAGCCATGCCACGACTGCATTCTATCTGAATTCGCATTTTTGTGTGGTGCGTTATGGCAGGGTCATTTTGTAAAGCACATGTTTGGTTTTTTAAGTTACAGGCAACCTGGTTATAGTCAAAAGAATCACAACAGAATTCTGTTAGAATTGAGGTTCTATGAACCAGCAGAAGTTTGATTTATTCTCAACATTTGGATTATTTGTCTTCTCTTTTATTGGGAGAAAAGTTAGGCATATTTCGATTGTCATTTTACACATGATTGCTGTAAATTGAATAGTTGGAGGTCAGAGTATTGAACATTAATTTTTAAAAATGTTACAATGTTATGTTTTCAGATCACAGAAGATTTTAGGAAATTGTACAAAGACAATGTTGTAATTGAAGTTCTGACCACTGTCCCAGTTCAGGGACAATTAAGGAAGGTCAGGAGTCTGAAGGCTGATGTTACAGATACTCCAAAAGTAAGTACTTGATGTAACTTGTTTTAAAGACATACCACTTGTACAAATAATATTCTCCATTTTCTTTACATACATAGCTATCATGGTATGCAGACGAGGCATTAAAATGTCATCTTATAGTGTAGGTCTGTTTGCTGATATTAACCCTGTCAGAGTTACCTAATGAGATTCAGCTTTTTTGTTAGTTGTAAGTTTCTATATAGATGTTATCCAGCTGTACCATGATAGTTACATAGATGGCATTTAAATCCTCATGGACAGAAAAGCATCATTGCTGTGGTGACAGCTGCAACAGTTTAATATGTAGTAAAGTTGACATATTCTTTGAATTTCTGACTGCAGTTTTGTACTATAGAAATATAACATCATCACATTTCAGTTAAATATATTCCCTGATGAAGTATTTGATCATTTGTTCTCATATTGAAAATAAAGCATTTGCTTTGTTTTTGGGTAATTCCAGCAGAATATTTTTTAACAAATATGACAACTTTAGTTTGTATTAATGCAGAATATAGTATTTTGTATGTTCATTTCATTACATATCTTGCATCAGTTTTGGCTGATGCACTATATTTCTAAGTTGCTGTTGTATGTCAGTGTGAGTTAGTTTAAACATGCTTGCGATTTTTACTGTACAAAGCAAGCAACATATTTTTTTCATGCCTTGATGAATGCCACAGGTGGTAAGATCTGGTGTTTCATCTGTGTCTGACATTTGTTTCGGTGAAAAGCTTTGTGTACAAATGCTTTGGTAGCCTTCAGACTTTGCGCATAGATCTCAAGAAACTCATGGTTATGATGTCAGAGTTAATGAGTACAAAGGACAATATATCATAGGCAAGACTAAATTTCATATTTTGACAGCTCCGATGGCGTAGTGGTTAGAGCGACCGCCTTGGATGCAGGAGGTTGCAGGTTCTAACCCTGGCTGAGTCTTACCAAACACTTATAAAAAGGGTACTAACAGCTGCCTCACTTGGCGCTCAACATTGAGAGGTTAGTGTTAGGACTGTTTGGCCTGGTGTCAGGATAATGTGACTGGATGGGACATCATGCTGCATATCTGTGGTATGAAGCCTCAGTGCTAGGCATCACTGTAAACTACCACTTCAGATATTGTAGCAATATGACTTAAAAGCTGTTAAATCTGTGTTAAAAATCCAAATCACACACACACTACACACAAAAATTTCAGATTTGAAACAAAAGATATTCTGCCATATCTGTAGGTGGAAATATTTTTCTTGTTGTCATTGAGAATAATATGTACAGAATTTGTTCCTGAAGTCCTTTTGGAGGGAAAAAGGAGGATGGGGGTTTTAAGATAAATTTTTTTTCATTGTAAATATTGGGAGAGACCAGTTCCTTCCCCCCACCTTTGTTTTGAAGCCCTCATTTACTTGTTAGTTAAATATATATATTCCAGTAAACTAAAATTTTTGGTAATCTTTTTCAGATACTAACCAAGACAGACCTCAATCTGTCTCAGGACTATAATTATATGTATCCTGCTATATTCAACATAGCATTGTGGATGATGATCATAATGTCTCTGTCTGTATTTGCTGTTGCTTATGGAATATGGAACATGGATCCAGGACGTGACAGCATTATTTATCGTATGACTACCACCAGACTGAAGAAAGATTAATGCAAGAATTGTTTTATTTGGAGGACAAATCAGTTTAGTCATAGAAAACCAGTAATGATGTCTGTATATTGTCTGTATATTTGGTATGTGATGCGTGGTTGATCACAATATTTATGAAATATTCTAATGAGAAAAATTTGAAGAACCATTACTTTTTCACATGGTTATCAGGGACAGTAAGGATGGTCGGGTATGACACATACTGGTTGCTGAGCATTTGTCATCTTTGTTTTTCCTCCTGTAAACAAAAAAAGACAGATTCTCATTATTTCTGAAATAAAAATGTTCTTGTAAATATTTTATAGATGGAAAACTGCTGCCTAGGTAGTTTGAACTACAATGTCCAAAAATTCAACTGTTTTAAAAAAACTTGTACTGATTTATGTTCATCATACAGCACTTGATGCTCATCTTGAAGCTAGTTATACTGACATTAAAAAGTTTTTACATTGTCAAAGTAGATTGGTCATCCAGTCAGATATGTCATGGTTCTTTTAAAATATAATATCAATAAATTCAAAGGGATTGTATTAAGTGCTGTTCCAGTAAAATATATTTGGGACCTAGAGAAGGCGATCCTGACATGCAGTAACCACCTATAGATGCAATTCACAGTTTTGTAGTTTTTATATAACTCCTTTTGTAATCAAAGTACCCTGGCAGTTTCTTTTCATGTGCTTTCTATGATGCTATGTATTTTCGGTTGAAACAGCCCTGATGATAATTCACATTATCGTCTGATCATTACTTAGGTCTAATATTTGTATAGACAGAAGAACATATGGTACACTATAACCAGTAGTTTATATATCATACATACTTGCTTAAGTTGGATCCAGCTTCATAAACCCAGACCTACCATCACAATATGTGCCAGCATATCTGGGTCAATGCAGTTTGTTTGGAGTGATCAGTAGAACAAATAAGAGAGACCCTAATTTGTCAATACATTATTTGATGGCCAATTGTGGCCTCTGTTGTTTCCAGTTTTGCATGACTTGTAAGCAAATATGTATGGTAGCTTTGTGCATCTGCCTTTATCTTAAAAGTTCATTACATAATCAAGTTTTCATATTTACATGTAAATTTCAAGCACCTGATCTTCAAGGTTTGTTTCAACCATGTTTTGAAAAGGAGAAATTATAACTAGTAAAACGATAATTTGGCCATGAGTTTAGTATTTCTCCTCTTCTCATGTATTTTTCTTTTTTCTTATAAAGAGATTAGAGATTTTCTTTCATATTTTTTTTTTTTCTTTTCATTTTGTATTGTTAGAACAACTTCATATTATATGGTTGACTGAGGATGGGTATTGATAAGGCAACAACAGGTGGTTTTCTAACACTAACTTATTAGAAAAGATTATATTTAGGTCATACTGAGCTCAGTCCTTGGACAAACTTACTCAGTTACTTTAATTATTGCCTGCAATCTTTAAGTTTGGTGCTGATTAGTCCACCATTGTTGCAAACATTAAATCATGGTCACTTAAGCAAGATGTGAGTTCCAGAACAAGAATTTATTGTTGCACATTTTCATCTTTATAAATATTTTCTTGTCATATCGCCATACCTAATATTTTCTTCTATATGTATTTTAGATGTTATACCTTTATGTAATGTGATAATGGATAGATACATGCAATCAGAAACATTCCATAGCCATTCAGTTTCACATATTTAAAATCCCTTCCAGAACATAAGTGTAATTCTTAGGAATAAATCAGTGCTTGTGGAGATGAAGAAAGGTTAATATTGAAGGCTCTTCCTAGATTAAATTCCCAGAAGAATCATTTTCATTGGTCGGTAATATACCATGGGATGTGTGCCATTTGTCCAGTCAAAACACCACTCTTGATCCATCATCATGTCCCTACTGATACTTTGCATTATGCTGCGATTCATTGGCTATTGTATTGGTAAATGTGAGAGAGAGAGAGAGAGAGAGAGCAGTTCGGTTTTGTTTTTGTTATTAATGGCATGCTGAGGAAATGGGAGTCAAGTGCTTTTCCCAATGACAGACCTGCAGAGGCAGCTAATCTGGACTGGCCAGGGTGGGTATTGAAACAACAGCCCATGAATTATGAGCCCAATACTTTACTGAGCTACTGAAACTCCCCAGGTGAGGGACAGAGTGAGAGAGAATGCAATTGAGAACTTGAAAATCACAGTTTTATGAAAAACAAAGACAACTTAGACAATATATGAGATGAAACCCCAATAATAATTTATCTCTCCTGGTCAGTGATGGTCTGTTGTCCATCTGTCCATTAGCAGAAGTTTGTTATCACTACTCTTCCTGAACTACTTGGAGGATTGCCATTAAAACTCTGCACACATTAATTCCAAGATCTTGAAAAATCCTCCTATTTCTAAATGGATGTGTGTATCGACATAGGGTTTTTACCAGAAGTCTTCTCATTATCTCTAGCTGGTCCTAAATAAAATGGTTTTGCTTGGACATCCAACATGGCCACCATAGGATCCATCTTGAAAATTGTGTTACCCTGTATGTATGATTTTTCAGATGGGGGTTTCACTAAAAGACTTCTGATGCTGCTTAATTGGTCCTAAGAGTGTCAAGTATGGCTGCCAATTTAGCCATCTTAAAATCTTATCTCTTCTCATGACTGGAGAGTCATAGTAACATGTTGTTTTTTTTTTTAGCAGAAGACTTCTTATCGTGTCTAGTTGATTCTAAATGAAATTTTTCTGCTTAGATATCCAATATGGCCACCTGTTACTCCGGAATGTATGGTCATATCAACATGACTTTCACTAAGAGACTTTTCATGATGTTTTTGGGGGGCCTAAATGAAAATGCTATCTGACATAATAATGACTGCAATGGTAGCCATCTTTATTATGTTATTGTTCTTCTGCCTGAACAGAGAGTCATATTGGCATGGCGTTTTCACCAAGTCCCCCAAAAATGGTGCTGCCCAGGCATCAAAAATGGCCACCAAAGCTACCATCTTTGGAAAGTCTTATTAATATGGGGTTTTCACCAAAAATCTAATACCTGATTGGTTCTCAGTGAAAATGATGCCAATCTGACCTATAAAAAAAGGTATGTCTGGCTGGCACAATTAACATACTAACAAATCCTGTCATTAATTCTCCAGAATGGATGGCATTATCAACCTGGATTTTTTCACCTTGAGTCTTTTCATGGAGTCTTAAATGAAAATGGTGCCAATCTTATTAATCCATTATGGCTGACACCGTGGCTGATTTGATGATCTTACTGCTCAAGAATATCAGGGATGGTTTCAACACTTAGTAATTATTAAGAAGAAATCGTTTTGAATCCCTGGAAATACATTTCGGCTATTAGAACAGAAGTCCATTTGAGGGACTCTTGTTTGACACTGATCTCAATCACATATCTGAAATTGAAAAAGTAATGTGTGCATTAAGGGTGTAAGTAGATTTAAATGGAAACACTTGTAGTCATGTTGGTAGAATAAACTTGATATATACTTATTGTAAACAATGAAGCAGTCAAATTATACTGCTTTTTGTGAATTATGTATTTGTATTGTAATATGTTATTGTTAAACAGATAACCAGATGCAGAAATTCATGACATAATCAATTTAGCTCACCTGTCTGCCATTACAAGAAAAGAAAGCATTATAAATGACTTGTTCACAAAAACCGCTTAATAGAATTTGAACAAATTTGAAAGAGAGCATCCTCATGTGAGGGTCTTCCAATTTTATACAAAAGACGCTGATCTGGCATCAGATATGGCCACTGTTTCTAAAACAGAAACAATGTTAAATGATGACTTCTCAAAAACTGATACCATACTTTTTTACCAGATTTGTAAGCATTCTGCCATATAGGCCTTTCATGTTTGTACAAATGATATGTCAACCATGAAATGTGACTGCTGTTACTAAAATTAGAAAAACCTTTTAACTACTGAGTGATCTTATAAACTGCGTAGAAAATTGAGCAAAATTTAACAGAAAAATTTGTATTATGAAGTCGTACAATTTTGTTGAAATGATGCCAGCCTGCCATGACCGTTACTAAAACTTGGCACATATCAGCCAGGTCAGTAATCTGAGGCTGATGTGGGCCTTTTGTTAAGAGTTGTACGGATTCTATAGCTTTTTGTGTTCACTGCTACATACACATTATTTGCAGATGCAAGGTAGTTAGTACTTGTATGAATATTTATGTCAAGCAATAAAAAAATAAATCTTGCATCATCATTTGACTGTACTATATTTTGTTTACCTTCTTTAGTCGTCAGTAACTCTCCTGTTATCTCCTCCAGCTGAAATTTAAGTTTTGTTGTATTTGAAATTATTGTTTACTAATGAGTTACTACTGCTGTTTTTTTTGTGTTTTTTGTATGCTGCTTATTTAACATCAGCACTTACTGTTTGTATTTATCTTGATTGTTGTCTCTCAGATGCCCTTTCCTTCATAATCTTGTCAAGTGTTATTTAGATAACATCATGATTAGTGCTATGCACCTTCAGTCATAACTAGGCCACTGTGAGTTATATTTCATACTCCAGTCATCTGTAACTATCTTTGTATCAGAACCTGTTTCTTGGATATTAAAGCCTAAAGGCTTAATATACAAATACATCATGAGGAGTGCTACACCCTTCTTTTAAATTTACAATGATCTCACACATATAAAAATGAACTTTCTGCGGTTTACAATTTTTATTTAACTGTTAACCCTCGAAGTGCATGTTGCGATGTAAGTCATGATGCCGGTAGAGGTTTTGTAGCCTTGCCTTTTTTAAATTAGGCAACTGTTTACACATCTGGATACTTGGGTTTGACATGAGTGGTGGTAACGTAAATTTGATTAGCATATTGGACACTGGAACTAGCATTCTTTCATAGTTTTAACCTTACATTCATCAAGGAAGTTTTACAAATATGGGTTTAAAATACAGGCTACCTTTAAAACCCAAAATTGCTGCCTCCCAACATGGTTCACCTTCAAATGACGATTTCATTTGACAAATACTGGCTGATGCTGTTGATGATTACAATGACCTTTTTACAAGTTTTTAGTATATGAGATCAGTGGAGCTGCAGAAATGTTACTGGAAATGCCACAGTGATTTTGAACCCAAAAATAGTGTTCAGTACGAGTCTGATATACATACTAGATGGACAAATAACATGACAAGCTGGTCAGTGCTGTACTCAGCAGTATTTTTGAAATTAAATGTGGAAAAAGCACAATAACAAACCTAATTAAAATACTGGCAATTTAAAAACAGTGCAATTTTCCATTTCTTTTCAAATACTTTCATCCTGAGGGACCTTGTACTTCAATACATTATGGCATTCGAAGGGTTAAGATAAGTTGAACAAATAAGAATCGAAAACAAAATTAAAGATTAAGAATATTTATTTAATCAAAATACCTGTCTGAACAAGCAGACTAGGGTACTCATGGACCCTAATACAACATTATGGAACAGGACTAAAGTATCGATGGACCCTATTACAGCATTATGGAACAGGACTGGTATTGATGGACCCTAATACAACATTATGGAACAGGACTATGGTATTGATGGACCCTAATACAACATTATGGAACAGGAATATGGTATTGATGGACCCTAATACAACATTATGGAACAGGACTATGGTTTTGATGGACCCTAATACAGCATTATGAAACAGGACTAGGGTATTGATGGACCCTATTGCAGCATTATGAAACATGAGAAATCTAGCGTAGTAGACAGCAGAGCACCGATTCAAAAAAGTGGAACTTAGGCAGAGCCCATGTTAGGGATGTTCCATTTTAACATACATGGTACACAGGGAAGGCAGTTTTTCAAAAATATATGCCAGGGTACTTTGACAGCACACAGTTCATATTAAAATGTTCAGAAAATTCTAAACTGAATCTATGGGTGAGTACCCCACATTCGTGCCTTCTCTGGGTCCCAGGTATTTGTTTTACTGGAACAGCCCTTAGTGAAAAATCTTTCTTATGAGTAGAAATATCCAAGAGACAACACCTATGAGCTTTGGAAAATTGTATGTCACAACCATAAAGAACAGTTCCCAACTTGTTCAAGCTGTCAAAGCTAGCCATGCATATCACCTTTCAGATTCGGAACAGAAATATACACAGATAAGAAGCACATTCAGCTCAGAAACGATGAAAAGATTCATGTTTATACATTTAGAGGACACATCTTTTGAGAATTTCAGTGGAGCAGGAAATAAGACAGATTTTGAAGTATTGGGTAAATACTGAACTATGGCCATTTCATCCCACCCCCATGGTGACAACAGCTAGCTGCATTAACCTCTGCATTTACCCCGTTTCTGTGACACCATTGTCTGCAAAGCATCTGTAACCTGATACGTGTAGATGTGATGTTGATTATACCATTCAGGTTTTGCAATCTAGCCATACAGTCATTGGCAGTTTTATTGTATAGTTCAGTTAGTTTACTTAACTTAAGCTGTGTCCAGCAAGAAGTTTTGCATGGATTGTGTAGAATGTAAAGTTAAACATGTATAAAATAATGCTATATCCATGTAGAACTTGACTGGACAAGGTACACAATAATAAAGTGCACATATCATTCAAGTCTTTATGATCTCATTACCATGGTAGCACCAAAAGTGATAATTTACGAAAGAAGGTGCTGCCTGATAGGATGTGGAGATGTTCTCTCCCATCTGCTGGCCAGGGGTGGTTTAGTCACCCCCAGTCCAAGACAAGTTTCATTATCTTTGCTGTTGTTGATTAATTTTTTTAACTGATCCACAGGTGCCCCACCACAGTGCCTGATATTACCTTAGCACAAACTTAACCAAGGTGTGACAGGCAAACATGAAAGTGGAGTGGACAGATGGCTAACACTATATATTGTTACCATTGTTGTGCCAAGTCATGATAAGTGTTGCAAACAAATGCAGACATTACAACATATCCAGTATAGCATATGCTTTGAAACCTTGCATGCAATAAAGGACCATGTATTCTTTCTCAGGCACTGAGTTCGGACACTTTTTCATGAAGAATGTTGAAATTCATGAAACTCCAGACAAGAATATAGGATGGCCATGTAGCATCGACATAAATATAGCTTGGTAGTACAGCATTATATTTATCCATCTGTCATATATGTACAGACATAAATATAGCTTGGAAATACAGCATTATATTTATCCATCTGTCATATATGTACAGAAATAAATATAGCTTGGCAGTACAGCATTATATTTATCCATCTGTCATATATGTACAGAAATAAATATAGCTTGGCAGTACAGCTTTATATTTTTCCATCTGTCATATATGTACAGACATAAATATAGCTTGGCAATACAGCATTATATTTATCCGTCATATATGTACAGACATAAATATAGCTTGGCAGTACAGCATTATATTTATCCATCTGTCGTATATGTACAGACATAAATATAGCTTGGCAATACAGCATTATATTTATCCATCTGTCATATATGTACAGACATAAATATAGCTAGGCAATACAGCAATACATTTATCCATGTCGTATAAGTACAGACATAAACTGAGCTAGGCAATACAGCATCATATTTATCCATCTATCGTATATGTACAGAAATAAGTATAGCTTGGCAGTACAGCATTATATTTATCCATCTGTCGTATATGTACAGACATAAATATAGCTAGGCAATACAGCATTATATTTATCCATCTGTCATATGTACAGACATAAATATTGCTAGGCAATACAGCATTATATTTATTCATCTGTCATATATGTACAGACATAAATATAGCTAGGCAATACAGCATTATATTTATCCATCTGTCATATATGTACAGACATAAATATAGCTAGGCAATATAGCAATACATTTAACCATATGTTCAATATTTACAGACATAAATATAGCAGAGCCATATATAATCAGGCTTTTCCATCTATCCCATACACAGAGATGTAAATAAACCAAGGGCATGTAGCATCAGGCTTGTTCATCTGTCCCATACATAGAGATGTGAATAAACCAGGGCCATATATCATCAGGCTTGTCCATCTATCCCATACATAGAGATGTGAATAAACCAGGACTATATATCATCAGGCTTGTCCATCTATCCCATACATAGAGATGTGAATAAACCAGGGGCGTGTAACATCAGGCTTGTTCATCTGTCCCAGATGTACACTGAGATATGAATATAGCTAGGCTGTTTAGCATTATATTTATCCATATGTCCCATATATATACAACCACTCCAGTGACCTAGTGGTTAGAGCGTCCGCCTTGGATGCGGGAGGTTGTGGGTTCGAATTCTGGCCGAGTCATGTCAAAGACATAAAAATGGTACAAACAGCTGCCTGGCTAGGTGCTCAGCATTAAGAGATTAGTGTTAGGACTAGTCGGCCTGGTGTCAGGATAATGTGACTGGTTGGGACATGATGCTACATGTCTGTGGCATGATGCCCGAGTGTTAGACTTCAATATAAACTGCCACACTGCAGACATCATAGCCATATGACTGCAATATTGTAAAGCTACAGTGAAAATCAAATTGCACGCACACATAGCTAGCATTAGACTTGTCTGTCTGTCCCAAATATATATGCATGTCCTGAAATTCTTGTTTTGCATACTTCTTTTCATCAATGACTTTAGATTTGGCCATATTATTGACATAAGGGGAATGCTCATGTGGTTTTGGCATGATTTTCTTACAAGCTTTTCCAAAGTTATGGCCTATTATGGTATCAAATGGATCTACAGGATAAGTGTAAATACTTGTTTGTGCAACAAGTTGCACAATTTTTGAGGAATTACTCTGAAACTTTGCAGACATTCTTAACATACAGCAACTATGTGCATGTAGTTTTTTTCGTTACAGCATGCTATGGTACCTTTTTCCATAGTTATGACTCATTCTGGCACCAGATACATACATAGTGTGACACCTTATTGAGAAATGCCCTGAAACTTGATGGGTATTTTGTTATCAACACAAGGTGAATGTACATGAGGTCATAATGTCACAATCAGATCAGTCTTCCCAGAGTTATGCCCATTTTTGGTGCTTCTAATTTTTTTGTGTGCAGCTAGTTCCATACCTTGGCAGAAATTAATATTGGGTGAACATGTACATGTGCATGCCATTTTATCATGGAACTTAAGTGATTTGTTTGCAGTGTTATGCCCCTTTATATTCTAACATTAAAGACTATCTAGTTCTTATGTGTTAACTGCTTTGGATGCATTGCCCAGGAAGTTTGGTGACATTAGATAAATATATGAATACCATTCAATCTTAACACATATTTTGTATGTCTTCCAGAGTTATGCCCCTTCTAGGTGCTAAATGTTTACGTATTCGATGGCTGACAATCCTTTTGTATGCAAACCCAAATTCATAACCAAGGTGAGGTCTTGAACTCAAATTCAAGTAAACATCTTGTGAAGTACACGTATTGCTTTGTAAGACCAAAAAGGATTCTACGATTTCCAGGAGAGAGCAGATGTTCTTTGCTTGAATTTTATGTCATTTCTGAAGTACATTAAATTTGTTCTCATTTGTTGAATCAGTGTATTTTATATTTACTGACCCACTCTGATAAATATCTTGTGCTGGTGTTGACACTCCCACTAAAAATTTTCCTGCCTTTTACATCAGTAGCGTCCTTAGGAAATTGTAGGCTTCAGTGTCAATATTGCTCTTTTATCAAGAAGCTCTGTGATGCAAGCACAATGTCTTTTACAGGATGTCAGCTATAATGTAAGCAGAATCACTGCATTTTAATTAGTTTTGAGATAACTAACATAAACATATCAAATTCATCTGCTATAAGGTACTGTTTAATTTTCAAAAGGGAGAGGGTGCTGTGATTTTGAGTCAAAATATATCATCTCTAAATAATTTTTTGCTTAATCAATAAAATATTGGTTTTTTTTGCTGTAAATCTGAGCAAATTATTTTTTCCAGCTGTTTGAGAGCTGTTTATGCTTACACTATATATGTCTATTATATATGCTATGGCTGCAAACCCAAATTCATAACAAAGTCGGATCTTTAACTCAAATTCAAGTAAACATCTTGTATTCCTTTTTAAAATTTTTGCTCCCAAATATAACTGTAGTATAACATGGTATGTATCATGGCATGTTCAGAAAAAATGCAGCATGTCATAGTACACAACTCTCATTATTATTATTATTATTATTATTATTATTATTATTATTGTTATTATTATTATTATTATTATTGTTATTGTTATTATTATTATTATTATTATTATTGTTATTATTATTATTATTATTATTATTATTATTATTATTTTTATTATTTTAACATAGATACAATACAAGTTTATGATATTATCAACAGGTTTAATTTAGAGCAGTATTCATCAAAGTCATAGAATGCATATTTTATTCACTGCCGAAGATGTTTCATACAAGACCACTGGATCTCATTTTAATCGACCCATCCAGTGGCCTAGTGGTTAGAGCATCTGCCTCGGATGCGGGAGGTCATGGGTTCAATACCTGGCCGAGTCATACTAAAGACTTACAAAAATGGTACTAACAGCTGCCTCACTTGGTGATCAGCATTAAGAGGTTAGTGTTAGGTCTGGTCATCTTTGTGTCAGAATAATGTGACTGGGTAGGTCATGATGCTACATGTCTCTTGCATGATGCTCCAGTGCTAGACATAACTGAAAACTGGCAACTGTAGACATCGTAGCGATACGGCTGAAAATTTTTTAAAGCTACGTTAAAAATCCAAATCACACACACACACTCATTTTAGTCCATCCTTTATATTAAAAAAACACCATTGCTTAAAAGTAAAAACAATTACTTGTCTTTGCTTTGTGCACCATAACAAATACTAAGTTCGCAACTAATTTAAATCTTACATATGACTGAAACAAGGACTGGCTCTTTTCTTTAAACATATTGCATAACTGGGCAAGGATCAAATGAGTCAGCTAATGTGAAATGCCTGCGATGAATAGGAAATGAAAACAGCTTCATGTGGCTTGAGCCATTAATAACCTTACCATAATGAAATCGGATGAACTTGTATCTCTCAATATGGATCAACTTATTTCATCAAATAAAAAAGAATGTACATTTCAAACAACACTTGTCACTTGAGGCAACTCTCATTTCTGCTAGGACTGTACGACTGTTTCCCACCAGATGCATTGTAGGGACAGACCATTTAACTGTAAGAGGCTTGACAATTTCTTTCATTTGAGAGCCAGACCTCTTTGGTCCCACCCCCTAAACTAAATGGTCAGTACCTAACAAATTTTAATAATACCCTCCACACTTTTAAATTTGACATATAAACACGTTTTAGTTACACTGACACTGACAGTGTGACTGGGCTACTAGAATATACCAACTACAAGCAAGATAATACATTTTTTACATTGATTCACATGCTATTCCCTGATCTAAACAATGCCATCCTCAAACAAAAGTTTAATTTGCATGCATAAAGCAGTAACTTTTGATACCCTTCAGTGACCACTAAGAGCAGAGAGAAACCACTATTTGGTTAGGAAATGCCTACCTGCTGATGACAGGTGACTTGACCAGGTGACCATTGTATAAAGTGACCATTGGAACAGGTTTGATTCCTTTATGATAATTCTTTGTAAACTAGTCACACAGCTTTTTATGAATTGCCCTGAAACTCGTTCAACATTACAGACATTAAGTGAACATGTGAATGTCACTGTCATCATGCAACGAGTTGTGTTGTGTGGTTTAACGCCATTTTTCATCACACGACAGGCTTTTTATGGCGGCCAGTATAAATGATGGAGGAAGAAGCCGGATAAATCCCGGAAAAAAACACCGACCCATGAGAAGCTACTGGCAAGCTTTCTCACATACCCACATTGGCCGAATCCGAGACAGAGGTGAGATGGCAGTGATCCATAATGAAGAGTGCTTTAGACCACTTGGCCTCTTGGGGCTGCTCCGAGTTGTGCATTTTCTGCTGTCTATCTATTCATACATGCATATATTCTGCAAGAGGTATTGCTATTTTCTGCTTGCACCACTTATTTAGACACAGAAGGATCTGGGACGTCCATGTCCTAATGGGATACATTGATTGCAGTGAGATCGATCATGAAAAAGTTTTAGTAACTGAGATAAAGACATTTGCATTTCATAATTTGCTCTTTCCAAATTAATGTTTGAATTTCATGTTCACTCAAAGCAAAAGGACACAGTTTGATAAGGGCTGATTTTAGCCACCACATAGCGATCTGATAAAGTGTTTGTAAGAGGATTCGTTAAGGTTACGTCATATCCACTATATATCAACTAAAACATACGTACACATGATAAAATGAAATAGTGTAAAATTGACAGTTAATTTTGTTCCTAAATAGGCCTGTGTTCAGTCAAAACTCGAATGTTACCTGATTTCCACCTCACTGAAGTCCTCGAAAACTAACAGCATTTGAGAACACATTTCATTTTTGGGCACAACACTTTTTGTAACCATCTAACACATATACAAACTTGATACATGTTCTTGCTTGCACTCATAACTAAGAAGCAGAAAAATGAAGGCAAAATGTGTTTCTTAGACCATCTGCCATGTCCGTCACCATATAGGCTTTCTTCACAGCAACACAAAATACAATTTTTTGTTTCTTTAAAAAAAAATTGAGATTCAAATGTTCATTGCTATTTGTATGGGCGATTCACTTTTGTTTTCTCTTTGTTTTTGGTTGTTTTTAAGGCATTCTTTAGTGCAAATCATATTCAGAATATTTGTACGAGAGCAGCTAAATATAGAAGAGTTGCCTTGAGGAAATAAAAACCAGCTGATGATACTGTTTGTTTTACTTAATTGTCTATAAAAAGGGAATGATGGTGAGAAATAAAATCCCCGTGTATTTTTTCATTACCTTGATCATATTAAGTTGCATTTATTATCTATATTCTTCTCTTCTCTGATTTACACTATATGACTAATAATGTAAATCAAACTCAAGCATCAAAGGCATGAAATCAGCACTGAATCCAGTGAAAGTGCAGTATTTGTTAACTTTACTTTGTCAGAATTCATACAGCACAAAATGCATCTAAAAATAGTATCATGCGTTGCCAACTATTTTTGATGGTTAAAAAACAATGTATGCTCATGTAGCAAATGCCAGAGCTTTTGATCTATTAGATTTGTCCATGGATGGACTAAAGCTGTTTGGTCCATTTGAAAGTAGAAATGATAAAGATGACGATGTGGATGAATTAACGAAGTCGGGAAAAAAAATGTTCAATCTAGCAAACTAATAAACATGATATCTGCTATATCCACAAAAAATGAGACATAAAGTATTGAAAATACCATTTTGATCATTTTAACGGTTATTTAGGAGACATGTTCATAATTATTCGTAAATTAAATGGTTCAGTATATAATCCATCTCAATAGTCTATAAAAATAACACAGGAAAGCATATTAAGGTCAAGGGCTATCCCATCTCCCTCAGAAACGTACCATTTTACAAGTCAGTCAAATCACTAAATTTAAAAAAAAAAGCAATTGAAGAAGGAAGGTTTTGGTAGAGAACCAAGAGCCTCAGAATGTGTGTCTGATTTGGATTTTTAATGTAGCTTTAACAATCTTTCAGTCATATCGCTATGATGTCTGCAGTGTGACAGTTTATAATGATGTCTAGCACTGGCGCATCATGTCGCAGACACGTAGCATCATGTCCCACCCAGTCACATTATTCTGACACCAGGCCAACCAGTCCTAAGACTAACCTCTTAATGCAGAGCACCAAGTGAGGCAGCTTCTAGGACCATTTTTATAAGTCTTTGGTATGACACAGCTGGGGTTCGAACCGTGACCTCCCAGATCTGAGGCAGACTCTCTAACCACCTTTGCCACCAGAGCGGTCTCCTTAAAAAGTACTTCTTTACTTATTTCTGCTAACCAGAATTACATGGGTTCCAAAAACTGATCCACACTGCAAAACTGTACTGTAATTATAACTACATTTCCAACAGAAATCATTCTCCTTGCTGCACTCGAAACAAAATGATATTCCCTAGTAAACAATATATAATCTGTCTTTTTAAGAATTTCAATTAAAATAATTCAGATTTTTCCCACATTATGATTCCAAACAATCAATGAGAGAACAGAAACAAGTGCAGCTCCATCAAGGCGAGTCTCTCCAGTCCGATGTACACTGCATGGAATTGACTCGGCTAATAAATCTAGTCCATCACAACTAAAAATTTAAAGTAGAATCTAGTTGGATTGACAGCGAAACAAAATCCCTCCATTTTAGACCAAATGGAAAAGTTGTTTCAATGCGGATTAATTCAGTTTAACTCTAAATTTCAATTTTAAGTAGACAAAAACAAGATATTTTAATGAATGAGTGAGCATGCAACCAAGTTCAAAGGTCACTGGGCAGTGATATGTGTGCATTAATACTCTTACTATGTATTGTTGAACCTAATGTTGTGTCTTTTGCTTTGGAATTGCTCATAAATTAAATTACTTTGTTTCTTGTAGTGTATTATTTTTATTATTTAGTCTTACATAGAAAAGAAAACTGAATATGTACTAAAAGCTTTACTACAACTGAATGGGAAAATATGATCTTGCTTTTTTTGGTAATATTTCACTCCTAACAGTATGCAATATTGCTCAGAAAAACTTGGTCATATTTTTCCCATACAAATGTAGTAACCAATAAGTATCATTGTTCATTTGTTTCAGTTTCATAATTTGTTTTAGTACATGGCTTTAAATTATTGTCTGAAAACTAGATTTTAAAACTGACCTACCGAGACATTATAAAACAGCCTTTTAAAATTGAAGTTTCCAAAGAAATATTTATTGAAAAAAGTAATTATTGAATGCTTTGAGTTCACTTTTAATGCAAGGATGTGCATAAAATCTGTCGTTTTTGTTTTACTTAAAAAAAAAACCCAACTAAAATAAGCAGATAATCATTGCTTTGGATATATTTATTACGCTAAGGAACCTCATCAGGCCAAGTTATTGTTGATATATAGTAATTTGTCAACTATTTATTTCATGGAGGCCAATATTATAAAGGTAGAACAGTTTTATATTTAGTGATAATACAATAGATAGCAGCTGTTCGAGGCCTTCTTTAAAATTTGTTTTCTTTTGCCATTAGATACAAGTAAGTTTCTAATTCTGTCCATACTATTTCTTTATTTCTGTCATACTTTCCATTTCTTACATATTTCTGATGAATTCCTCAAACTTATTTTTACAGAAGTTTAAACTAGGAGACTCAGTTTAAAAATAACTCTGGAAGTATTTTCTTTAAAATACTGCAACTTCAGCTGTTTACTAACACACTGTTAACGATGTCAGAAAAATGCTGGTGTGTATGTGTGTGTGTGTTAACAGCACTTTAAAGACATTAATGGCGATCTCGTGCCAAGGATAAGGAAGTTATGTGCCTTCCCCTTGGATACGGAAACAGCTGGCCTGATCGGTGGTCAGGAAAGGTACTGAACCTGTGACCCTTGCATTATGAATCCGATGCTTTACCAACTGAGCAACTGTGTCCCCCACCACTTAATAATTACAATCCTAACAAAATAGATATAATAGCATTGTTTTGGTACTGTATAATCATAGAACAAGAAGATTCTTTGAGAGCCAACAATATTTTTTCTTTTTCTAAAAATATCTCAGTCTAGCCCTCAACCAAAAATAAAATGATGGGTTCCTAAATCATAAAGGGGGGTATGCGTCAAACGTAAATTGAAATGAAAAAGATTTGCTTTTGGCGTTTTTTTAAAATGACTTCTAATTGGTTAAATGACAGTAATGACTGATGAAAAAATGGTGGCTTTGGGATAGTACACACTGGAACAAATAGATCTGTAATTATCTGTCTACTGTTTTATTTTCCTTCATTTCATTCTGGAGGTCCAAATCATATAAAATATGAAACTGATGCTTGTCTATTCACCATCTTCACAATGAATAAATCAAAATTTATCTCTTTGATTTGTGTTGTAACAAAACCATACAGACAACACAACTGTGTCACATGCCACATTCATTATAGCTAATGTACTCTCTCATAAACAAAATACAAAAGGTATCCAATTTTGTTATCACTGATCAGTGTAAGAAATAATTTTAACTGGTTATACTGTAAGTTTTTCCTGCAGATATATACACATAACTAATTTAGTCACTGATGTTCTGAATGTTTTTTAGTTATTATTATACATTGCAGCAATATACAGCTATTACTAATGTACTAAAAGATCTCTCTGTCTGTTGTGTGATTATTTATGACAATGAAATAAATAAATTGTTAGTCTGTGGAAATCATGTCAGGATTTTGAGATGCATCAGTGTTGAATAAAAGCATAACTTTCTAAATGAAAACGACAATAGGTGTTAGAGGTAATAAACCATACTTGATGTAAATATACACATTCAAACAATCATGCATAGCAAAAGGACAGATTTATTTTAATATTGACTGTTGTAAACAATGTGCAGAATTTTAGAATTTTATCTCTCTTTGGCAGTTAGCTTCTTACAAGCTTAAAGCCATACTGTCTGTAATCCACGAAAATGGGTTCCATAACAGGAGAAAACCATTGGCTCTCTAATGGTTGATTTTCTTTATTAAAAAGAAATTCTGGATACGAATTAAATACATATTTTTATAAGAAGGGCCTCTTTTATTTATTTTAGTTTAATAAGAATCTGATTGGGGGCCAAAATCAGCACTTAACAAACCTTGTCCTTTATGTAATGTTCTAATAAAACTAAAACATTTCTGAAAATCATGTTTAAATTTCTGGAATTAGTTGCTCATTACACTGTCAGGCAATGGTTGTTCAAAACATAGGTTTGAAAATATAAGCGGTGTATATGTCAAATACAACAAGAAATAAACAATTTTATGTCATCACATTGTGTACAAATGATTATTATGATAAAAGCACAAGTTCTGCAAATGAGATAATTTAGGAAAAATATTGATTTTTCATACTTTCCTGCTTCTATAAACAGACAAGAAAACAAATCAAGCATATGATATTAGTCCTTTATGACCCTTTTTTGTGTACAAAGTTTACATTTAAATGACATTAAAAAAAGCAACCATTTTTTCACCAAAGCTATATTCATATCTACATAAAATATATGATGAAATTGGTAAGATAAAAAATCTAAACAGGAAGACATTTATGCAATCTAGGTTTTGTCATTTATATTTAACTCATTCGGCCCCAATCCTGTCTGAAGGCATGATCCGGTTTCTGCATTCATTGGCCGATCCCGCCTGTAGTCGTGAATTGTTTACTGCATTCAATGGCCAATCCCGTCTCCAGGCATGATGAATGTGTGTTAGATACAACGTCTCTGATTGGTTAGAAATGGGTTTATTCCAAGAACTAAACAATTATTAAACCAATCAGAAATGATTTTACTTTCATTTGTGGAAATCTGAATTGTTCTGAAGCAAAAGGCTAAAGTTTGAGAGTGGTTTAACTACATGTGTTCTGTTCATGAAAAATCGTAAATGATGGCGGACAGAAGAGTGATTTTTGATGAGAGCAAAAATGTGGAGTTTCTCGGGTTTGATCTCGAAAATATTGAGCAAGCTAAGGAAAGATAGGTTCAGCAGTTGAATATTTTGTGAGATTTCGATTTGGACATAGAAGTTTCTGAGACTGAATCGTCTGAAAATGATGATGATGATGGAGTTCTTGCGGATAAACGATGCACATAAGTTTGTAAATACTGGATAAATAAGTTGTGAAAGACTTCGACAAATTGGGAAAAAAAATTCATTTGAAATAAATGGTGAAAATTTCGTGGATTTTGTTTGGATATAAGAAGAGAAACTAAGGTAAGAATGAATGCTTGTGCACGATGTTTTCAAACAGGTAAAAACTATGGGGCACAAGCAGCTAGACACAGCTTTGTGCTTCTGAGGCATATCAGCAGAGATACTGAAAACAGTGCTGGGGCCGAATGAGTTAATGAAACTTCTACTTATATCTCATATTTTGTCACAAAGAAGAATAAAAATATGCGACATTTCTATATATTTGCAAAAATTAAAAAAGTAAATGTCAATTTCCAAAGTTTACAAATTTGCCAAAAAATTTTCATACTTTTTCACAATTACTGGAATGAAAAACTAGCTTTTGGACCTACTTTTGGTAAATGCAATAAATGCTACACAACTATCAAGATGTTAAATATATTAGCTTACAAAGTTTACAATTTGCAAAAAAAAATTCAAATAATTTTTCACAAAATCTCCATATCCACATCATATATGGAAATCGACATATTACATAATTCAAGGAATGTGCAAATCATCATTTTAAATACAAATTTGATTGGTTTTCAGTTCTGATCAAACAGCAGTTCCATTGTGCATCTACATTCAACTCGTCCTTCCTCCTTACATTCTTGGTGAATCAAACAATGTCACAATAGAGTTCACGGTAATTATTGTAGAAGGATTGAACTTTAACCAGTTTTCCTCCAATTCTCTGCATTGCCATAACCATAAAGGCGTCTGCAAAAAGTATTCCTATGTTGCTGAAACATTTCAACTCACAAACTATATTTTCTGAGACCTCTAAAGTTAGGTATCCATCTCACAATATCACCAAATGAACATGAAGTTCACATCTAGACTTAACATTAAATTGATTAAAAATTAAATCTGACTTGAATTTTACCAGTCAAAACTCAAGTTCTGCTGACTTACAGTATTTGTCACATGCATGCTTACATTATCCATACTTCTACTCTGTCACAGCATTTCTACTAGATTCAATTTTCTGCACATCTGAGAATCGTACAGTCCCAGATGTCAGATTAATGGACTCTGCTCCCACTTGTCCCTCACATGCTCTGAGTTGTGAAGGATCTGTGTTGGACATTGGCTCGGCATTGCTGATAAGATCTGGCAGTGACTGTTGCTTAATTCGCCGCTGTCTGCGTATAATCAGCACTACAACCAGGAGAGCTAGGGATATGGCTAGAAGACCACACATTACCCCTATGGCAATCACGACTGCATTATTTACTGAAGAAAAAAAAAAATCACATTTAAATACTGCAAGTCATCAAATTTTCATAAACATACAATATCATAAGTCCAGCTCAACTCTAAATTTGCCACAATTAATTATCAAGTTCACGATAGCCGAAAAAAAAAAATACAAACATTTTTGAGGTCATTACAAATGTCAAATTTACATATCAGTAATTCACAAAATTAAACTATTGTTCAAAGTAGCAAAGAATCTGATAGTTTTTACTTTTATTATAATCTTTAGGTAACAGAAGACTGGTTCTTGTAGTTTTGAAGTTGGACAAATAAGTATACATCACTCCCTTGATAACTCGCACCCTTAGTGGTGTTTAATATTATCCTGCCAAATCGGGAGTCCCCAGAGCAGGAAACTAGACTAACTGTTGACACACCACCATACAAAATTCCTTTTTTTCAAAAACATGCAACATTTATTTCGTGAGACAATCGTCTACGTTGAAACTCAAATTTGTACAATATTGATGTCATGATTTCAATGGAATTAATAATGACACTTCTTATCATGCTTGAGGAAACCTCTGAGTGCCAGTCAAGAATTCTCTGAAACTCGCTTGCCCGTCGCTTGGCTGCCTTGTTATCTTTCATCACAATTATGAAAGAGTCAGTTAATTTAAGGTATTTTATGTTACATACACAATAACATTTATAAGCGTTTGACTGATCAAATGAAGTGAGTTCACCCAATTTACGACCGGGGCCACTAGATTTTAAATTTGTGGGATTTTTGTGCCTTTTAACTTTTCTTTTATTCCACCTCCTTTATTTGATTCAAAAGACATAATTAATGTGATAATACAAAGGAGGCCAGCTTTTAATTCAGTGCAACAATACAACAAATACTTCCAGAAGTCAGTTATCAAAACATGGTTGGCACTTAATTAGGCTGATGCATTTTACGTTTAATTACAAGAGGACACATTGCATTTATGATGATTACACTTAAAAGATAGAACTAGAACACAAATTTCAATTGATAAAACAAATATTTAATTTGTATTTATTTATTAAAGTACTGCCTCCACTCAGCATGAGAGACATTTTCATTGATCAAAATTTCCTTACGTTAATTGCAGTGTACTAGGAATGTTGCTTGGAAAGAAAATGTATATAATTGTATGACCTATTTTTAAATTTTGATATTTCAAAGTGTTGATTAAAATATCCACGTCCTATCTACCGTTTTCAACGATAAAACAAGTGATACATCAAAGTTTCCATTACCAATTTTAATCGTGATTTTCTTCAAGTTCAACAAATAGGGATCAATTTTTGGGGTATTTTCTGGTTATAAAATTGGGATCAATGCCTGACCCCGCGTTATAACTGGGTTCACGAGTTATCAGGGTGCGAGTTATTGAGGGAGTGGTGTACTATTGCTTGTTTGTCATCATAGCTCTATCACAATTATTGGATATTCATCAGCACAAAATATTTTGTATCAAGAACATACCATCACCCTTATTAGGGACTCTGGGTACTTCTGTTTTATACCTGCCATACACAATGGACCTATTTAGATTCTGAAAAAAGGCTAACTTCTTGTTTTTGTTTATATAAATTATTCCTCCTATCTGGACCTATAGCTTTTTGCCATGTCCATTTTAGGTAAGTCATCAGGGTAGTAATAGTTCTAGTAGAGCAACCTTACAACTATTTGTTTCTGTAGTGACAAATGCTTGGATGTTTCATAATATAATCAGGGTAATACCCAGCATGTCTTGTTATATTTGGTTTATGGTGTCATTACATAAATTATTAATTATATTTTGGTCCCAAACAGGTCATACACATTCACATTAAAGGCATTTATATTTTTTACTAATGGTGGCCATATCTTATTACGGATTGGCACTGTTTGAATAATCTTGAAAATCCATCATGCCAATATTCTTTCTGTCAAATTTGGTAAAATTCTGTTGAGTGGTTTATAGTGGATGAAGGACTGGCATCATTGTACAAAACTTTAAAGGCCTTTGTAGTTTTTTAGTTTAAAATAGCAAATGTTGAAAGACATATGGCCATATCATAAGCTCACTTGGTCAGATGAGCTAACAAACCAAATCTTTGTATAATAGCTACTTCATAACAGTGTATGGTTTAGGGAGACATGATCGCATTACTCTTCTACAGGTAATGTTTCATTTGCTCCCGACAATGTATAGTTGAGGGAGACATGACTGCATTACTATAGAGTGTTCCCCCTCTTGAATGCCCCCCCGCCCCAGCAGCCACCTCATCCACATGGCCAGTTTTCTCAGCCCCGATGAGTTTGTGTGCAAAAGTTCTCCTCATGGGCGAACATCCCTCTGTGACATGCAGCCAGCAGTTTTGGGCAAAAATGTCAAATTTATCCCTCACAAGTAGCCACAGTTTATTTTAATGTGTGTCCAGAACCAATATTTAATTTATATGCTGAAGTAAGGAATCAGATTATCTCTACTGATGTCTGTTTCTCGATGTCCAGTTTCTGCTAGTGAAAGAGTGTTGGCTAATGTATACTATAATATATACCACTATTATTATATCATTATCTATAACCACCCATGTTTACAGGAACAACAATGTTGTCAAAGAGTTTGGGCTTCACACAGCTTATGAGTTGTTCTCTTTGATTACAACTGAATGTAACTGTCAAGATCATAACATGGTCAGCATAGGCTAAATAAAGATTTTGTGGATTCACACATAAAAAGAGAAATTAACTTTGAACAAAATGGAACCAGAGAAAGACCAAAAAAATCGTGCAACAGTATGTATATCACTTCCCTTAAACACAAGGCATTTGGTCTACTCTACAAAAATAATTAAATTATAGTATTGTACAATTAGCATCATAGAAATAAATCGTCACAAAACTTTAACATGTCATACCATAAATGGAAAATTATTAGTTTAAAGTTGTTTAAACTAGATGACAGTGGTGAAAATTCTTGCCAAAAAATTATGATGTAGGAAAGACTCAAATAAAAAATATCGTAAAAGATAAGGAGAATTTTCTACAGCACTGGGAAAATGAGTAAATGGAAACAAAATGATTCTAAATACCAAATGATGATTATCAAAAGATTAAAATGACATTTTTAAATGGTTTTGCAATGTGCGTGCCAAAAATATCCCACTCGCATTTTGAAATAAGTCTAATCTTTAGAAAGGAAGAACCTTTTATATAAGAGGGGGACCACTGTACTACAGTTTCATTTCATCCAGTGTATGCTTTAGGGAGACAGGACTGCACTACTATATTACAGACAATGTTTCATTTCATCTAAATAGTGTATGGTTTAGGGAGACAGGACTGCATTACTATACCACAGACAATGTTTTATTTGGTCTTTGATTGCCACAAACTCATTATATTGGGTTTTTCCTTTTCTTACCAGGACCACAATATTAATTTTTACTTTGATGAAAACCATATTAAATTATTTTCTGCCTGACTGTGCCACTCGGAAATATATTCTGAGCTGGACAGTGGCTTTTTTCACAAAAAGCATTAAAATTTCTAGTATCATTAGTTTTAGTCTATGAAGTGATGGGAATGTGGTCAACATGGCAAACTTTGAACACATGTTTAAGGATTTTGCATGTTTTAACTTTTCTTTTAATCTGTATACTTGTCACAGAAGTTTAACATCTTTACCATTTAGTACTATATTTTTCTAGTTTTCTTTGGGAGGCTTTTTCTTCCCCGAGTTTATTTTTGCAACTCTTTCTGTTTACATTTTTTGAACTCAACATTTACTCAGCTTCACACAGTCAGTATGAACAGAATTCTGAAATTCTGAAAACAATATTTAAAAAATAATGCCAATCTTTATGAGCAGATGTCTTTGATATGGAAGATGTCTTTGATATGGAAGATGCCTTTAGGATGGATTTCACCGTCTCCATTTCTCACTGAATATTTCTCCTGTAACTCTAACATAATACATACACAGTCTTGTTTCGTAAATTAGATATTTATTATCTTGCTCACAATGAATGTCACAAAAAGCTTTTATTAAAAGGGAAACATCTCATTTATAATCAAAGGATTATACTTTTCTTACAAATGCATCAAGCGTCTGGATGGAACAGCTCTAAAAATTAAAGACAAAAATGAGCAAGCAGGTAAGGTCAAGGTCACTGGGAACAATTGATTAAATTCTAGGCTTGCTGTCATTGGTTAAATCTGTGGATCTGGAAGTACTATCTATGGTTACCACAGAGGAACAATTGTCACAAATGGTACAAAAGTTTACCGTGGGAAAGATTACTATTTATCTGGATGTCAAAAGGTCAAGATCACAGTAGTGAGATTGTTTGAATTTCTTTTCAAAGAAGAAAATAATAATGTTACATGAAATGTTTGCTACTAAGTTTTAGATTTTGTATCAGATTCACTATGGTGATGATAACTCTAAGGGACAAAGGTCAAGGTCACAGGCTGAATTGTTCTTTATATTTTGGAGTAAATTGCTGAGAACCATACAAGAATATCTTCTGGGTTTTTTTCAAAGATGGATTTCAGTCAGATCAGGCTCAGATTATTTTAACAGAATAACGGTGTGCATAAAAGGTCAGAGGACAAGAAGGATTGTTTGGTGTTGTTGTAGAGTTTAACGCCATTTTTCAGCACACGATAGGCTATACATGGCAGCCAGTATTAATGGTGGAGGAAGAACCCGGGAAATCCCTGGAAAGAACCACCAACCCTCGAGAAGCTACTGGCCACATACCCACATTGGCCGAATCCGAGACTCGAACCTACGCAGGCAGAGGTGAGATGGCAGTGATCTGTAACAGAGAGCGCTTTAGACCACTCGGCCACTCGGGGCCCCAAGGGTTGTTTGGTCCTATGTTACTAAAACTGCAGCAACAAAAATACTGCTGATGAGGCAATAAATTTATGTATTATTTTAATCTTCATACCAGGGCAACTATCCTCATTCCCTCGCATCTTAATTTTGTCTTGAATGAAATCAGCTTTTGCAAGACCCTCAACATGGAAATCAGCCTAAAACAAAGAAAAGTACATACATAAAGTACACACGAAGTGGTCAAGTGCTAGTGGCAATTAGGTCACGACTCCTGTAGTATGAATAACTGATCAGCCAGTGCACACAGTGTAGTCTATTGCTTGACAGCTTGAGGCTATTAGCTCATGACTATTCAATAGTCAATATTCAGTATTGTAAACTGATCAGCCAGTGCACACAGTGTAGTCTATTGCTAGACAGCCTGAGGCTATTAGGTCATGACTATTCAATAGTCAATATTCAGTATTGTAAACTGATCAGCCAGTAATATTTAAAGGCTGTGCTATATTTTAATGTGATAAAAGTTGATGTACTTGAAACAAGAATTCCACAGAACACTGTGTATTGCTTACTCTGCTCTGGCATATCCCAAATAATCCAAAAAGTGTGAAAAGTATGTCATTATAACCTTTTGCCTGAGATAAGCATACCTCTCTCTGCAAGTTTTTTGCCTGTACATGCATCAGTGTCAGAGAGACTGACCAAAAATATAATGTTGATATCTACCATTGTTATAATCCTTTATAAGTCTTGTCAACAATTGCAAACAACATAGACCCTGATCTGCCATTGCATAATGCACCAGCAGATTATAGTTTGTGTTGTTTATTCTAGCATCAGGTCTTAACAAACTGCATAGTGATAGATCTGCCAGTGAATCATGTTATGGCAGATCTGTGTTGGTACAGTTTGCAGTTCAATCCAACTTATAAGAAAGGATGTATGGTATGCCAGAAATAACAACAATGCAATCAGAAAGGTGATAATTATGTCCTACCTGACCTGATGACAACAAACAATGAGTTACGAAGAACAAGCAATGTTCTGTCTAATCAAAGTATCTAAAAAGACTAGACCAGATCAGAATTCACTTGCTCAGTATAGACTAATACAATTCAAACAATAACTATAACCATTTACCAGCTTTAATGAGAGTCAGAGATTCACATCGATATCTGTCTCTGTTATTGAATGATTACATTTGGAAAAGTACGATTTTGTTTCTAGTGCTTTCATCTCCACTTTACTAAATGTGCAGGAATGTGATTTAAAAGTGCTCTTTTATGCTCTAGGAATCAACTGAGAGTACATTTCCAAACAAACCATAGCATATTTGTGGGCTGGTTGTTTTGGGTTTAACACCCTTTTTATTTCAGTACATTACAGACTCTTCAAGGCAGCCAGTATAAATGATGGAAGAACAGCCCAGGAAAACCGACCCATGGAAAGTTATTGGCAAGCTTGCTCACATAACCACACTGGTAGAGTTAGAGACTTGAACCTATGCAGAGAGAGGTGAGGTTGCAGTGATCAGTAAAGGTGAGTGCTTCAGACCACTTGGCCATCCAGGGCAGGGCCCCCACTAGCATTAACAAGCTGAGGTTAGTCACCTGCAATCATTCTGATCCTATTACTAGGTCAGGCATTGTTTGTTTATAATAAATCAAGCTTCACTGTATAAGAGTTCTGTGAATGACAGATTCTAATCCAAGCAGTTTTTAACAATCATCAATGCTGGCTTTATTAAGGCATGCTTGGCTCGAGTGATTGTTGACTAATAGGTCCTAATGATCTGGACCATTAATCAAGGAATATGTTCTTAAACAAAATCTGCTGCGCCAGAACCATTATTTTCACATCACAGTTACCACAAAAAGTGACCCATGACCATTGGACTCCAGACTCAGAGTTTTGTTAAAGGAACTTACTCTTGAACAAAAGTTATGCAGTAAAATCCAATTCTATTTTTAGCCCTAATAACCCTGACCTTTGGCTTTTTAACACCATACTCAAAAAGCCCTTCCATGTCTTAAGTGCAAGTGTAAACATAACATGATCTACCTTATGGCAGGCATATAAAAGAAAAACATTTGTCGGGGTAAAATGAAGGCTCAAAACTGCTGTGATTACCATGCTCATCATAAAAATTCTATCTTAAAAATCAGTGGACTACAATATTTGCAATGGTTTCCAGTTTAGTACATATGTTCTACAATTGTTCCCAAACAGCATTTCATTTCCAAAGACCCAAAAGATACTTCTCAGATTATGTTGTACCTTGGAGAGTACTTAAGATAAACTCTCCCAAAAAACAAACTGCAATGTTGGTATAATCAAAATAACATGATACAATGGTAGCAGTTTGTTATATCCCTGATGTCACTGGCTTTATTTTAGTGCTATATCCCTAATTGTCATTGACTTTCTTTTAATGCTATATCTCTAATTGTCATTGTCATTGTTTTAGGGATATATCCCTAACTACCATTGGCTTTCTTTTAGTGCCATATCCCAAATTGTCACTGGCATTGTTTTAAGTGCTATATCCCTAATTCTCATTGGCATTGTTTTTGTGCTATATCCCTAACTGTCATTGGCATTGATTTAGTGCTATATTATTAATTGTCATTGGCTATCTTTTAGTGCTATATCAGCTAATCATCACTGGCATTGTTTATTAGTGATATATCCCTGATGTCACTGGCTTTATTTGAATGCTATATCCCTAATTGTCATTGGCCTTGTTTTAGGGATATATCCCTAATTGTCATTGGCTTTCTTTTAGTGCTATATCCCTAATTGTCATTGGCATTGATTTAGTGCTATATCATTGTCATTGGCTTTCTTTAAGTGCTATATCTCTATGTCACTGGCATTGTTTAAGTGACATATCCCTGATGTCACTGGCTTTATTTTAATGCTATATCCCTAAGTGTCATTGGCATTGTTTTCGTGCTATATCCCTAATTGTCACTGGCATTGTTTAAGTGCTATATCCCTAATGTCACTGGCCTTGTTTTAGTGTTATATCCCTAATTGTCACTGATTTAGTGCTATATCACTAATTGTCATTTTGCTTTCCTTTAGTGCTATATCCCTAATCGCCACTGGCATTCTTTAAGTGCTATATCCCTTATGTCACTGGCTTTTTTTAAAATGCTATATCCCTAATTGTCATTGGCATTGTTTTAGAGCTATATACCAGTCACTGGTATTGTTTTAGTGATGTATCCCTAATTGTCATTGGGATTGCTTTAATGCTTCATCCCTAATGTCACTGGCTTTGTTTTAGTGCTATATCCCTAATTGTCACTGGCATTGATTTAGTGCTATATCACTAATTGTCATTTTGCTTTCTTTTAGTGCTATATCCCTAATTGCCACTGTCATTCTTTAAGTGCTATAACCCTAATGTCACTGGCTTTTTTCTAATGCTATATCCCTAATTGTCATTGGCATTGTTTTAGAGCTATATACCTATCACTGGCATTGTTTTAGTTATGTATCCCTAACTGTCACTGGGATTGTTTTAATGCTTTATTCCTAATGTTACTGGCTTTGTTTCAGTGCTACATCCCTAATTGTCACTGGCTTTGTTTTAGTGATGTATCCCTAATGTCACTGGTTTTGTTTTAATGATGTATCTCTAATGTCACTGGTTTTGTTTTAGTGATGTATCCCTAATGTCACTGGTTTTAAGTGATGTATCCCTAATGTCACTGGTTTTGTTTTAGTGATGTACCCCTAATGTCACTGGTTTTGTGTTAGTGCTATATCCCTTATGGCATTGGCTTTCTTTTAGTGCTATATCCCTAATTGTCATTGGCATTGATTTAGTGCTATATCATTGTCATTGGCTTTCTTTTAGTGCTATATCTCTATGTCACTGGCATTGTTTAAGTGATATATCCCTGATGTCACTGGCTTTATTTTAATGCTATATCCCTAAGTGTCATTGGCATTGTTTTCGTGCTATATCCCTAATGTCACTGGCATTATTTTAGTGCTATATCCCTAACTGTCATTGGCATTGATTTAGTGCTATATCACTAATTGTCATTTTGCTTTCTTTTAGTGCTATATCCCTAATTGCCACTGGCATTCTTTAAGTGCTATATCCCTAATGTCACTGGCTTTTTTTTAATGCTATATCCCTAATTGTCATTGGCATTGTTTTAGAGCTATATACCTGTCACTGGCATTTAGTGATGTATCCCTAATTGTCATTGGGATTGTTTTAATGCTTTATCCCTAATGTCACTGGCTTTGTTTTAGTGCTATACCCCTAACGTCACTGGCATTGTTTTAGTGATGTATCCCTGTCACTGGCTTTGTTTAAGTGCTATATCCCTATTTGTCATTAGCACTGATTTAGTGCTATATCACTGTCATTTTGTTTTCTTTTACTGCTCTATCCCTAATTGCCACTGGCATTCTTTAAGTGCTATATCCCTAACGTCACTGGCTTTTTTTTAATGCTATATCCCTAATTGTCATTGGCATTGTTTTAGAGCTATATACCTGTCATTGGCATTGTTTTAGTGATGTATCCCTAACAGTTACTGGGATTGTTTTAATGCTTTATTCCTAATGTTACTGGCTTTGTTTTAATGCTTTATTCCTAATATTACTGGCTTTGTTTTAATGCTACATCCCTAATTGTCACTGGCTTTGTTTTAGTGATGTATCCCTAATGTCACTGGTTTTGTTTTAGTGATGTATCCCTAATGTTACTGGCTTTGTTTTAATGCCTTATTCCTAATGTTACTGGCTTTGTTTCAGTGCTACATCCCTAATTGTCACTGGCTTTGTTTTAGTGATGTATCCCTAATATCACTGGTTTTGTTTTAGTGCTATATCCCTAATGTCACTGGCTTTGTTTTAGTGCTATACCCATAACGTTACTGGCTTTGTTTTAGTACTACATCCCTAATTGTCACTGGCTTTGTTTTAGTGTTGTATCCCTAATGTCACTGGTTTTGTTTTAGTGATGCATCCCTAATGTCACTGGTTTTGTTTTAGTGCTATATCCCTAATGTCACTGGCTTTGTTTTAATGCTACATCTCTAATTGTCACTGGCTTTGTTTTAGTGATGTATCCCTAATGTCACTGGTTTTGTTTTAGTGATGTATCCCTAATGTTACTGGCTTTATTTTAATGCTTTATTCCTAATGTTACTGGCTTTGTTTTAATGCTACATCCCTAATTGTCACTGGCTTTGTTTTAGTGATGTATCCCTAATGTCACTGGTTTTGTTTTAGTGATGTATCCTTAATGTTACTGGCTTTGTTTTAATGCTTTATTCCTAATGTTACTGGCTTTGTTTTCGTGCTACATCCCTAATTGTCACTGGCTTTGTTTTAGTGATGTATCCCTAATGTCACTGGTTTTGTTTTAGTGATGTATCCCTAATGTCACTGGTTTTGTTTTAGTGCTATATCCCTAATGTCACTGGCTTTGTTTTAGTGCTATATCCCTAATGTTACTGGCTTTGTTTTAGTGCTACATCCCTAACTGTCACTGGCTTTGTTTTAGTGTTGTATCCCTAATGTCACTGGTTTTGTTTTAGTGATGTATCCCTAATGTCACTGGTTTTGTTTTAGTGCTATATCCCTAATGTCACTGGCTTTGTTTTAATGCTACATCCCTAATTGTCACTGGCTTTGTTTTAGTGATGTATCCCTAATGTCACTGGCTTTGTTTTAGTGCTGCATCCATAATGTCACTGGCTTTGTTTTAGTGCTATATCCCTAATGTCACTGGCTTTGTTTTAGTGCTGCATCCCTAATGTTACTGGCTTTGTTTTAGTGCTGCATCCCTAATGTCACTGGCTTTGTTTTAGTGCTGCATCCCTAATGTCACTGGCTTTATTTTAGTGTTATATCCCTAATTGTCATTGACTTTCTTTTAATGCTATATCTCTAATTGTCATTGTCATTGTTTTAGGGATATATCCCTAACTGCCATTGGCTTTCTTTTAGTGCCATATCCCAAATTGTCACTGGCATTGTTTTAAGTGCTATATCCCTAATTCTCATTGGCATTGTTTTTGTGCTATATCCCTATCTGTCATTGACATTGATTTAGTGCTATATTATTAATTGTCACTGGCTATCTTTTAGTGCTATATCAGCTAATCATCACTGGCATTGTTTATTAGTGATATATCCCTGATGTCACTGGCTTTATTTGAATGCTATATTCCTAACTGTCATTGGCCTTGTTTTAGGGATATATCCCTAATTGTCATTGGCTTTCTTTTAGTGCTATATCCCTAATTGTCATTGGCATTGATTTAGTGCTATATCATTGTCATTGGCTTTCTTTAAGTGCTATATCTCTATGTCACTGGCATTGTTTAAGTGACATATCCCTGATGTCACTGGCTTTATTTTAATGCTATATCCCTAAGTGTCATTGGCATTGTTTTCGTGCTATATCCCTAATTGTCACTGGCATTGTTTAAGTGCTATATCCCTAATGTCACTGGCCTTGTTTTAGTGCTATATCCCTAATTGTCATTGATTTAGTGCTATATCACTAATTGTCATTTTGCTTTCCTTTAGTGCTATATCCCTAATCGCCACTGGCATTCTTTAAGTGCTATTTCCCTTATGTCACTGGCTTTTTTTAAAATGCTATATCCCTAATTGTCATTGGCATTGTTTTAGAGCTATATACCTATCACTGGCATTGTTTTAGTTATGTATCCCTAACTGTCACTGGGATTGTTTTAATGCTTTATTCCTAATGTTACTGGCTTTGTTTCAGTGCTACATCCCTAACTGTCACTGGTTTTGTTTTAATGATGTATCCCTAATGTCACTGGTTTTGTTTTAGTGATGTATCCCTAATGTCACTGGTTTTAAGTGATGTATCCCTAATGTCACTGGTTTTGTTTTAGTGATGTACCCTTAATGTCACTGGTTTTGTGTTAGTGCTATATCCCTTATGGCATTGGCTTTCTTTTAGTGCTATATCCCTAATTGTCACTGGCATTGATTTAGTGCTATATCATTGTCATTGGCTTTCTTTTAGTGCTATATCTCTATGTCACTGGCATTGTTTAAGTGATATATCCCTGATGTCACTGGCTTTATTTTAATGCTATATCCCTAAGTGTCATTGGCATTGTTTTCGTGCTATATCCCTAATGTCACTGGCATTGTTTTAGTGCTATATCCCTAACTGTCATTGGCATTGATTTAGTGCTATATCACTAATTGTCATTTTGCTTTCTTTTAGTGCTATATCCCTAATTGCCACTGGCATTCTTTAAGTGCTATATCCCTAATGTCACTGGCTTTTTTTTTAATGCTATATCCCTAATTGTCATTGGCATTGTTTTAGAGCTATATACCTGTCACTGGCATTTAGTGATGTATCCCTAATTGTCATTGGGATTGTTTAAATGCTTTATCCCTAATGTCACTGGCTTTGTTTTAGTGCTATATCCCTAATGTCACTGGCATTGTTTTAGTGATGTATCCCTGTCACTGGCTTTGTTTTAGTGCTATATCCCTAAGTGTCATTGGCACTGATTTAGTGCTATATCACTGTCAATTTGCTTTCTTTTACTGCTCTATCCCTAATTGCCACTGGCATTCTTTAAGTGCTATATCCCTAACGTCACTGGCTTTTTTTAATGCTATATCCATAATTGTCATTGGCATTGTTTTAGAGCTATATACCTGTCATTGGCATTGTTTTAGTGATGTATCCCTAACAGTTACTGGGATTGTTTTAATGCTTTATTCCTAATGTTACTGGCTTTGTTTTAATGCTTTATTCCTAATATTACTGGCTTTGTTTTAATGCTACATCCCTAATTGTCACTGGCTTTGTTTTAGTGATGTATCCCTAATGTCACTGGTTTTGTTTTAGTGATGTATCCCTAATGTTACTGGCTTTGTTTTAATGCCTTATTCCTAATGTTATTGGCTTTGTTTCAGTGCTACATCCCTAATTGTCACTGGCTTTGTTTTAGTGATGTATCCCTAATATCACTGGTTTTGTTTAGTGATGTATCCCTAATGTCACTGGTTTTGTTTTAGTGCTATATCCCTAATGTCACTGGCTTTGTTTTAGTGCTATATCCATAACGTTACTGGCTTTGTTTTAGTGCTACATCCCTAATTGTCACTGGCTTTGTTTTAGTGTTGTATCCCTAATGTCACTGGTTTTGTTTTAGTGATGTATCCCTAATGTCACTGGTTTTGTTTTAGTGCTATATCCCTAATGTCACTGGCTTTGTTTTAATGCTACATCCCTAATTGTCACTGGCTTTGTTTTAGTGATGTATCCCTAATGTCACTGGTTTTGTTTTAGTGATGTATCCCTAATATTACTGGCTTTGTTTTAATGCTTTATTCCTAATGTTACTGGCTTTGTTTTAATGCTACATCCCTAATTGTCACTGGCTTTGTTTTAGTGATGTATCCCTAATGTCACTGGTTTTGTTTTAGTGATGTATCCCTAATGTTACTGGCTTTGTTTTAATGCTTTATTCCTAATGTTACTGGCTTTGTTTTCGTGCTACATCCCTAATTGTCACTGGCTTTGTTTTAGTGATGTATCCCTAATGTCACTGGTTTTGTTTTAGTGATGTATCCCTAATGTCACTGGTTTTGTTTTAGTGCTATATCCCTAATGTAACTGGCTTTGTTTTAGTGCTATATCCCTAATGTTACTGGCTTTGTTTTAGTGCTACATCCCTAACTGTCACTGGCTTTGTTTTAGTGATGTATCCCTAATGTCACTGGTTTTGTTTTAGTGATGTATCCCTAATGTCACTGGTTTTGTTTTAGTGCTATATCCCTAATGTCACTGGCTTTGTTTTAGTGCTATATCCCTAATGTCACTGGCTTTGTTTTAGTGTTATATCCCTAATTGTCACTGGCTTTGTTTTAGTGATGTAACCCTAATGTCACTGGTTTTGTTTTAGTGCTATATCCCTAATGTCACTAGCTTTGTTTTAATGCTACATCCCTAATTGTCACTGGCTTTGTTTTAGCGATGTATCCCTAATGTCACTGGCTTTGTTTTAATGCTACATCCCTAATTGTCACTGGCTTTGTTTTAGTGCTATATCCCTAATGTCACTGGCTTTGTTTTAATGCTACATCCCTAATTGTCACTGGCTTTGTTTTAGTGATGTAACCCTAATGTCACTGGTTTTGTTTTAGTGCTATATCCCTAATGTCACTGGCTTTGTTTTAATGCTACATCCCTAATTGTCACTGGCTTTGTTTTAGTGATGTAACCCTAATGTCACTGGTTTTGTTTTAGTGCTATATCCCTAATGTCACTGGCTTTGTTTTAATGCTACATCCCTAATTGTCACTGGCTTTGTTTTAGCGATGTATCCCTAATGTCACTGGCTTTGTTTTAGTGCTGCATCCCTAATGTCACTGGCTTTGTTTTAGTGCTATATCCCTAATGTCACTGGCTTTGTTTTAGTGCTGCATCCCTAATGTTACTGGCTTTGTTTTAGTGCTGCATCCCTAATGTCACTGGCTTTGTTTTAGTGCTACATCCCTAATGTCACTGGCTTTATTTTAGTGCTATATCCCTAATTGTCATTGACTTTCTTTTAATGCTATATCTCTAATTGTCATTGTCATTGTTTTAGGGATATATCCCTAACTGCCATTGGCTTTCTTTTAGTGCCATATCCCAAACTGTCACTGGCATTGTTTTAAGTGCTATATCCCTAATTCTCATTGGCATTGTTTATGTGCTATATCCCTAACTGTCATTGGCATTGATTTAGTGCTATATTATTAATTGTCATTGGCTATCTTTTAGTGCTATATCAGCTAATCATCACTGGCATTGTTTATTAGTGCTATATCCCTAATGTCACTGGCTTTGTTTTAGTGCTATATCCCTAATGTTACTGGCTTTGTTTTAATGCTACATCCCTAATTGTCACTGGCTTTGTTTTAGTGATGTAACCCTAATGTCACTGGTTTTGTTTTAGTGATGTATCCCTAATGTCACTGGCTTTGTTTTAGTGCTATATCCCTAATGTCACTGGCTTTGTTTTAATGCTACATCCCTAATTGTCACTGGCTTTGTTTTAGTGATGTATCCCTAATGTCACTGGTTTTGTTTTAGTGATGTATCCCTAATGTTACTGGCTTTGTTTTAATGCTTTATTCCTAATGTTACTGGCTTTGTTTTAATGCTACATCCCTAATTGTCACTGGCTTTGTTTTAGTGATGTATCCCTAATGTCACTGGCTTTGTTTTAGTGATGTATCCCTAATGTCACTGGTTTTGTTTTAGTGATGTATCCCTAATGTTACTGGCTTTGTTTTAATGCTTTATTCCTAATGTTACTGGCTTTGTTTTCGTGCTACATCCCTAATTGTCACTGGCTTTGTTTTAGTGATGTATCCCTAATGTCACTGGTTTTGTTTTAGTGATGTATCCCTAATGTCACTGGTTTTGTTTTAGTGCTATATCCCTAATGTCACTGGCTTTGTTTTAGTGCTATATCCCTAATGTTACTGGCTTTGTTTTAGTGCTACATCCCTAACTGTCACTGGCTTTGTTTTAGTGTTGTATCCCTAATGTCACTGGCTTTGTTTTAGTGTTGTATCCCTAATGTCACTGGTTTTGTTTTAGTGATGTATCCCTAATGTCACTGGTTTTGTTTTAGTGCTATATCCCTAATGTCACTGGCTTTGTTTTAGTGCTATATCCCTAATGTCACTGGCTTTGTTTTAGTACTATATCCCTAATGTCACTGGCTTTGTTTTAGTGTTGTATCCCTAATGTCACTGGTTTTGTTTTAGTGTTGTATCCCTAATGTTACTGGTTTTGTTTTAGTGCTATATCCCTAATGTCACTGGTTTTGTTTTAGTGATGTATCCCTAATGTCACTGGCTTTGTTTTAGTGCTGCATCCCTAATGTCACTGGCTTTGTTTTAGTGCTATATCCCTAATGTCACTGGCTTTGTTTTAGTGCTGCATCCCTAATGTTACTGGCTTTGTTTTAGTGCTGCATCCCTAATGTCACTGGCTTTGTTTTAGTGCTACATCCCTGATGTCACTGGCTTTATTTTAGTGCTATATCCCTAATTGTCATTGACTTTCTTTTAATGCTATATCTCTAATTGTCATTGTCATTGTTTTAGGGATATATCCCTAACTGCCATTGGCTTTCTTTTAGTGCCATATCCCAAACTGTCACTGGCATTGTTGTAAGTGCTATATCCCTAATTCTCATTGGCATTGTTTATGTGCTATATCCCTAACTGTCATTGGCATTGATTTAGTGCTATATTATTAATTGTCATTGGCTATCTTTTAGTGCTATATCAGCTAATCATCACTGGCATTGTTTATTAGTGCTATATCCCTAATGTCACTGGCTTTGTTTTAGTGCTATATCCCTAATGTTACTGGCTTTGTTTTAATGCTACATCCCTAATTGTCACTGGCTTTGTTTTAGTGATGTAACCCTAATGTCACTGGCTTTGTTTTAGTGCTGCATTCCTAATGTCACTGGCTTTGTTTTAGTGCTATATCCCTAATGTCACTGGCATTGTTTTAGTGCTGCATCCCTGATGTCACTGGCTTTGTTTTAGTGCTACATCCCTAATGTTACTGGCATTGTTTTAGTGCTGCATCCCTAATGTTACTGGCTTTGTTTTAGTGCTACATCCCTAATTGTCCCTGGCTAATAGGCATTAATATATCTATTCATCATGGAACAGTCTGGCTGTAGATAATAAAAGTGCCTCATGATCCATACCTCATGTTGGATATTTTCATGGATAAATAGTGACTAATGTTATCCACAGGTACATGTGCTTGATAAAGGTAAGAACTGTGATCAACAATTTTCAAGAATGTCAAAGCTTTCACTTTTCGTAGATATTTCCTAATTAAAGTTAATTGCTTATAGTTTTAGCAAGTATTTGATTACTATAAATTGATATAATATGTGCTTTGGGAAATAAAGGACACACCATGCAAAATGGCATTACAATTTTCTGTCATACTAGTACACACCATGCAAAATGGCATTACAATTTTCTGTCATACTAGTACACACCAAGCAAAATGGCATTACAATTTTCTGTCATACTAGTACACACCATGCAAAATGGCATTACAATTTTCTGTCATACTACCTCTACAACTAGATCATCCTGAATTAGCTGCTGCTTGACTTCCAGCTGAACATTTTCATGAAAGCCAGGCACTAGGACTATCTCTTTACTTTTGCTGAAGGTGTATCTCCAATCCACAGGTGGCCTCTCATTCTACAAATGAAGCACAACAAAAGGTATTACAGTTAAATGAATCTTGTCCTATCACTAGTCATTTAACTCCCTGACTTTACAGACAAATCAAATTGGTTATCTGAACAATCAAGATATATCTGGATAACTTATATTTGACTGTACTATAATTATCTCATGCCAAATATGGGCATTTTCTCACATGGATATATTGGCAAAAAAAAGTTTTCTTTAGCCCAACCCTAGCTCCAAAATACAGTGTTTTAAGTTCAGGAGGGCTGACTGTCTTACACTGAGGATCTGACAAAAGTTTTCAAGCAAAAATTCTGGATTTGCCTTATATTCCTTGGGATAGTGTAACACACCAACATATCCAAAATTAACTACTCCAACTACAACCACCCTCCACAGGCATCTGATATTTACGATATAAGCTTAAATACCAAGTCTAACCACAATCTGATTGGAAATATGGCAACTAGAATGATAACAAACTCTGTCAATTTGATAGAAGACCAACTCAATAATATCCATATCATTCACAATCAGGCCCATACCAGGTACCAATCAGGCCCATGCCAGGTACCAATTAGGCCCATGCCAGGTACTGATGATATAAGCTTACATACAGAGTCTAACCTTAGTCTGATTGGAAATATGGTCTCAAGAGTGGTAACAAACTCAGCGAATCAGACACAATATCATTTCATTATTACGCATGGATGTCACTCATAACTGGACTCATCCCAAAGCTTGACAATATAATCTTACACATCAAATCTTATCAGAAATGGTGATTCTGGAGTTTTCACAAAACACGGTGGATAGGAAGACAATGGATGACACAAGATGGACATATGGGCAATACCATAAAGTTCACATGGCCAGACAAGCAACCACAACTCATTTGCAAAACAGATTACAGAAATTTAAATCGACGAAAGGTCACAAAGGAGCCAAAAGGTGCAATTTTGTTAAACAAGATGGTGAGGGCATGTAAGTCAAGCCAACTATTGAAGCATTTCTGTACAACATGTGACCTTAATCACAAGGTCAAAAGGCTGAATGAACAGGTAACAAAATGAATTATTTCAAATTAGCTTCAAAACGATTTGTCCCAGGTTTGAAGAAAGGCCATCAATGAGTTTAGTTAAAACCCTGAAGTGTTACATGTTTAGGCTCTCATAAACAGTAACAAGAAAAGAGTGAAGAAAACAAGCTTTGTAAAATTTAACAAATGATTTATTTCCCTAGAAAAACAAGGTAAAAATGAAAAAAAAAGAACTTACAGTTTTAACAATCAAATCAAAAAAAAATCAAATAATCCAAGAATTAAAAATTAGAAGTCCTAGTAATAAAATGTTCTAGTGAATTTTAGTTTGAGTCCTGATGAAAATCCAAAATGGAAGGCGATGACATATACTGTAGTCAGTATAGCATTGATGTGTCAACAGTTCTTTGTTGATCCACAAAAAATAATATTCTGGTGTTTGAATTCCGAATAAAATTTCAATAAATGTCTTTGTCCAAGAATTTTGTACGAGCACTTAAATAAATATTCCCATGGAAAAGAATTAATCTCTTAGAATCCAAATAATTTGAAGAAAAATTAAAATATAACTCCAACTGGTCACAACAGAAAAAAAACTTGATATCTAAGTGTTTAAAAGCCCAACACACTGGTTCATTTTAAGAAACTGATTATACAGTCAAAACACAAAACAGATACCCGTATAAAGGTCATGTGATCACTTTCTAGAAGCAGATCAAAGCTTTAAATGCTTAACAACACATACTCTCAGTCAGCCTCGAGTTCACTCTTATCAATCCCACATTACGAATGAATAATAAAAAAGTTGTTTACTTGATTCTTAATCAATGTCAAGAACTACGTCAGGTTTTAGATATAAATTTCTATTATCAGGGATGGTCCTGGCTTTTAAAAAGCTGTCGCCAAAAAAATCGCCAACCTCAATATTTTGTCGCCAATTTTCAAAAAGTGTCGCCAAAAAAAGTAGTGTACATTTTTCCAAGTGTTAATTTAGTCTATTAATGTAACAGGCAATGAAAATTACAAAAGATGGATTAGTTAATACTTTAATTACAACAAGCATTAACAAAATGTTACAAAGTGTTACATGAAGATCCGTCGCGATTTTAGGGCTGCCCACTTGTTGAATGCAGTTTCAAAGTCTAATTTTTCACATCTGTACATGCTGATTCTCATTAAATTCTCGAGAGATGAGATGCAGAGCTTATTTCTGATGTCAGTTTTTATGAGGTTCATCTTACTGAATCCACGTTCACAGTCCTCAGTGCTGACAGGTGACACCAGTAGTCTCTCAGCAGCCCCCCATCCTAATGGCTAGCTTCATAAAGCTTGTAGCGAATTGCTTCCTGAATCCCAAGAATGATCACTGAATGCTGTATAAATTTTCTCGACAAGAAAAATAGGATCTCCATTCCCACGAATGAAACTTACACGAGTCTACACCTGGCAATATTGGACCGTATATATAAGCATAAATTCACACCCAATTTAGGGATTCTTTCACTCCTGTATTTTGAGAAATAAATAATTATTATTAATTATGCAAAACTGTTCTTTTTTGCTATTTCTTGTTGCGGAGTTTAAGTCTCTGCAGCCGTAAATCAGGACTGATGGCAAAAGGAAAAGATCAATGAGCAAAATGCCGCACTGGTGACAGATGTAATTGTGATTTAGATTTTTTCCATTTGCTTTGTATTTATACACAGTAGTCGGTACTTCAAAGCTTATCAGTTTTCTATGAAGGTTCAGCAAAACTATTGTATTGGTATATGCATAAAAAAAACCCCAGAAGGATTAGCCATACAATTAATTGTATCTGTTCTATTCGCGTCTTCAGAAGTCGGTCAGTTGTAGGTATAGTGCGGTAGCATGATTGACTGTATCGCAGCATACAGTACTCAGCCCAGATGTCAGCATAAGCAGATTATGATGTAACAATGCACTGTAAAGATGGGGTTGTCAATAAGAACAAAGGATCGTTTGTGTAACAGATTGATTCCAATGCATTGCTTAGTCAAGTTTGTGGCTTCCTTTCGTTCTGCCTTTTAATTTATCCAGTCCAAATCATTGATTGTATGTACAAATTATATAACCAAAAAGTATGTCGCCAAAAAAATCGCCAGATGGGATATTTTTGTCGCCAATAAGGAAAAAAAATCGCAATTTGCGACATTGGCGAAGCCCAGGACGATCCCTGATTATGAGGTGTTTACGATAAAACAGTCAGGTCAAACTAATTTCTGGAAAATGTCAAATTCCAGTAAACAAAATTACATTAATATAACCTGTAATGGAATACAATTTTTTTAAAACAAACAAACAAACAATTAAATTAAATCAAATATACATTAGAGAAGGCAGACCTGAATGCTATATACTACAATTGGGAATCTAATTTATTAGACATTTTACTGCCAACAATTTATGCATATTCGTTCATTGGCAAATGTACTAACCACCAAAATGCAACTCCTACTGAAAAGCAAAGTGCCGTTTACTAAACAGCCTGATATGCATATGTAAGATTTACACATTATGCAAACATTTACTAAACAGCCTAATATGCATATGTAAGATTTACAAATTATGCAAACATTTTACTAAACAACCTAATATGCATATGTAAGATTTACATGCTATGCAAACATTTACTAAACAGCCTAATATGCATATGTAAGATTTACACATTATGCAAACATTTACTAAACAGCCTAATATGCATATGTAAGATTTACAAATTATGCAAACATTTTACTAAACAACCTAATATGCATATGTAAGATTTACATGCTATGCAAACATTTACTAAACAGCCTGATATGCATATGTAAGATTTACACATTATGCAAACATTTTACTAAACAGCCTAATATGCATATGTAAGATTTACAAATTATGCAAATATTTACTAAACAGCCTAATATGAATATGCAAGATTTACACATTATGTGTGCATTTATTAAACAGGCAGATATGCATATGCAAGATTTACACACTATGCAAACATTTGCTAAACAGCCTAATATGCAGTGGCAAGAAATACATGCTATGCAAACATTTACTAAACAGCCTGATATGCATATGCAAAATTTACACACTATGCAAAGCTTGTACCAATAAAATCTGCTTTTTGTTCTGTAACACTGTTTAAATGATGTGCACATTTTCATCATGTGTGACCAACTACCTCTGACACTCATTCTCATCATGTATGACCAACTACCTCTGACACTCATTTCGATCATGTATGACCAACTAACTCTGACACTCATTTTCATCACGTATGACCAACTACCTCTGAAACTTTTTCATTAAAACATTTTGCTTATGTCTTATGTTTAATGCCAACTTCCATGTCAAAATTTTGCCAAAATTGCCATAAAGAAAAAAATTTGTTTCTTAACTTCCTTTTCAAAAAAGTCATTCAAATCTTTTATACAAGAGTACATGCAGGATACCAAATAAAGGGTGTAGTAATGAACAGCCCAAATTGCAACCCAGCAATTAACTGCAGAAGCTCGATAAATGACTGATAATTGTCCATAAAAATTGCATTAAATTTATTCCCAAAATAAATAATAATATGAACAAATTGTCATGATTTCTACCTCTCTCTCTTGGTCCATGATGAGAGGAGATGTATTTTGAGTGTTCACAGACAACTGTTGACAGAAAGACAATGGGTGTCCTGAATATCACCAATGGTTTATAAAACAAATCAGCACTGAAGTTACTCCATCACACCCGTTAGACTGATGTAGCATTATGATCTGATTTAAATGAGAGTGCAAATGTTGATACAGCTTACCGTAATGTGGAATGTGACATCCATTGGATAATTACATTTCAATAATAAAGCTTACCATAATGTGGAATGTGACATCAATGGGATCAATGCATTCATTAATAAAGCTTACCTTAATCTGGAATGTGACATCAACAGGACCATTACATTCATTAATAAAGCTTACCTTAATCTGGAATGTGACATCAACAGGACCATTACATTCATTAATAAAGCCTATTAATGTGGAATGTGACATCAACAGGATCAATGCATTCATTAATAAAGCTTACCGAATGTGGAATGTCACATCAATGAGATCACTGCATTCATTAATAAAGCCTACGTTAATGTGGAATGTGACATCAATGGGATCACTGCATTCATTAATAAAGCCTACCTTAATGTGGAATGTGACATCAATGGGATCACTGCATTCATTAATAAAGCTTACCTAACGTGGAATGTGACATCAACAGGATCAATGCATTCATTAATAAAGCTTACTGAATGTGGAATGTCACATCAATGAGATCACTGCATTCATTAATAAAGCCTACCTTAATGTGGAATGTGACATCAATGGGATCACTGCATTCATTAATAAAGCTTACCGAACGTGGAATGTGACATCAACAGGATCAATGCATTCATTAATAAAGCTTACCATAATGTGGAATGTGACATCAATGGGATCAATGCATTCATTAATAAAGCTTTTTGTAATGTGGAATGTGACATCAACAGGATCAACGCATTCATTAATCAAGCTTACCATAATGTGGAATGTGACATCAATGGGATCAATGCATTCATTAATAAAGCCTACCGTAATGTGGAATGTGACATCAATGGGATCATTGCATTCGTTAATTCTGGCTACTATGTAGGAAAGGGAGATGCCATCAATTCGATATCGACAATCTGCATCCAGGTTATAGAACTTGCAAATCGCTGTCTGTGCTGTGGAAATAACGATTAATCTGATGTAAACCTAAGCATTTTTTCAGAAAAATAAATGAATATATGAGAATGGTAACTTAAGAATAGGCAAGTATAATTTAATGTTTTGCATTTTCACTTCTTATCAATTAATTTGAACTTGTAAGCAATTGGGACACTTAAGCAAATGCTGGCCTTTGTATGTTAATGAGACCTCCACAAAATCTGCAGGGACTACAGGTTTGAATAATATATATGAACTCTGTATTCATCATAAAACAAACTTCACGATCCAGCTATAGAAAACATGGCACAACACTGACTATACACAGAAACAAGTAGATAAATTCACTACTTCATTTAACTCACTCAAGCATCAAAAAAAGTAAATTACAAATTGTTAACACTTTAGTGTGAAATCTTCTTTAAATATATTTAACAGAAATCATAAATCAAAAGGAATCTTGTATATTTCACTAACATGGAGTATAATATAAGATCCTAATAAAAATACTGGTATTTGCTGGACATGTCTGGACATAAAAGATTTTCACAAACACATACTAACAGCAACTGGACATAAGTCATTTGAATTCTCAAATACACCCATATCAATTTGGTAAATTTGTCTTTGATTTGTTTATCCATTTAACTACCAATTAAACACCTTAACTAAATAATAATAAAAGTTCACTAAGTCTAATTTATTATATGCTCATTTTTTTCTCCGTTAACTTTACATTGTCAGAATCGTTCAGTATTTTACGATATTGCACACCTTCATATTATACTCATGTGCAGGTCACATGTTCCCAATAGTGTATTAGGAACAACTTTGTAACCAAATCATGTACACTCATGTAGCATATGCTTTACATTCTGGTTGATTAAATTTGTTTCTGAATGAACTAAAGCAGATGTTTCGTGGACTGCCACTAAGTCTAATTTACAGATTGCTTCTCTGTTGGACAATTAATAAAGATGCTGCCAACTTAAAGCTTAATTCCAAAAGATTGTTAGGTATAATTTACAGTTTCTTTGTAGGATAATCACTATGTCTCATTGAATAAGCATGTTCTGTCAGTATTTTTACTCAACTGTTTAAAATACTCTATAACCTGAAAACATAAGACAAATGCAAAGTTGAAAGCCTATCTCTTGGACTTATCAAAAAAACTTTTAACTTCACAACTGCCCTTGGCTCACTACTAATAGATATTAGATTTGTTCCTTACACCATGTAGTTTGAGTTGAGTTGTGTCAGCATGACATCTTTAGAGCAAAATAACCACATGTGAAACCAAGGCACAAATTAAATAAAAAAGATACTAGCTACAACAAATAACTTTATATTGACTGGGGACCTGATCAAATAAAACTTCACCATCTGACTTTACAAGAAATGCCTCTTAATTGAGTGTTACATATTGCTGAGGTAGCAAATCAGCTTGTTATCAATTATTAATAAGCTTCTGATAACAACAGACTAAAATAAATACTTTGTTTGAGACAAATTCTATGGTACAGTTTCCTCAAAGAAAAATGTCTACAAGTAATTAGCTTGAAAGAAAACTAGGCAGTCATGGAAGGATAATATGAATACCAAAACAGCTGCAAATCCAAAATAAAAAACGTTTTCTAGTAAACTGAATACTCTGCTATATCAGTGTGTTGTCTTTTTGCACAACTTTTGTTATATGCTCTGAATGTTTTCATATTAAATTTTACAAATATATGCATGTCACATACCGTTTGGTTCCCTGCCCACCACCCCTTTTAAGGAGGCAAGTCACCAGCACAGAAGTGTCAAACATAATCAGGACTAACTTCTTGCAGAGTTGATCCTTCAAGAACTGAAAGGTGTTTATCATAGCTTTCATTTCAGGGTTGATGTGAAGGGGCATTTCCCCTGGTCTTCATTTGCAGATGACCATACTGAAGTCTGACAACAAGTGGGCTCCTCAACCATATGTACTGGCATCTGGTGACAGTGCAATCCTTAATTTGGTAAAGACCCAAATAATAATATTGAGACAGAACAAAAGGAATTAAATATCTTTAGCCTCAGCAGAAAAATGAATTCAATATTGGCTATTCAAGTGTCCATAATCAGCATTAACTTGCCATTGGCTCTTTGGGTGAGGAACAGCTGCAAACAGAATCCTGGAGATTGTGGTTTGCGTACAATCTCTACTGCTAATTTGTTGATGAGCTACTGCATCTTCTGCTTACGACTAAATCCATCTGCTGATTCGATGGCACCTCGATTAGAAGGGGCACAAAGAAAGAGAAGTGGGTTAAATAAAAAAATCTCAAGTCCTCTTTTGTGGAAACAGGTTGATCCAGTGATCCAAATTGCAAGGGTCTAGCACCCACTGGTAGATTCTGCAGGTTGTGAGGTACTGAGTTAGCAGCAGTAGAAAAGAGGTTTAAGGATGAAAAAACTTGGCTTCCTTCATCTCCTGTAAGGGTGAATTGTAGACTGGTTTAGCTGTTGTCTGCTGGCATAAGGTTGAGATCTAAACTTGTGATGAAAAAGATCCCTTTCACTTTGCTCACCTATCATTCCTCTGTAGTTATGGCTGAAACTGCTTGATTCTAAAACAAGGATATGGGTAGATCAACAAGTTGGAGGGGTAGTTCTTGAGCTACCTGCCTTCAAAAATCTTCAGATTATGCTTCCTGCTTCCAAACAGCAATGGTGAATCAAATAGGCTCATCTTTAAAATCAAAGCATTATGCGGATTCACCAACATGGTGTACAAACACACATCAGGATATGTCAAGTCAAGATTGGCAGAGGCAGCTAATGCATTAACTGGTGAGCTGCTATATTAATGACTCAATGAACTTGTGCCATCGATTCCCAGGCACAATGGAGGGCCAATTTTTCTGCCAAGTGGAAAATCACCAAGAAGGCCAATCCAACATCAAAAAGTTTTTTGCATCCACTTTATAAAAAGTGAGGGCAGACATGTTAACCACATCTAAATTTGTATCTAACACTGGGAGTTGAGTATAGTAGGCAGTGGAATGTGTCTTGTACCAGTGCAATAAAAATGTGGTATTTGGCTGCTAGAAAAGGAAGCCCTTGAATTCCCAAGAATTCCCAAGGTTACACATAAGTCTAGACAGCCTATCAATAATCTCCTTGATATCTGCCATTTGGGGAATTTGCCAGAAGAATGAAATCTTCTTCACTGTCAATGTTGATCAATACCATGTCTTTATAATCGTGCATGGTGGTTGGAGATGGAGAACATCCCAAAACCGGCAACACACAGTATTTCTCCTCTACAGTAGCTTCAACATTGAACTTTGTCTTCTCCATGATCAGGGCTGTTCAAGGGTATCTTTAAACTCACTTGTCTGATTCCATTATGGGATAAACCATTCATTGTGGCAATGATGAGGCAATGTTATTGTCTCTATCTTATCATGTGCAATATTTGCAAAACAATCAATTATAATCTTTCTCTATATTTAGGCTGTCGTACATCACCCCATATCAATTTCGGTGTATAATTTATCATGGAATCGATTTGAGAAGGAATTTGTTAGATGATGCTGTGTAAAATGTGCAATATTAATAAAATATTGTTGTGTGTACCCTTTTCATTCATCTTCACCTACTAGTAAAAATATTTGGAGAAAAAAAATTACATGGCGAATTGGTGGTAAAGCATGAACACAAGATAATGACTGCTATAGTTCAAATTGAAAGCATTAGTAAAGTTCACCATGTGTCACTAAGAAACAGAATAATAAAGGAATAAATGTGCCTCTATTAGATTAACTAGATCTCTGCATATGAGGCCATTTGTTTTGATCACGTGACAATATGGTTTCAACGTTCACCTGACTTCGCATAGCAGGGCGCAACGCAGGCAGCATATGAAGCAGGGAACCAGACTATCGTTGAATGTGTGTATCCATCACTAAAATCCCAGTCATAATATGTCTGGAGAGACATATGGATTGATCAATAAAATCCCGATAACTGTATTTGTAAGTAGCTGTATGCATGTTAGGACACATTTATCATACATATCTCCATAACTGTAGAGTCGAAGCCGTAGGCCTGGTGAGATGGATTAAGATCCCCATAACTGTAAGTAGCTGTATGGATGTTAGGACACATTCATCATACGTATCTCCATAACTGTAGAGTCGAAGCCGTAGGCCTGGTGAGATGGATTAAGATCCCCATAACGTTAATTATTGTATATAACCCTCGTGTGGTAGGATGGACAGATCTATCAGTAAGATCTCCGTAACTGTATATACTAGATGAAGCCAGAGACCTGCCAAGATGGTAAAATCTTTAGTAAGAGTCCCTGATTTAGTAAGCTGTTCTGACTGGATAGCTGACTCAGCTGAATATGACTTAGACTAAAAATAGAAATATTGTCCACCAATAATTCAATAAATCATACTTATCTGAAGTGAACATTTCTCCCTGCATTTTATCATATAAAAATATAATTAAAATATAATTCCTGGGCTGATTAATTATAAATTTAATTTTGTGCCCAAATAATCTGTACAAAATGATGACAATATTTCAACAATCTTTACAAGATAAAATCTTGCATAAATTTAGCTGAATAATACTTTGGTAGAAATTGTGTCAAAATTGTTGATTATGACTTCACAATTTACTTACCATCTACTAAAGTCCCAGCTAGAATGAAGGCAATTAACAAGAAAATTGGCCAGAAAGCAATCGTGTTCACTTGCAGCAGAAGCATGGCTATATATGGGTATCAGGTTGGCAGTTTCATCATAGAAAACTCCCACTTCAATTCCATTGACTGTGATACTTTTATCCAGGTGACCCTTTATGCTCCAGACCAAATATCTGAAACCGACAGGAGACAATAATGATGATATCAACCACAACAACAACAATAATAATAAATTAAATATAACTGCCATGGCTTGCAAATTAAGTTTTCAGTGCACATTTCAAGCCCCGCACTTTGCCCCCGTCTCTACCCAAGATATTCATCCCCTGACTCCTGAGACAGTGACACAGGGTTAATAAAACAAAATCTGTCATGTGTATGATGCATACACTGATCTGAAAATGTCACAAATGTCATTGTAATTAATATTTTTGTAAATCTGATCTGCCCAGAAACCAAGACATGGGAGCCAGTAATTACACCTTTCTTTATGGTCACCACATGAGCAGCATAACAAAGTTTTGTCATGAATATTAAAAGGAAATGCAGGAATAAACAGATGGCTGGATGGATCATAATATCCCTTGCACTTGTAACAAGAGTATAGGGATAATAACAATAATAATGATAATAATACCTTTGGGGCCAAATAATGATAATTATAACTTGAACCCCAAAAGTGCAACCACTCAGGTGGCTTTAGTATTTAGTGCATCCACCTCAGATGCGGAAGGTCATGGAATCGATCCCTGGCTGAGTCATATCAAATACTTGCAAAAATGGTACTAACAGTTGTCTTGCTTGGCACTCAGAATTAAAAGGTTAGTGTTAGGACTGGTCGGCCTGGTGTCAGGATAATGTGACTGGGTGGGACATCATGCTACATGTCTGCAGCATGATGCCCCAGTGCTAGACATCACTATAAACTGTACCACTATAGACATCACAGTGATATGACTGAAAAATTGTTAAAGCTACATTAAAAATCCAAATCTCTCACACACACACCAAAATGTGGGATCCATGACCCTACCCGAGGGACGATATCATATGATGTAGCATGTTAAACGAGGGACTGTGTTCACTGACAATGTTAAATGAGGGACGTTGTTCAATGACAGACCATGTTACACGAGATACCATGATATTCTAAGGGCTTTGCAGTCAGATACTAATGAAAGCAGTCAATTTGTTTATAAAAATTGCTCCACTATCTAACATTGCATAGTTCTGAACAATTGCCCCAAGCTGTGCATGTGATTTGAGATGGCAGCAAATATTTTCACCATGATCTTCCTTCAATAATAACACTTCTAATCTTGGGAAAAAGAAGAATTATGTGTTTAAAGTGTCAATTGTTTTGCTGCCAAAAGAAAGAGTTGAGAAATATCCATAGTGGCCATTGTTGTATATATTTTGGCAGCTGCTGAGTAGTTATTGGTAATTTGATGGTTATAAATCTTGTAATCATATTCTAAAAACCTATAATCTGTTAAACTGAGTCAAATATCAGTCTGTGTGTGGCTGTATATTTTTAATATTTTTAACTAGCTTTAACAGTTTTTCAGTCATATCGCTACAATGTATGCAGTGTGTCAGTTTATAGTAATGTCTAGCAGTGGGGCATCATGCCAGACATGTAGCATCATGTCCCACCCAGTCACATTATCCTGACACCAGTCCTAACACTAACCTCTTCATGCTGAGGACATAGCTAGGCAGCTGCTAGTACCATTTTTAGAAGTCTTTGGTATGACTGGCCAGGGATCGAACCTATGACCACCCACAACCAAGGCAGATGCTTTAACCACTTAGACCACCAGAGTGGTTGCAAATATCAGGAAGCCATGTATCAGGAAGGCATGTATCAGTGAGGCATGTATTTGCTATCAAGGCTTAACACAGATATCAAAAATGACATTACAGTAGAGTGATGACTAGCATGGCAGAGAATAAAATGGCACAGGCTTCATACCTATTCAGGTTTTTTTAAATTAGTTTCATCTAAAATCCACTCACCCCATCCCCACCCCCTTTCTAATGATCACACTCACCTTTTCCACAAATTAACAGTTTTCTTTCTAATGATATAAACATACAGTATTAGCATGAAACATTATGCTGATTACATTCTTACCTGGAAAGAAAAAAAATTTAGGGGTCCAGTGCAGCATTGGACAACTAGAAAAAAATGAGTTCAATGCAGTTTTGGAAAACCTGAACTTTAATAACAACTAGCCAAGGATCTGCAACCAATTACCAGACCTTACCATGCCTGTAGGGTCCAAATTCTGACAAAACTGATTTATGTGATTGCAGATGGTCTATAAACTGGTTTTATGAAATATGCAGACATATAATTTTATAATTCAATGCATTTTGTTACCTTTAAACAAGGGTTGTATCTGAATCTTTCTAAACCTCAGGTACTAAAACTGACACTCTGTGACAGTCTGTCACAGTTATATATCCAGTTTGAAAAAAGACAGAAATCTAACTAATGTATTTCTTTAAAATTATAAAATAAATTACACATATTAGCAGCTGGATCATATCTGAAAATTCAAAATTTCATGGCTGCTGTTGTAGTAGTCTATCTCACATGTCAGAGTCTTTACTCATGATTTTTGTAACATGTTTTACATATAACAACCCTTGCTACAAGCCAAACTGCCCTCAATAGAAGCCAAACAAAATGCATATCATTGTGGTTTTCATCCATATTAATTAACAACTTAACCTGAAAGGCTTCAGTCAACATTTGTCCAATTACAGATGAAAAATTAAAACAGTCTTTTGCAATAAGAGTTTTGAACTATTCCGGATGCAGGGGGCCAGGAAATGTTTGATCCCTTACCTCACTATGTTATGCATATTTAATCTGCATTGTTTGTTAGGTTTTTTTAATTCATGTAAAATTTAATCTTGTAGCTGACCTTATCCAAAATCAGGTGTTGTATACCAGACCAAAATCACTTAAGTTTTTAAAATTCTGGAAACAACTAACACAGCTAATATTTTCTCTATGAGTGTGGGTTTAATATTAGGATCATTATCAACAGAAATAAACATATTTATCTTGGTATCATACAAGGACATCATGTTTACCATGTCCTTTATTGTTATTTTAACTACAAGATTTTTCTAGAAATGAACTTTGACCCTCCTTCAGGTATTCTTTTTGTTGTAGTTTTCATATAAATCATATATGAATGAAAATTAATCATTCCTGCAATAACATCATTTTAATACTGTATTAAAATTTTGATTTGGGTGAAATTATTTATTATTCTCTGGAAATATAAAATGTTCAAATATATTCTTGGAAAAAGATATTAACTAGGAATTATAGTAAATTCAAATAAGGAAACCTTGGATTATATTACTGTGATTCAACAAAAAAATTCTGTTGACACATCAACATAATTCAGGAAATTGGTACATTAGTACATTAGAGACTATCAGCTACTGCAGATACATCAATACCTTCAGCATTGGAAATTATTTGGAATACCACTAAACATTATTCAAAACTTTATTCATTAGGACTTGTGTTAGTAATTCTATGATTATATGGGAATACTCTGGAGATACTCTTTTCCTTTTTTTGCATTTTAATTTTGTATTCTAGGGAAATAAATTAGTTGTTGAATTTTACAAAACTTGATGGTTTTCACTCTTTTCCATTAAACGTTAAGACCATAGAGTCATAACTGTTATACTGCAATGTCTGGTCCCTTTATTCACTGCTACACTATCAGGTTTGGACCCTTATTACACTGTTACACTTTAATGTTTGGTCCCTTATTATACCGTTAAACTATTTTTGGTCCATTACTTCACTGTTACACTATAATGGTTGTTTCATTATTTCATTGTTACACTATAATAATGGACCTAACAAATATGAAATGTAATGAAAGCATCACCTGACAATGGTGTTATATAGCCATAAAGCATATAGTCATAAAATCTGGCAATGGTCTTTACAGCATATAGCCATAACATCTGGCAATGGTCTTTACAGCATATAGCCATAACATCTGGCAATGGTCTTTACACAGCACGTTATGATTTTTCTCACATGCATGACAAGTTTTATTATGATTTCTCTCAAACATATGACAAGTTTTATTATGATTGTTCTCAATGCATGACAAATTTTTATTATGATCATTCTCACATGCATGGCAAGTTTTATTATGATTTTTCACACATGCATAACAAGTTTTATTATGATTTTACTGACATACATAACAAGTTTTATTATGATTTTATTTACATGTATGACAAGTTTTACTATCATTTTTCTCGCATGTATGACAAGTTTTATTATGAATTCTCTCAAATGTATGACAAAATTTTATTATGAATTCTCTCAAATGTATGACAAGTTTTATGATTTTTCTCATATGCATGACAAGTTTTATTATGATTTTCTCACATGCATGACAAGTTTTATTATGATTTTACTAACATGCATGACAAGTTTTATTATGATTTTACTAACATGCATGACAAGTTTTATTATGATTTTACTAACATGCATGACAAGTTTTATTATGATTTTCTCACATGCATGACAAGTTTTATTATGATTTTACTGACATGCATGACAAGTTTTATTATGATTTTCTCACATGCATGACAAGTTTTATTATGATTTTACTGACATGCATGACAAGTTTTATTATGATTTTACTAACATGCATGACAAGTTTTATTATGATTTTACTAACACGCATGACAAGTTTTATTATGATTTTACTGACATGCATGACAAGTTTTATTATGATTTTACTAACATGCATGACAAGTTTTATTATGATTTTACTAACATGCATGACAAGTTTTATTATGATTTTACTGACATGCATGACAAGTTTTATTATGATTTTACTGACATGCATGACAAGTTTTATTATGATTTTACTGATATGCATGACAAGTTTTATTATGATTTTACTAACATGCATGACAAGTTTTATTATGATTTTACTAACATGCATGACAAGTTTTATTATGATTTTACTGATATGCATGACAAGTTTTATTATGATTTTACTAACATGATGACAAGTTTTATTATGATTTTACTAACATGCATGACAAGTTTTATTATGATTTTACTAACATGCATGACAAGTTTTATTATGATTTTACTGACATGCATAACAAGTTCTATTATGATTTTTCTCACATGCATGACAAGTTCTATTATGATTTTTCTCACATGCATGACAAGTTCTGCTCATTAGTCTCGTAACTTTTCAACAGATTTTGCATCTGGAATGCTACACGACACATCGTATAACACAAGATTGTGACCATGCACCCTAATAGTATGTCACTACACATTGGTTAAGTGACAAAAAAGGGGATCTTTTCATAAAATGAAACACATCTCCTTCCCATATTTCTTTACAGTGTCCATAAAATCTGCAATTTGTCAAAAGACTTTTTATGACAGATTACTAAATTGAAACAAAAGTGCTATTCTGCTCAACATGTACAAATTAATAGCAGTACTAGTTCTGTCAAAGATATAAACATCCCAGAACATATAAACTCTTTACCTGCCCAACTGATATTTTCCTACAAGTTGTCTATCATTATCTTGCTATATATCCATCACAGGACCTGATCCTCAAAGAATCTAGAACTAGAAAACTCTCCACCTTTCCATTCATGGCAATCAGACCAAAAACGATTCCTCAAAAGAATATTTCTTTCCTTGAACTCTTATTCAATGGAATCATCTCCCTTTTTAGGTAGTCACCACTGGCACAGTGAATAATGTCTGTCCAACAAATTACATTCAAAATATAATTTGCAGAATATTAAAATTATAAATAGTCTTAATGTCTGCATGTTTTTAGGGGTTTTTTTTGTTTATTTTCAAAATTAAAATATCTGAATTCCCTGTACCCATTAGTAAAAAGCAATTTATGTCATTTTGTAGTATGGCTGGATATTATCAGAAATTTTGCTTAAAATTTTTCCATAAATGCAGTGCCCCAGATAAATGTGTTGAGTAAGAAATGCAAGCTTCAATGGTCTGACATATGACAGGAGACTTTTGATAAAATAAAGGCCATACTTAGTACCCGATTTCTTTCTGCTCCAAATTTTAGTCATTTATTTTAGACATTTACTTAAAATGTCTCTTGATGCAAGTGTTTAGGGATTTGTTGAGTACTGATTCAAGAAGACAAAAATAGTGTGGACCATACTGTGTGCTATTTTTCTAAAAATAAAATACAAACTAAAGCATCAGAGAAATTATTCACTGTCAAGGACTGTTTGGCTTTGCAACACTTTGAAGTGCATAATAGTTCAGCTCCTTATCCGATTATTATATTCAGTGAGCAGAACCCCCTTACTTTCATTACATAAATGAAAAACAAAAATCAAAGATTGCTGAGATTGAATTTTATGAGCATAGGTGTTATGAATATTTAACTTACATTGTGTGCTTGACCTTTCTCCATGATTGAGGATAATGTTTTTGTGTGTACCTAATTTATATCTTACATGTAAGTTGGTTGTCATGATTGCTTGTTGTTGTTATTGTTGTTGTTCTAGGGTTTAACGCCATTTTTCAGCACAAGATAGGCTATAAATGGCGGCCAGTATAACTGGTGGAGGAAGAACCCTGAAGAACCACCGACCCACGAGAAGGTACTGGCAGGCTTTCCCACGTACCCACACTAGCCGAGCCTTGGACTCGAACCCACGCAGACAGAGGTGAAATGGCAGTGATCCGGAACGGTGAGCGCTTTAGACCCCTCGGCCACTCGGGGCCCCTGTCATGATTGCAAGTTATAAATAGTTTGTTTATGAAAATTTGAGTTCATCGTCTAGCTTTACTTACAAAACTCTGAATGTTCTTGAATCAAACATGTGACCATCATTCTGGTCATTCTATTGTCTCTTAGGTTTGTATATAAAGCAGTGGTAATCAAAAATATTTATTTCCATTTTTTAAGTTCAGTCTTGGAATCAATGACTGTTGTGTTCAGATATAATTTTAGAGGAATCAATTATTTTTTCATTGAAATTACTTAATTTACAAAGCTCTCATTGACTTTTTGGACAAAACCAATTTCGGGATTTTTCTGAATTCATGGATTATATCATTGTGAAACATCAAGAGTATTGGTATATCAGCACATTCAAAATTGGAATTCATTTGGAACACTCTGTACTTTTGGACTTGTTAACATTTAGGTTTAGATGGGATTTCGTTCATGGGGAATAAGGACTATATTCAAGATACAGTTCCTTCAGTTATTAATGTGGGGAACTCAAGGACTATCCTTAAGATATAGTTCCTTCAAGGGATTATTAATGTGGTGACCTCAAGGACTAACCGTAAGAAAAAAGCAACTTCAAAGAGTTATTAATGTAGGGAACTCAAGGACTATCCTTAAGACATAGTTCCTTCAAACGGTTATTAATGTGGGGACCTCAAGGACCAACAATAACTTCAAAGAGTTATTAATGCAGTTAACTCAAGGACTATCCTTAAAATACAGTTCCTTCAGTCAGTGACTTATCAATGTTGGGAACTCAAGGACCATAAAACAAAGTGACTTCAGTCAATGAGTTATAATGTGGGGACCTCAAGGACCATAAAACAAAGTGACTTCAGTCAATGAGTTATAATGTGGGGAACTCAAGGACTATAAAACAAAGTGACTTCAGTCAATGAGTTATAATGTGGGGAACTCAAGGACCATAAAACAAAATGACTTTAGTCAATGAGTTATTAATGTGGGGAACTCAAGGGCCATAAAACAAAGTGACTTCAGTCAATGAGTTATAATGTGGGGAACTCAAGGACCATAAAACAAAGTGACTTCAGTCAATGAGTTATTAATGTGGGGAACTCAAGGACCATAAAACAAAGTGACTTCAGTCAATGAGTTATAATGTGGGGAACTCAAGGACCATAAAACAAAGTGACTTCAGTCAATGAGTTATAATGTGGGGAACTCAAGGGCCATAAAACAAAGTGACTTCAGTCAATGAGTTATAATGTGGGGAACTCAAGGACCATAAAACAAAGTGACTTCAGTCAATGAGTTATAATGTGGGGAACTCAAGGACCATAAAACAAAGTGACTTCAGTCAATGAGTTATAATGTGGGGAACTCAAGGACTATCTGTAAGACAAAGTTCCTTTCAGCCAATTGGTTACTGAGATTGACTGATCAGTTTCAAGTTGATGCAGTATTTGCCAAATTCCTCCATGCGTTTAAGGCAAATCATAAAAAATGATTGGTAAAAGCTGAACCTAACATATTAGTGGGATTGAAAACTCAATAATCCATGATATCAACAGCTCCTTTTGATATTCAAATGTGCTTGCCAGTGGTCTGTTTAACCCATGGATAAAATAAATAGCAAGAGTTGTCATGTCCAGGTGGGCACAAATTCCAGATATTGCAGACAGCTATAGTATTATTGCACTGAAAGATCATAATCTAAAATTTCAATTTATACCAAAAGAAATCTGAAGTGATCTCCATTTTTATATAGTCAAACCTGTCCTAACAAGCACTTGTGTTCAGCAATAACCTGGTTCCAATGGCCATTCTAATTACCCCTCATGCACATTTTATAAATCAATGGTGGAGGAAGAACCTGAGAAAACCCCAAAAAGAACCACAGACCCATGAGGAACTAATGGCAAGCAGCTTTCTCACATACCCACACTGGCCAAGCCCGAGACTTGAACCCATGCAGACAGAGGTAAGATGGCAGTGATCCGTAATGGTGAGCGTTTTAGACCACTCAGCCACTTGAAGCCCCCTTTTGTTTGATGAGCGAGGTATTGTTGCTGTTGTAGTTGTTGTAGGGATTAACGTCATTTTTCAGCACACAACAGGTTATACATGGCTGCCAGTATTATTGGTGGAGGAAGAACCCAGGAAAACCCCGGGAAGAACCACCGACCCACGAGAAGCTACTGGCAAGCTTTCTCACATACCCAAAGAACATAAAGTAAAACACAAATAAAATATTTACATTACACAACAACTTTTTTATTGTAACAGCAGGATACAGTAATCTTTCTCTAGAACATAAATTTGGGAGAGGACAACATATACCTTGCATATAAAACAATTTTAGTAATAATAATAATGATGATGATGATGATATTCTGAAAGGTGAACCAGTCCACAATGGTCAACTGTGTGCAAAGGCCAGTTTAGCCTTTTCATCAGTGACTTTTATCAATAGGTTTAACTGTATTTTTATTTAATTTATAATTGACAGAATCGATGATATAGTGAAAAGATGTCTTATTTCTATCCTCATGTGATACTATCTCAGATTTAAAAGTCTAAGAAACAAAAAATATATTTCATTTTCTAAGAATAGTGCTCATGCATTTATCAATTTATGTGAAATCTAATAATACAAGTTTTGTTTATATATCAACCATACAGATATAGCAAACTTATTTATGAAAGTCATAGTATTTCATTAAGAGCAAATTTTTTCAAAATATAAAAACTTCAATTTTCATCTATAATTTTCAAAATATGTTGCTCAAAATTGTAAAGCAAAATATAATAATGCAATCCAACATCTTTTACAAAAAAAATAAAAATTGTATCTTCTCTCCTAATGATGAAATCATGAAACTGTGGTTTTGAATTTATGTAATCCTACAAAGTAAGACATTAACTCTATTTATTACAAATATCACGTTGACATCTCACATTGCAGTTCTATGTACCATAACCAAATCTCCTAAAATCTCTACCACTCTGGTGGCCTATTGATTTGAGCATCCGCCTCGGATGCGGGAGGTCATGTGATCAATCCCCGGCAGAGTCTTACCAAACAGCTTCCTCACTTGGCGCTCTGCATTACGAGGTTAGTGTTAGGACTGGTTGTCCTGGTGTCAGGATAATGTGACTGGGTGGGACATAACACTACATGTCTGTGACATAATGCACCATTGCAAGACATCACTATAAACTGCCACTCTGCAGACATCTTAACAATATGACTGAAATTTTTGTAAAGCTACGTTAAAAATCCAAATCACACACACTCACACCTGAACTCTCTGCAGTTCCTTTAATCACAGGTGAAAAGACCCCTCATTTGCATATCAAAAGGATCAGATGATATTTGATTGGGTGGATAAGGATTTTCTGATCCCTTTGTATGCCATAATTCATTCAGCTCAGCATGACAAATAATATCTGCAACTGAAGCTCGGTAAAGTTTTATATAACCATCTCAAAATGTAGCAAAATTTACCAATTCATGTGAATGAATTCCATTTGTAGCAATAAACAAAACACCACCTCATTCAACTGATGCTGAAACAGTGGTCTTGGTACATTTAATCTGCCATGTTGGTCATGGAATTATGGAAAAGTCCATTTTTAAAAAAGTACAAGACTGGTTATGGGAGTCATCATATGCAAAAGGTAATAAAACATCATCTAGTTAAGCAATTTTAAATTTCTACTTAACGTCTGTTTGTGACGCGATTTATCTATAGTTTTTGCCTTGCTCTCCCCCCTCCACCATCCTTAAGACAGCCTGCACCACCCTAATTAATTTAAAAGAATAAAAGCATCAAGAATATAGCAATTTCTAACTCAATTGTCCACAACTGATCCTTAACACTGTCATCTTCACATTTCAAATCCAATGGAAGTTTTCAATGCAGACGACAATGTTAGGGACCACCTGGTGACGACCATGTAATAATTTCTAAATCAATGAATGAAATGAGTAAGTTCTGCCCATTTTTTTTTATGTCCTTGATGATCTTCATTTTCAAAACTGGTAGGGAGAGCCAAAAACTGGTATGGGGGGAGGAGTTATAGATGATAACTACCATGAGTAATTCAGTCTACATTTCAAATGAAAGAAAAAGAACTTACCTGTAAGAATCACATCAACTGACATGATTTATTTAAATAAATAATGATGCAATCCCTAAGAACTTGTTGTTGTTGTTGTTGCTGGGTTTAACACCATTTTTCAGCACAAATAGGCTATACATGGCGGCCAGTATTAATGGTGGAGCTTTCTCACATACCCACGATGGCCAAATCCGAGACTGAAACCCACGCAGACCCTAAGAATTCACAAGGGTGCCAACAACATTATTACTATTATGACTCCTTTAGAAATAATCAACTTGTTAACAACTGGGTTATGGTGGCCTGGAAGAATTTCATGTAAACAAATCACCGTTTCAACATGGGTTATGTTGCTCTGTAAGTCAATAGTGTTGAAATCATTCGTGCACAAATGGAATCAGGTAGTTTTATCTCGATTTGGAGAGGCTCACATGAAAATTCATTGATGCATTCATTATGCTGAACTGAATGAACTATATTATTTGTTTACTCTAGCATTTGTTTGTACCCACTCTAATGATATTAAAAAGGAAAGGAATATAGATGTAAAATATGCACAAAACTTATGTTTTATTCATCAATTCATAGTTTCTGATGGTCCCTAGGTGTAAACTTTCATCTTGTCAACATTTAAAACAAAATCAACAGTGACATTGTAAACAAAAATGACACTGCTGTCATTTACTGGTTTCCAGAAAAGTCAATTTTCAGGAAAAACTGTCTACATTCAACATATGCAATAGCCAGATTTAATATGTTGTTTTAAATAATGGAACAAAATGGAACTCTCAAAGTAGCTGAAATTTCAGCAGCTTATTAGAGCTTATCAAAGATGGTGAACTACATCTACCATCTGAAAAATCAGAAGAGCTAGCCACCTACAGCAACAGCTTCGTGGGTTCAAGGCAAGAATATGAGTTCGAGTCTCGGGTTCAGCCAATGTGGGTATGTGAGAAAGCTTGCCAGTAGCTTCTCGTGGGTCGGTGGTTCTTTCCGGGGTTTTCCAGGGTTCTTCCTCTCGGTGATTCTTTCCAGGTTCTTCCTCCACCATTAATACTGGCCATCATGGATAGCCTATCCTGTGCTGAAAAATGGCATTAAACCCTACAAGAAGAAGAAGGCAAGAATATCTGAAAACAGCCAAGATGGCAACTATTTTGAATTCCATCAAGCTGTGAAGTACACAATGTTTTTGAGAATTATTGTCCAGGATTTGCTCTTGTGTTTGTGCGAGTATCACTTAGTGTAAAAATTACTTTCGAAGGTGATAAATGCAGATATAACTTTGGGGTTGGGGTGCATAAGCTTTTGCTATGAACTGCCATTGATTTGTCTGGTCAAACAAATAGTATTATGCTTTGCTTTAATATAGCAATCCCAAAAATACACACCTCATTTCCATTTTATTTGTTACGACTTTTTACACAAGGCGGGTAGATACGCATACAATCTGTCGCTTGCACCCTATACCACAGGGGCTCGTATCGTTGCTTACAATCGACCTATATAATAACTAGTTATTATATAGTTCATGTATGACAGGTCGATTGTAAGCAACAACGATACGAGCCCCTGTGCGCTATACAGCACGAGTACTGTAGGACTAGGGTATCCTGTTGTCCAATTCCGAGTTTTCTCTGATAAATACCACCACATTTTTTTTATATTTGGGCATTTATGCTGGGGTGTACACTCGGGGAATCTCATATTAATTGTTGTCCTATAAGGAAAAAAAAAATATCCAATGCAACCCAATAGTTACGAAACTTAACTGCGCATATACCATTCACAAGTTATTGTTTTCCAGGAGCTTGAAAAGCTTGTTCATGACTTGTTACCTGGATATAAGCTACCAACACTTTATACACAGAAAATACATAACATCATATGATAATGAAAAAGTCCACTTTATTTTTTGTTTTCAACGTACGGGTATTTCAAGGTTGTTTTTTTTTTTTTTTTTTTTTTCTATAGCAAAATAATAACAGCCTTAAAGGACTGTGGTTGTATAGCAAACATGAAAACAAAAACTATAAATTACCATACCAGCAGGTGTACCAGGCAGGTAAGTTGACTTCATTCAGGGCAGAAATATTTTATCATACCAACATGACGTACCGTTTCTAATGAAGTAAAATTCAGTATACACTACAAGAATCTCTTGTTTTCTTTTCTAATTTTTTTTTTCTCGATGATATTATGTCCTCTTTTCACTATACTGGTTCCCTGTTCTAGGTTATACCTTAGACTGGTGCCCTCCCTCAATCCGGAGTATAAGCGGTACCATTAAAGAGGTCGGAATCCAGGCTCGGGGTGCAACGGACAGTTTTTATGCACGAATTTAAGGTTGCACACACTTTCCTAATATAAAATTCATAAAAATTAAAATACATGAGTGAGGTCAAAAAGGTCCACAATTTTAAATAGGTATAATAAGCAAAGCATAAGAATATCATTCGCTTGACCTGAAAAGAAAGTGAAAATTCATAGAATATAATATTGAAATCCCCCCCCCCCGGACGGGGGGGGGGGAGGGAGGGGGTATTTGCCCGAATTTGCATGTGCTGTAAAACTGCTGTAGCCTATATACGAAAATTAACAAGCCCGTCAAATTTAGCCCCCCCACAAGAAAAAGTTGAAATGACGTCCCTGCCGTATACGTGCGTTTTTCAAGTCCGAAGGCCAATTTTGAGAACACGTGATGCTCACAATGGAAACACAAGCATTTCCCAGGGTAATAATTTTTAAAACATTGTGTACTTAATAGCTTGATGCAATTAAAAATAGTTGTCGTTGAGGCAGTTTTTGAGATATTTTACTTTCCTTGAACCAACGTGCCTACTGCTATAAGTGGCTAGCGCTGATTCCTAGCCGATTATTGGTATTTCACCGGCTACATACTGTGTAGACCAGCAAGTTGTTCTCCACCTTTTTTTTTTTTCTTTGACCGCCAGTCAAAGAAAAAAAAAAGGTGGAGAACAACTTGCTGGTCTACATACTGTGCACTGACCACATGAGGTGTACATTCCTCACATCAGTATCAAGAACAACACAAACGAAAGACCAAATTCACAAATGTATTCATATCTTTAATTATTACACATTGATAGCTCAAATAGTCACACCATTGCATTAAGTTAAGTAATTTAAAAAGGCCAATTTACGAAAATGTCCCTGAAACCTAGATCTAAGAGCCGACATGATGGGAAAGCATAAGTTGGAAGTTGGTACGCGTATCTTGACCGCCTCTGATACTTTTACAAACACAAATACGTTTCGGCTGCCTGTCGAAGTTGTAATTTACAGAAAGAATATGCATTGTGTTCGCCTTAATTACCTTTGAAACTGCAACTTATTCGAACCATCTCGGCTATTTGCGCGATTGGATTGACTATACTGTTACGACTCTATGGTCTTAAACTTAGTAGCAGTAAAAGGACAACCAGCAAGTTTAATAAAGTTCAACAAATGATTTATTTCCCTATTATACAAAGTAAAATTTAGAAAGAACGTGCAGTATAGTGAATTAAATCCGAAATAAATCATAAAAGTTATCTCAAAAGTCCAAAAGCATACCAGTGTTGAATATGTTGATGTGCCAATTGTATTGGTTGAGATGATGTGCCAACAGTCTTGATGTATCACAATGATATAATCCAAAACTTCTTTAAATGAATTCACAATAATCTCAAAATAGTGACTTAGTCCCAATGTTAATAAACACTTTGTAATCCCAAAGAAATATACTTAAATAAAATGATTCCTGTCAATTATATCTGAACACAACTAACAATGATTTTCGAGGCTTAAATAAAGAATCAACAATTCTGATAACAACCTTATATAAAACGATCGCACAACATTTTCTAAAAATAATCAATCTCTTTAATGGAAAATTACACCAAATTGTCAATAAATTTGCTTCTAGAACCTTCAAATGTCCAAATGTTATGCAAATATGTTTGCATTATCTTAAAGTACAATCTACAATCATGGGTTAAAGTTAAGCCCACAATATAAATATCACTAAAAGTACCAGTGACCATAAAGTTACGGCTCAGGATAATTTCGGTCCAAAACCAATCCTGTCCGTGTCGTTTCGGCTACTTGTAACGGTGATAGTAGTTAAGTGGGATACATTAGCGTCAATGGGAATTAGCATTACAGAGACCCCTGGGACAGATTAGCGTCAAGGGAAATTTAACATGGAGAAAAATCGTGGGTCAGATTAGCGACAAGGGAAATTAACATGGAGAAAAATCGTGGGACAATCTAGCGTCAAAGGGAATTTAACATGGGAATAAATCGTGGGACTGTCTAGCGTCAAGGGGACTTGAACATGGAGAAAAATCGTGGGACTGTCTAGCGTCAAGGGGAATTTAACATATGGAAATTGAACATGGTGGGTCTGTATAGCGTCAAGGGGAATTGAACATGGTGGGATTGTCTAGGGACAATGATGGTAGAGGGTCAAACACAACAGAGACAGAAACATACATACACTAGTACAAGCGTGAGATTTATATATAAAGCATTACCAAGACCTGAAATCTTGCTGGGGTGTTCAAAAATTTGCATAATTGTAATGATGCTATAAATAGCTATAATCAAGGAAATGCTCAACGACAAAATGGATGTGACTAAAAGTAACGCTAAAATGACGAAATTGTCCCAGAATTTAAAGGAAAATAAACATATCCCCGAAAATTAAGTTACAATGGTTTAGACTAAAATGGATAAAATTAGTAACTACTTACAATATCAACTTCTGTGACGATCGTGGATAAATACCTATGTATCTATAATCAGCTGAAATTCCTATGAAATCCCACTATCTATTTATAGCTCCAACTTGTGGGTTTTTCCTTTGGAAAATCCCACTATCTTTTTATAGCCTCAGCTTGAGTGACGTTCCTGTTTATGAATTCTAGTATATATGTATAGCTACAAAATGTGGAAATCCTCAAGTCGATATTTATAGTCTCAAAATTTCCAGCGTCAGTGACGTCACTGTACTGAACACTAGGGGATAAATGGCAACAGTGTTGCAAGTGGCTGACCTGAATACGCGCTACTGTAGGTAGGTAGGTAGAGTGCATCTGATACGGATAAAGTGAGTTTTATAGGGACAAACAGAGACCAATACACACACACACACACACACAACATACGCGCGCAGACTCACACACACACACACACACACAGAGGGAAGAGGAAAAAACAAACCCCAAAATATACTATCAACACTCGGGAGGAAGAAAAAAAAAACAACCAAATATACGATCTACACAACGTACGCGAACAAACACACACACTTACACACACACACACAACATACGCGCGCAGACTCACACACACACACACACACACACACACAGAGGGAAGAGGAAAAAACAAACCCCAAATATACTATCCACACTCGGGGAGGAAGAAAAAAAACAACCAAATATACGATCTACACAACGTACGCGAACAAACACACACACACACACACACACACAGAGGGAAGAGGAAAAAACAAACCCCAAATATATTATCCACACTCGGGAGGAAGAAAAAAAAACAACCAAATATACGATCTACACAACGTACGCGAACACACACACATACACACACACACACACACACACACACACACAGACACAGAGGGAAGAGGAAAAAACAAACCCCAAATATACTATCAACACAGAAGGGAGATAATACAAACCCCAAATAAACTATCCACACAAACGTACGCGAACGCATACAAACCCCAAATATACTATCAACACAGAAGGGAGATAATACAAACCCCAAATAAACTATCCACACAAACGTACGCGAACGCATACAAACCCGAAATATACTATCAACACAGAAGGGAGATAATACAAACCCCAAATAAACTATCCACACAAACGTACGCGAACGCATACAAACCCCAAATATACTATCAACACAGAAGGAGATAATACAAACCCCAAATAAACTATCCACACAAACGTACGCGAACGCATACAAACCCAAAATATACTATCCACACAACGTCGCTAACGCATACAAACTCCAAATATGCTATCCACACTCGGGAGGAAGAAGAAAAAACAACCAAATATACGATCTACACAACGTACGCGAACACACACACACACACACACACACACACACAGGGAAGAGGAAAAAACAAACCCCAAATATACTATCAACACAGAAGGGAGATAATACAAACCCCAAATAAACTATCCACACAAACGTACGCAAACGCATACAAACCCCAAATACACTATCAACACAGAAGGGAGATAATACAAACCCCAAATAAACTATCCACACAAACGTACGCGAACGCATACAAACCCCAAATACACTATCAACACAGAAGGGAGATAATACAAACCCCAAATAAACTATCCACACAAACGTACGCGAACGCATACAAACCCCAAATATACTATCCACACAACGTCGCTAACGCATACAAACTCCAAATATACTATCCACACTCGGGAGGAAGAAGAAGAAAAACAACCAAATATGCGATCTACACAACGTACGCGAACACACACACACACACACACACACACACACACACGCACACCACAGAGGGAAGAAGAAGAAAACCATTATACACTATCCACACGCAGTGAAGAAATAACCCTTTATATATACTATCAACAGAGAGTGAAGAAAATAACCCATTATATTCCATAAACACAGAGTGAAGAAGAAAAAGTTTTTTGAAAGCACCTAAGCCCTCACCTGCAATGACCAACTCTGCCAAACACCTACACCCCACCCACCCCCACTCCCAACACTACAAAACCCATTTAACCCGTTATTTTATGGCATCAGTGTGTGATTTAGGAAACATCAAGACACAAAATGATGGACGAATAGACTGACTATTGTTTACGGACTTGCATGCCTAAAGAGCGTGCGTGAAGGAAAACATCCTTCCATTTCAATTCTAACTAAAACATGATCCAGAGGGATAGAGAGAGGTGAAAGAGCACAATTTCATAAAGTGTGAGTAAAAACAAAACACGCCATCCTTATTATACAATGTCAAGACCAAGAGACACTTACGTTTTCTTTCTGGTCTATTCTCTTTTAGAAGGTAGTATGAAATTTCACATCAGGGCCAACGCATCGGCTCACATTGTCAATTTTTCCATTTCCATGTTTTTACTGGCACAAGTTCTTCATCATCTTCAATTTCTTCTTCTTCTGAATCCCTCTTCTCTGTTTCGTCTTGTTTTTGTTTCTTCTCTTTTCTCGTAGGGCACTCTGAATTCCAGTGTCCTTTCTCCTGACAACGATATTAGGTATCTTGACTTTTGTCTCTCTTTCTTAGACGAAGCAGGTATTCTGGAGACAAATACCCATTTACCTTTGCAGATATAGCAAACTTCATTAGCACTTACACACTTTCGTATGACTCTCATCAAATCAACGACCAAAAGAGTAAGTTTTGTTGCCACTTTCGCATGTGAATTATGCTTTCGTATGACTTTTAGCAAATATTTGACCAGCAGGTCGATCTGTGCTGACTCTTCCATCTTCTTGATCGTTTGAGAGCGGAATGAATACTCTGACGCTAAGACACTCTCCTTATACCCTTATACACATGGACCTGCTGCGTATGAAACCTAGTCAAATGTAATTTTGCAATAAGATGAAACGATTTCATTGAGGAAGTAAAAAGCAATGATGTACCGTATCGCCTCACACAAAACCTGAAGTTTTAGTTCAAATCCGTGTCAGCGATTTCGAAGACGACATAACTGAGCTTTAATCAATGCTCTCCAATTATGACACAAAACCACGAGTCCTGATTCACGCCAAAAGAAATTTCGTTCGGTCCATAAAAAATAGTATCACATCTGAGAAACGCAAAAACGAACTTCCAGAAAACTGAGAACGACGGCTTACACCTACAACGTAAATGTGTGAGTTCAAGTAGTGCGTAAAACTTAGTCAAATTAGATTTTTATAGTCAAGACGAAACGATCTCTTTTCGAACAAGAAAGCAGACACCAAGCGACAATGGCGATCCGTGTCACACAACACTTTTCAAAATGTATATTATCAGAGGTTTGTTCTAGCGATCTGCACGGTTAAATTAAATGTTGATGTATTTTGCAATAAGACGGACACAATTTCCATGGGATCGCCCATGGTACGATTGTTCGTGCATTAGTTTAATTTTTAAAAATATTTTTTTATATAAATCGCCTATAGGATAGACCCAGTAAAGCATGGCCATTCTCGTCACTGTCTGAATAGCTACTTAAGTCAATTCGAAGCGAACGCGGTAAGAAAATAAGTATAGCCAATGAAATGGCTTACAACGGGTGATGCATTGTTTTGTTCTAGGGCTGTGTGGCATAATAATCCCTATGTTCTTGCGTTGTTACCATTACAGTGCAGACAGACTGAAATGTGAACTTACAAGCCCTCTTTGTGTGTGTTGTACCATTTCCTCTTACCACATCAAAATACTGAGCGTCACAGTATTGGTTCGCGTTTTCAAGCTGACCATTTTTTTATATCTCACTTAAACATTTCGACATAAACACTCACATCGGTAGAGTCAGAACAGACGTGTTAACAGTATTGAGGGGCATGTTATCTTTTCTTTTTCAAACTAATAAATTTGGGGTTTGTATGAAGTAAAGAACCGAAAGTACAGTGAAACTCAAGGATGATGACCCAATATGTCTGTCTATTGATGCGTGTATTTACTTAAGAAGAAATATGACCTCTAAAACACAAAGAGATACGGCAAGCATGATTAGATTAAACACAACGATGTTTTCCTTCACGCCCGTGTAATTTAGAGTTTCAATCGTCTTTGAAGACAAACTTGGTCTCCTTTTGTAGGGCTTGAAATAATAAAAAAACTGAAAAATCTTAAGCACTTTGCTATAGATAATTTCATCAACAGACCAAACAACATAAATACCGTTACAACAATAGAAAGCCTTAAATCTTCTATCAAAAAGAAATGCATGAAAAAAATTAAAGATTAACGATAACTAACCAATGAAACCGAATTTAACAAAGGCAATGACATGTGAAGAAATGCCTCTCACTTTGGAAAGGTAGGCGAATGTACTCTGTCATGCACCGTCAACTTGAAAAAAATTATAAACAGAGAGAAACCTGAATTCAAAATTCAGTTGTTTCTTTTTTTTCAAAATTATTTCGTTTCTTTTTTCTTTTTTTTTTTTTTTTGGAACAAATCTAAGCACTAATATAGAGTGGAAAAGGGAAAATGCACATACAAGCTTTGATATTTCTGAAAAAAGGAGGGGATATTCCTAACGTTCATAACCACCTATATATGCTTGGACTTGTCTGTGACTTATCCACAAAACAAGATATACATATTTCTGGTCAAGCTGCAAGTGTGTGCGTGTTTTTGAAAATGGTAAAAATTGGATATACAATTTTCTCGTGACACTTATAAAGTGAAGAGTCTGTGCAAGTGTCAAAAGCCAAAGTCATATAAGTTTTGTATTTTGTACGGCTTGTAAAGATTTCTACTTTAGAAAATGTGAAGTATCACAAGTTATTATCACAAACAGAAGTGGAACATAGGGGCTTGCAAGAAAGAAAATAACCCAGACAGTTGGTGTCATCAAGAGTGTTAGAGACGGTACCCGAACTTGCTTGCCTGCTTACTTGAATTAAAGTGATTTTCGCTCTAATGGAGCATGTATCACTGGTTTAATAACGCACCGCGTGATTTTTAATTACTCCTGGGGAAGGAAAGAGAGCCTCATCCCCCAGGCTTTTATGTACTCACAGACTATTTTTAAATTTAGCCACTCAGGTGTAGGACTAACTAGTCCTTAACAACCTGACTGAAAGACTTTAAACATGAGTGGGAATTGTCTCACCACACACTCATTTTTCTGTCCGAGCGTGGTAAAGGAGGAAAAAGGTGCTCAGCAAGACAGCCATGGATGTTAAGTACTCACCAAAACGCTAGCCCGTACTTATTTCAAATCAAGTCCCGTTTTTGCTAATGGACAATAAAAGGTACCAATAATGTGTTAACCACCTGTGCAATTAGTTCAAATCTAACGAGTCTGTTAAATTTCCTACTTCCTAACATATCTGTCTAATATTAGTACTTAGTGTACATAAAAATAGCCATACTGATCTTATTTTAAATTATTATGTCTAAGTGACATATACCAGTTTGGTCACTGTTAGGTTTAAAAAATTAAGTTTGTTGTGGTGTTCCAATGGGTCAAGTTTGTTTCGAGAATAGTTTAGTCAAGGAGGGATACCAAGCCAAATATGGTTCCCTATTTAATAAAAAGCAATCTTTTGGAGCCCTAAAAAAAAGTCTGTTTTTTCTGTTAGAAGGTAACACGTCTCTCTTTTGCTTTCACGTTCTTTCCCGCACTCCCAGTCTCATGATTCTTGATATCAGGAAATGCGTAGCCATGATGGGCGGTAATGTAAGCAGCGGTTTCTACCAGTTGACTGAGGGGGTATCCAGTGTAGGCTTGTCTGTAGAATTGGGGAAGAACTCTGACCCCTAATCCCCATTGAGAAGGTCTTGGTTTAAAGGTGTCTAGAGATTTGTAGGCAACGTATTGTATGGCTGTAATAAACTGCCCTGCTATGTTGACGTCATACAATGCTTGATCTAGCCCCATTTCGGTGTACTTCTCAACGAGGGTCAGCGTCCCCCTCCTCCTCAACCGCCTCAATTTCCTCTTCTGGTTCTGATACTAATTCTTCAGTTGAGGTAGATAGTTTCAAATCCGCTGCTATGGTGTCTGTCGCTGTTATTGTTGTTGTGGTTGTTCTTTCAGCTGAGATTGCCTGTAGTATCGGAGTGAGAAAAGAACGTAGTGCCTCCGATAATTACATTTGAGTTTGCCATACCGTTTGTGTAACATAATTGGACCTTTGTTTTGCCACCACTCTTTCCGGGACGGGTTGTTTGTTAGGTATAGTCGGCTGTTGACTAGCTGTTATTTGTGTTCTCGAGGTGGGTGGAGTGCTAACTGGCTAGGTCTGCATTTCTTGCTCCCGCTGCTGTTGCGTATATTTCTTCCCTCCACACCGAGTTCTGGACCTAATTCTTTAAATTTCGTTGTACCCGAACTTACATTATCCATATTATCACCAACAAAAGAAAACAAAACGCACAGACCTAAAAGAAACACTCATTCACCTTTTACAGAACATTACTATTTTTAAAATTTTGATAAGCGACGGAAACGAACAACTTAGAGTCACACTTTCTAACCAAGATAAAGAAATCATGTGCTGATAGACTCACTTCTGTATTTTTTCTTCTAACTGACTAACGTATCATAGGCAATGGAATGTGATTTCTTTTCGAGAGTATGGGGTAGCCCTGAAATTTTTTTTTTGGGAAGTTGAAGCTATGGCGATCGCTTAGGTTATAAGATGACGGCCTCCTCTGACGACAGGCTTTCTCACAGGATAAGGTCTGCTTCATGGGAAAGAGAAGAAGAACTCTTTGGTGTCGATAAAACTGTTAACAAAGCCTCTGCCAGGTTCATGCTGCTGCTGCTGTTGCTGCTCTCTCTGCTGTTTATGAAGTCTGTACTTCTCCGTCCATTCTTCTTTCTCCTTCTTGAATTCCTCCTTGAAGAGCTCTTCTTTCAGGTCTTCAGTGACTTTCAACATTATGATATTGTCTATCTCTTCAGGTCTCGGTATCAGACTTGTCATGACCCTATGCAAATTCACATAGGCTTCGTTCAACTTGGCTTATCTTGAGCACATCTTCGTAGGAAGATGAGTCTACAATGGATGGACAGACTGGAGACACAACACAACACAACATGCAGACCTAGCCAGTTAGCACTCCACCCACCTCGAGAACACAAATAACAGCTAGTCAACAGCCGACTATACCTAACAAACAACCCGTCCCGGAAAGAGTGGTGGCAAAACAAAGGTCCAATTATGTTACACAAACGGTATGGCAAACTCAAATGTAATTATCGGAGGCACTACGTTCTTTTCTCACTCCGATACTACAGGCAATCTCAGCTGAAAGAACAACCACAACAACAATAACAGCGACAGACACCATAGCAGCGGATTTGAAACTATCTACCTCAACTGAAGAATTAGTATCAGAACCAGAAGAGGAAATTGAGGCGGTTGAGGAGGAGGGGGACGCTGACCCTCGTTGAGAAGTACACCGAAATGGGGCTAGATCAAGCATTGTATGACGTCAACATAGCAGGGCAGTTTATTACAGCCATACAATACGTTGCCTACAAATCTCTAGACACCTTTAAACCAAGACCTTCTCAATGGGGATTAGGGGTCAGAGTTCTTCCCCAATTCTACAGACAAGCCTACACTGGATACCCCCTCAGTCAACTGGTAGAAACCGCTGCTTACATTACCGCCCATCATGGCTACGCATTTCCTGATATCAAGAATCATGAGACTAGGAGTGCGGGAAAGAACGTGAAAGCAAAAGAGAGACGTGTTACCTTCTAACAGAAAAAACAGACTTTTTTTTAGGGCTCCAAAAGATTGCTTTTTATTAAATAGGGAACCATATTTGGCTTGGTATCCCTCCTTGACTAAACTATTCTCGAAACAAACTTGACCCATTGGAACACCACAACAAACTTAATTTTTTAAACCTAACAGTGACCAAACTGGTATATGTCACTTAGACATAATAATTTAAAATAAGATCAGTATGGCTATTTTTATGTACACTAAGTACTAATATTAGACAGATATGTTAGGAAGTAGGAAATTTAACAGACTCGTTAGATTTGAACTAATTGCACAGGTGGTTAACACATTATTGGTACCTTTTATTGTCCATTAGCAAAAACGGGACTTGATTTGAAATAAGTACGGGCTAGCGTTTTGGTGAGTACTTAACATCCATGGCTGTCTTGCTGAGTACCTTTTTCCTCCTTTACCACGCTCGGACAGAAAAATGAGTGTGTGGTGAGACAATTCCCACTCATGTTTAAAGTCTTTCAGTCAGGTTGTTAAGGACTAGTTAGTCCTACACCTGAGTGGCTAAATTTAAAAATAGTCTGTGAGTACATAAAAGCCTGGGGGATGAGGCTCTCTTTCCTTCCCCAGGAGTAATTAAAAATCACGCGGTGCGTTATTAAACCAGTGATACATGCTCCATTAGAGCGAAAATCACTTTAATTCAAGTAAGCAGGCAAGCAAGTTCGGGTACCGTCTCTAACACTCTTGATGACACCAACTGTCTGGGTTATTTTCTTTCTTGCAAGCCCCTATGTTCCACTTCTGTTTGTGATAATAACTTGTGATACTTCACATTTTCTAAAGTAGAAATCTTTACAAGCCGTACAAAATACAAAACTTATATGACTTTGGCTTTTGACACTTGCACAGACTCTTCACTTTATAAGTGTCACGAGAAAATTGTATATCCAATTTTTACCATTTTCAAAAACACGCACACACTTGCAGCTTGACCAGAAATATGTATATCTTGTTTTGTGGATAAGTCACAGACAAGTCCAAGCATATATAGGTGGTTATGAACGTTAGGAATATCCCCTCCTTTTTTCAGAAATATCAAAGCTTGTATGTGCATTTTCCCTTTTCCACTCTATATTAGTGCTTAGATTTGTTCCAAAAAAAAAAAAAAAAGAAAAAAGAAACGAAATAATTTTGAAAAAAAAGAAACAACTGAATTTTGAATTCAGGTTTCTCTCTGTTTATAATTTTTTTCAAGTTGACGGTGCATGACAGAGTACATTCGCCTACCTTTCCAAAGTGAGAGGCATTTCTTCACATGTCATTGCCTTTGTTAAATTCGGTTTCATTGGTTAGTTATCGTTAATCTTTAATTTTTTTCATGCATTTCTTTTTGATAGAAGATTTAAGGCTTTCTATTGTTGTAACGGTATTTATGTTGTTTGGTCTGTTGATGAAATTATCTATAGCAAAGTGCTTAAGATTTTTCAGTTTTTTTATTATTTCAAGCCCTACAAAAGGAGACCAAGTTTGTCTTCAAAGACGATTGAAACTCTAAATTACACGGGCGTGAAGGAAAACATCGTTGTGTTTAATCTAATCATGCTTGCCGTATCTCTTTGTGTTTTAGAGGTCATATTTCTTCTTAAGTAAATACACGCATCAATAGACAGACATATTGGGTCATCATCCTTGAGTTTCACTGTACTTTCGGTTCTTTACTTCATACAAACCCCAAATTTATTAGTTTGAAAAAGAAAAGATAACATGCCCCTCAATACTGTAACACGTCTGTTCTGACTCTACCGATGTGAGTGTTTATGTCGAAATGTTTAAGTGAGATATAAAAAAATGGTCAGCTTGAAAACGCGAACCAATACTGTGACGCTCAGTATTTTGATGTGGTAAGAGGAAATGGTACAACACACACAAAGAGGGCTTATAAGTTCACATTTCAGTCTGTCTGCACTGTAATGGTAACAACGCAAGAACATAGGGATTATTATGCCACACAGCCCTAGAACAAAACAATGCATCACCCGTTGTAAGCCATTTCATTGGCTATACTTATTTTCTTACCGCGTTCGCTTCGAATTGACTTAAGTAGCTATTCAGACAGTGACGAGAATGGCCATGCTTTACTGGGTCTATCCTATAGGCGATTTATATAAAAAAATATTTTTAAAAATTAAACTAATGCACGAACAATCGTACCATGGGCGATCCCATGGAAATTGTGTCCGTCTTATTGCAAAATACATCAACATTTAATTTAACCGTGCAGATCGCTAGAACAAACCTCTGATAATATACATTTTGAAAAGTGTTGTGTGACACGGATCGCCATTGTCGCTTGGTGTCTGCTTTCTTGTTCGAAAAGAGATCGTTTCGTCTTGACTATAAAAATCTAATTTGACTAAGTTTTACGCACTACTTGAACTCACACATTTACGTTGTAGGTGTAAGCCGTCGTTCTCAGTTTTCTGGAAGTTCGTTTTTGCGTTTCTCAGATGTGATACTATTTTTTATGGACCGAACGAAATTTCTTTTGGCGTGAATCAGGACTCGTGGTTTTGTGTCATAATTGGAGAGCATTGATTAAAGCTCAGTTATGTCGTCTTCGAAATCGCTGACACGGATTTGAACTAAAACTTCAGGTTTTGTGTGAGGCGATACGGTACATCATTGCTTTTTACTTCCTCAATGAAATCGTTTCATCTTATTGCAAAATTACATTTGACTAGGTTTCATACGCAGCAGGTCCATGTGTATAAGGAGAGTGTCTTAGCGTCAGAGTATTCATTCCGCTCTCAAACGATCAAGAAGATGGAAGAGTCAGCACAGATCGACCTGCTGGTCAAATATTTGCTAAAAGTCATACGAAAGCATAATTCACATGCGAAAGTGGCAACAAAACTTACTCTTTTGGTCGTTGATTTGATGAGAGTCATACGAAAGTGTGTAAGTGCTAATGAAGTTTGCTATATCTGCAAAGGTAAATGGGTATTTGTCTCCAGAATACCTGCTTCGTCTAAGAAAGAGAGACAAAAGTCAAGATACCTAATATCGTTGTCAGGAGAAAGGACACTGGAATTCAGAGTGCCCTACGAGAAAAGAGAAGAAACAAAAACAAGACGAAACAGAGAAGAGGGATTCAGAAGAAGAAGAAATTGAAGATGATGAAGAACTTGTGCCAGTAAAAACATGGAAATGGAAAAATTGACAATGTGAGCCGATGCGTTGGCCCTGATGTGAAATTTCATACTACCTTCTAAAAGAGAATAGACCAGAAAGAAAACGTAAGTGTCTCTTGGTCTTGACATTGTATAATAAGGATGGCGTGTTTTGTTTTTACTCACACTTTATGAAATTGTGCTCTTTCACCTCTCTCTATCCCTCTGGATCATGTTTTAGTTAGAATTGAAATGGAAGGATGTTTTCCTTCACGCACGCTTTTTAGGCATGCAAGTCCGTAAACAATAGTTAGTCTATTCGTCCATCATTTTGTGTCTTGATGTTTCCTAAATCACACACTGATGCCATAAAATAACGGGTTAAATGGGTTTTGTAGTGTTGGGAGTGGGGGTGGGTGGGGTGTAGGTGTTTGGCAGAGTTGGTCATTGCAGGTGAGGGTTTAGGTGCTTTCAAAAAACTTTTTCTTCTTCACTCTGTGTTTATGGAATATAATGGGTTATTTTCTTCACTCTCTGTTGATAGTATATATAAAGGGTTATTTCTTCACTGCGTGTGGATAGTGTATAATGGTTTTCTTCTTCTTCCCTCTGTGGTGTGCGTGTGTGTGTGTGTGTGTGTGTGTGTGTGTGTGTGTGTTCGCGTACGTTGTGTAGATCGCATATTTGGTTGTTTTTCTTCTTCTTCCTCCCGAGTGTGGATAGTATATTTGGAGTTTGTATGCGTTAGCGACGTTGTGTGGATAGTATATTTGGGGTTTGTATGCGTTCGCGTACGTTTGTGTGGATAGTTTATTTGGGGTTTGTATTATCTCCCTTCTGTGTTGATAGTGTATTTGGGGTTTGTATGCGTTCGCGTACGTTTGTGTGGATAGTTTATTTGGGGTTTGTATTATCTCCCTTCTGTGTTGATAGTGTATTTGGGGTTTGTATGCGTTTGCGTACGTTTGTGTGGATAGTTTATTTGGGGTTTGTATTATCTCCCTTCTGTGTTGATAGTATATTTGGGGTTTGTTTTTTCCTCTTCCCTGTGTGTGTGTGTGTGTGTGTGTGTGTGTGTGTGTGTTCGCGTACGTTGTGTAGATCGTATATTTGGTTGTTTTTTCTTCTTCCTCCCGAGTGTGGATAGCATATTTGGAGTTTGTATGCGTTAGCGACGTTGTGTGGATAGTATATTTTGGGTTTGTATGCGTTCGCGTACGTTTGTGTGGATAGTTTATTTGGGGTTTGTATTATCTCCTTCTGTGTTGATAGTATATTTGGGGTTTGTATGCGTTCGCGTACGTTTGTGTGGATAGTTTATTTGGGGTTTGTATTATCTCCCTTCTGTGTTGATAGTATATTTCGGGTTTGTATGCGTTCGCGTACGTTTGTGTGGATAGTTTATTTGGGGTTTGTATTATCTCCCTTCTGTGTTGATAGTATATTTGGGGTTTGTTTTTTCCTCTTCCCTCTGTGTGTGTGTGTGTGTGTGTGTGTGTGTGTATGTGTGTGTGTTCGCGTACGTTGTGTAGATCGTATATTTGGTTGTTTTTTTTTCTTCCTCCCGAGTGTGGATAATATATTTGGGGTTTGTTTTTTCCTCTTCCCTCTGTGTGTGTGTGTGTGTGTGTTTGTTCGCGTACGTTGTGTAGATCGTATATTTGGTTGTTTTTTTCTTCCTCCCCGAGTGTGGATAGTATATTTGGGGTTTGTTTTTTCCTCTTCCCTCTGTGTGTGTGTGTGTGTGTGTGTGTGAGTCTGCGCGCGTATGTTGTGTGTGTGTGTGTGTGTGTGTTTGTTCGCGTACGTTGTGTAGATCGTATATTTGGTTGTTTTTTTTTTCTTCCTCCCGAGTGTGGATAGTATATTTTGGGGTTTGTTTTTTCCTCTTCCCTCTGTGTGTGTGTGTGTGTGAGTCTGCGCGCGTATGTTGTGTGTGTGTGTGTGTGTTTGTTCGCGTACGTTGTGTAGATCGTATATTTGGTTGTTTTTTTTCTTCCTCCCCGAGTGCGGATAGTATATTTGGGGTTTGTTTTTTCGTCTTCCCTCTGTGTGTGTGTGTGTGTGTGAGTCTGCGCGCGTATGTTGTGTGTGTGTGTGTGTAAGTGTGTGTGTTTGTTCGCGTACGTTGTGTAGATCGTATATTTGGTTGTTTTTTTTCTTCCTCCCGAGTGTTGATAGTATATTTTGGGGTTTGTTTTTTCCTCTTCCCTCTGTGTGTGTGTGTGTGTGTGTGAGTCTGCGCGCGTATGTTGTGTGTGTGTGTGTGTATTGGTCTCCGTTTGTCCCTATAAAACTCACTTTATCCGTATCAGATACACTCTACCTACCTACCTACAGTAGCGCGTATCCAGGTCAGCCACTTGCAACACTGTTGCCATTTATCCCCTAGTGTTCAGTACAGTGACGTCACTGACGCTGGAAATTTTGAGACTATAAATATCGACTTGAGGATTTCCACATTTTGTAGCTATACATATATACTAGAATTCATAAACAGGAACGTCACTCAAGCTGAGGCTATAAAAAGATAGTGGGATTTTCCAAAGGAAAAACCCACAAGTTGGAGCTATAAATAGATAGTGGGATTTCATAGGAATTTCAGCTGATTATAGATACATAGGTATTTATCCACGATCGTCACAGAAGTTGATATTGTAAGTAGTTACTAATTTTATCCATTTTAGCCTAAACCATTGTAACTTAATTTTCGGGGATATGTTTATTTTCCTTTAAATTCTGGGACAATTTCGTCATTTTAGCGTTACTTTTAGTCACATCCATTTTGTCGTTGAGCATTTCATTGATTATAGCTATTTATAGCATCATTACAATTATGCAAATTTTTGAACACCCCAGCAAGATTTCAGGTCTTGGTAATGCTTTATATATAAATCTCACGCTTGTACTAGTGTATGTATGTTTCTGTCTCTGTTGTGTTTGACCCTCTACCATCATTGTCCCTAGACAATCCCACCATGTTCAATTCCCCTTGACGCTATACAGACCCACCATGTTCAATTTCCATATGTTAAATTCCCCTTGACACTAGACAGTCCCACGATTTTTCTCCATGTTCAATTCCCCTTGACGCTAGACAGTCCCACGATTTATTCCCATGTTAAATTCCCTTTGACGCTAGATTGTCCCACGATTTTTCTCCATGTTAATTTCCCTTGTCGCTAATCTGACCCACGATTTTTCTCCATGTTAAATTTCCCTTGACGCTAATCTGTCCCAGGGGTCTCTGTAATGCTAATTCCCATTGACGCTAATGTATCCCACTTAACTACTGGTGATGATTCGGCTGCAAGGTTGCGGTACACATCCATTTTACTTGGATTTTGTCTGCTACTTCAGTAGAGATATTTTCATTGGAATAGTATAATGTTGAGCAACAAAGTGTCAGTGATCATAATGACATATCAGCTGATTATGCATTTTGCCTCAGTGAAAACATAAATGAATTGACAGGACAAATGTGTGATCAAGCATGAATGCAATCATTTAAAATAATACCTGTCCATTATAACTTCATACACAATTCAAAAGGTTTTACTTCTTTAAATGATAGATAGTTAAGCTTAAGAGCAAAGAAAATATCATTATTCCCGGCAAAAAATCACAGCAAATACAGAAATAACTTTTACCGTCAATTCAAATAGGCATATTTTTCGGCATTTCGGATATTCTCCAATTATAGAAGCCTGTTAAAGTTATGTTTAAATCAATATTTTATATCGAAATTACGATTTAATATCTCAGAGTTAAAACTATATAGATATATAATAATTTCGAGATTTTAAAAAAAAACAAATTCGTAACAGGCATTCGTAAATAGTATTAATAGAGACGGTTCCGAACCCATTGTTGTTATTGTTCTTGGGTTTAACGCCATTTCTCAGCACAAGATAACCTATACATGGCGGCAGTATAAATGGTGGACGAAGAACCACAGGGAAAATCTCGGAAAGAACCACCGACCCACGAGAAGCTACTGGCAAGCTTTCTCAAATACCCATAATGGCTAAAACCATGACTCGAAAACACGCAGACAAAGATGAGACGACAGTGATCCATAACGGTGAGCACTTTTTACCACTCGGCCACTCGGGTCCCCGAACCAATTCTGTAAAAATAGGTTCATTCTAATTTAAGAAAAACGGTCCCTGTCTCTGGTAAATGTAGATACGAACACAAGTGTGCCTCCTATGATGACTATTAACGGTGGTTCCGAGCACAGAGGCGACAAAGTCTCTAGGTGCTCACTGGCGACTACTGTCGCTGGGTTAAAAATAAAAAAAAACGTTTTCTACCTTAGGTAGTTAAAACGATGAGACATGTATGAGTTTGATGAGGTTTATTTTCTGGATATGCACGTCCATGTTTTTATCGTAGATGATGTTGATCGTGTCATTATCGCACGTCTTTTTGTTGCCGATCCGTGAGTAAAACAAGGTATGTTCCTATCCCAACTACTTTTGTGAGCATCAGTGGTACAGTAATATCAATGTTGAGAAGATACGAGCCGACGATGGCTTCTTTGAGATCCTTGCGATTCTCGATGGTGACATAGGTGAGGTACCTAGTGTCGTCCCTGCCCGCATGTACATTTCTTTACTTTCATGATTGAGATAATTTTAAGAGCCATTTAAGGTATTCCGTTTCCATGCATTTCAGAGTATTTTCGGATGAGGTCTGCATGTCAGGTGACTTTGATGAGGTCGTTTTCCGACAGTTCACATATCTGATTTCACGTGAGTAAAATTTGCCTTTTTGTTGTGCTCACGGCCCTCGTCACGGTGAGTTCTAAAATGACAGGCACGTTATTTCTGATAACCGTAGCTGTGGCCTCGTTCAGCATGTCTGGTTCTTGCAAAATGAAGTTTGTGATGACGTTCTCGTCGTTGGATATGTTTTATAGCAAAGGAACATCATTAAAAAGTCGTTGTGATGACTGATTTAGAGAACCCGACTACAATAAGCATATTAGATTTTCATCAGCAGCTCGATGAACTTACTGAACGATACGGCATAAGGCAAAAGTCGACGAAATGGTTTAATTTGATGTGAGCGACCCTAGGCGGATCCGAATTTGCTACGGTGATGGGTTGTTGTCCTTTTGGCGATGTGGATTTAATCGTGTCAAAAAGATCTTCTCCAGGTGGTAAAACCTTTTCGACGACGCTGCCGTGCTTGTGGGGACCTCTGTTTGAACTTGCGCTGCGTCAGTATGCAGAATAGCTGCTGGGAGGTAAAATTGTGGGTAATGACATTTGCATCGACAACGTGATTCCTGGGTGTCGTTATTCTCCTGACTGGTGCATTGTGACGGACGATAAAATGTTGCTGCTCTAGTTTAAGTGTCAGTTTACGGAACACGTGGGAACTCTGTCCGAGTATTATTACCCACAGGTGTTATCGGGTTTAGAGGAATCTCTGCTGGCTTCCCAAGGTTTACTGAGCGATGCGGCGTTTCTCAAAAGCGCTCACCACCATCTGGATTGTACTCCGCGTTACGATAAAAAAAAAATTTCATCACCGTGATTTGGGTCGTTAGAAAGACCCTCCGTGGTCATTGTTGGGCTTCTGTTTTATGGGGAAAACAATGATCGTATCGATTACGGAACTACTGACGAAACATTGTTTGGAATCTGCCACAGCAGGGTTTGGAAACGGAAGGTTTTTTCACACTAAAATATCGTGGCGTACATACCGTTTAAGCTGATGGCGCTGCAGAAACATTACGTGCCTCGCCAGGAAAGTTATCGTCGCTTGATCGACCAAGCCGTGTCTGGGGTTCACGAAGAGCTACGCTCAATTAGACAGACTATAACAGTATAACCATTGATGCAGTCAACTTCGTTGACCACAGCATAGTTGCTAGCTGGGGAATACACCTGGAGTTACACCATTTACGAAGCTAACGAGCAAGGAGAGGTCCGTCACGTGTGTACAAGAAGTTTACTAGCATTAACCATTGACACCATGGGTTACTCTAACATTGGTGTGGCTAGAGGAGGTATCAGTGCACGGATGTACCGTCATCACTTTGTGTATGAGGCTCGCCGTGGCCTTATTCCCGTAGTCTGCATGGTAGATCACCTCAACCGTAATAAACTCGATAACCGCCCTGACAATTCGGAGATTGTAACGCACCGTGAAAACTGCCATCGCGGTCGATTGACGTGGACTTACTTTTGGCCCTGCTCGTGTAGTGATCGTGACTCATCTTGATATGGGAGAACATACCGAATATAGATCTTTATGCCAGGCAACTGCATCATTAGGAATTCATTGAAGAGCAATACAAATTTTGGCCGAATGTGTCACGCGATCGGCTTTTTTTTCTCCAAGTAACTTAACGTACGTTTTTCTTTTCGCTGGGTCTTAACCTGAAAGTGCCTTTTTACTTTACACGTCAAAGCACGTTTGATGGTTTTAAATGTGCGTCGTTCTTCTTATTCTTCTGACATCATCTAATTTTATTTTATCATACGCCTTTTCGAATCGGCTTAAATACATCGGCGTTCGAAGCTCGTGAACAGCACCGGAATGTAGAATTATACCACAACACAGATACGATCTCATTTTACTGAGCACTTTCTGATAGTCTATAAAAGCCTGTTCGGTACTATTTGTTTTGGCTTCCAATTAGGGATCTATTCGCTTGACCGTCGTTTGTAACACTAGCACGATCTCGGCTGCGGTGACTGCGATGGTTGCAGCTGATTCCACCCTCAGCAATACGTCTGCAAGACCGATACACGCGTTTTGTAAACGTAGGCTTTGCGGTGGTAATAGCGGTAATACGATGGTAACTCGCGGTGGTCTTCCTCCGAGGCGTGTTCGTCGTTCTGATTAAAATCGATCACTGGCCTCATCTTAGACTCAGCCGGCACGAGAAAATGACGGTTCCTTGTCTGGAGCATTATCAGTTCGGTCGTCCAGCACCATCATCTCCATGACAGTATTCAAGTCCTCGTATTCTAATCTGACATGATTGAAATAACTTTCCTTTGTCCACGGCAATTTTGTTTTCTCGACATCGTTTTCGTGCACCTATTTTGTCCATGCAGTCGTGGTCTTTTTGTATTCGTCGTCTATTCCTTACGCGCAAACATACGACGAATGAATAAGCCTGTTTTCACGATGTCGTCAACGAGACTCGAATACAGCTCTGAAACGATTGTGTGAACGAGGCTCTCGATGGTGTTAGCTAACGTCGTCGATTACCTATCGTCACAAAATTTAACACGGCAAAATACTATTCCATGACGTTTCGCAGCTGCTGTTTCATGTGACCCACGGAAAGGCGAGACTGATTTGCCTCATCGTGCTTCAGTTTTCGTAAGTATCTTCGATCGAGGACTTACACAAGTCACGCACTCGATTGATTTCCGCTAATTTGTTTGAGCACGTGTTGTGCGTTTTCAGCGTACGAGGCATCCTTCCGTTAAGTATCGTCAAACAACAACATATTATTTAATTATTCAGACTGAATGAACTGGACAGATAAAGCTAATCAACAAACTGGACATAAAACGACAGACAGAATAAAAAAGGGAAGCATGCAAATTACAGATGTAGGAACAATCAGCGGGACATAGTATTTAACATACGAGTAGATAATTGGAAGCCCATTTATTTATATTACTGTATATATCTAATACAAAGACGGACAAGCACACGGACAGAAAAGTTGGCCCAGATAAATTGAAAACTTTTAAGTTACACTAAGCTGAAGAACATACACTTACTTCATTGGAATATACACCATCATTTATCATATATATTTGTAAATAGGCATACAAACGGCATTAAAATATACATGAAACATGTTGACATAAACATGTTATAGAAATATATGCTCCTTATTATATAAGTAAAAGTCCTAAAACGCCATAGAAGTATATATATCTTATCATATAGGATAAAAGTCGTAAAACGTGTCATGGAAATATATATATATATATATATATATATATATATATATATATATATATATATATATATATATATATATATGTGTGTGTGTGTGTGTGTGTGTGTGTGTGTGTGTGTGTGTGTGTGTACCTTATCATGTAGGATACAATTCGTAAAACATGTCATAAATATTTGCACTATATCATATATGATAAAGTCGTAAAACGTGTCAAGGAAATATGTATATATACCTTATCATGTAAGATACAATTCGTTAAACATATCATATAAATATATGCACATTATCATATAGGATACAATTCGTAAAACATGCCATAGAAATATATGTACCTAATTATGTAGGACACAATTCGTAAAATATGCCATAGAATGATATGTACCTAATGATGTAGGATACAATTCGTAAAATATGCCATAAAAATGTATGTACCTGATGACGTACGATACAATTTGTAAAATATGCCATAGGAATTTATGTACCTTGTCATGAAGGATAAAAGTAATATCTGAAGTAGCACACTGTTATGACATTTACAAAATCACGAAACTCACTTCTGAGAATGTAAAGAAATTGAAAAATTAATTACCATATATCAAAATGTTGTTGTTGTAGGGTTTAACGCCATTTTTCAGCACAAGATAGGTTATACATGGTGGCCAGTATTAATGGTGGAGGAAGAACCCGGAAAAACCCGGGAAAGAACCACCGACCCACGAGAAGCTACTGGCAAGCTTTCTCACATAACCACATTAGCCGAATCCGAGACTCGAACCGACGCAGACAGAGGTGAGATGGCAGTGTTCCATAACGGTGAACGCTTTAGACCGCTCGGCCACTCCCCCCCCCCCCATATCAAAATACATTTGTATTAAGTTTACTTTGCAACATACTGACAATGCAGATAACCTAAGCCTAAAATTAGTTTGATTCACTCCTTATATTATCCGACCGCCCCGGTGGCCTAGTGGTTAGAGCGTCCGCATAGGATGCGGGAGGTCGTGGGTTCGATCCCCGGACAAGCCATACCAAATACTTACAAAAATGGTACTAACAGCCAACGTTTCCCTCTAAGCGAATTGTAGATGTGCGCGCTATGCGCGCTGCATTGTGCATGCATTACGGTGACTTAAGCGGAGAACAATTCACCTGCATTGTGCAAGCATTACGGTTTACGGTGACTTGAGCGGAGAACATTTCAGCTGCGCGGGGATGTCTAAGTTTCTGCGCAGCCGCGCGCGCGCGCAGCTTAGAGGGAACGTTGCTAACAGCTGCCTCGCTTGGTGCTCAGCGTTAAGAGGTTGGTGTTAGGTCTGGTCGGCCTGGTGTCAGGATAATGGGACTGGGTGTGGCATCATGTTACATGTCTGCGGTATGATGCCCCAGTGCTAGACATCACTATAAACTGTCACACTGCAGACATCGTAGCGATATGGCTGAAAAATTGTTAAAGCTACGTTAAAAATCCAAATCACACACACACGCTCCTTATATTATCCACACAATCTATGTCTTTTTACAGAATGGACACCATGTGCGCATTCCACGTTCGGTCATACAATAGCTTTTGTACAAGAGACTGAACTTTTCGGTGTTGAGATATGCTTAAAAATTAAAACCACTATCCGGTTATCTCTGTTCACTAGGTTTGCATGTCTTTTTTTGAAAGTTAGATGGTTGTTTGGATTGATTCCAATGTCTCATCACTTGGTACCGTCTCCCAAGGTTTGTACACGCGCCTTGGCAATTATGCACATTACATGCTGGCACTTCATGATATTTATTTTATTGTGAATTGTTAATACCTCATTACTGGTATGGATGGAATTTTTAATGCAATGTATTAGTATGGGTTGAAATGTTAGTACGTTATCCTGATATGAATGTAATTGTTGATACCTTATATTAGTATGGATAGAATTTTTAATGCCTTCTATTAGTATTGGTGGAATTGCTAATATCTTATCCTGGTATGGATGGAATTGTTAATACCTTATACTAGTATGGATGGAAATGTTAATACCTTATGCTAGTATGGATGGAAATGTTAATAGCTTATACTAGTATGGATGGAATTGCTAATACCTTATCATGGTATGAATGGAACTGTTAATACCTTAGTAGTAAATGGGGTCACCCTAGCGACAATGGGAATTAGCATTACAGAGACCCCTGGGTCACTCTAGCGACAATGGAAATTTAACATGGAGAAAAATCGTGGGTCACTCTGGCGACAAGGGAAATTTAACATAGAGAAAAATCGTGGGTCACTCTAGGGACAAGGGGAATTGAACATGGGGAATAGAGTCTGGGTCTGTCTAGGGACAAGGGGAATTGAATATGGGATTTTTTTATTTTTTAATTTTTTTAAATTTAAATTTAAATTTAAATTTACAAAAAGGGGTAGGCAATGGAAAGGCTATCTCTTTTCGAGAAATATGGCTGGCCCTGAAAAGGGCCTTTGGGTTTATGTTAATATTAACATAGATGGCATCTGTCACATCTTCTTCTTCTTCTTCTTAAACTCCTTCTAACTGCCGGTCCATACACAAGTACCCTCTTGAGACATCCTTGTCTTTCTATGTAAACTCTCCTCATCCATTGACTAGTATCTGTCCTATCAACAACAGTCCACTTGGACCTGACATACATGAGCATGTCCGTCCTAAACATCATGGAAGACACAAGGGTGGATGACTCAACTGTGGTCCACATCTTGAAGCGACGAGAATAGGTGAATCAATGCAGTGAACTGCGCTTATTTATAGGTACAGGAAGGATTGAAACGGATTGAATTCATTCACCAATCCGAACACGCGTTACAAAATTCAGTCAGCTCGCATCCAATCCGAAGAGAGCAGTCTGTGACGTCACGTGGTCTATATAGATTCGTTAGCGCTTGTGTGCAGTCAATCTATGCGACAGTGATTCAACATGACGGAAACTCAGAAAACGATCCATTGGGGTGCACCAGCAGGGGAGACTGCCCAAGGGAACCCGGACTTACTTTCAGAAGAGGTACATTGGGATTTTGTGGATTTTCTTACCTCGCAAGAATTTGTTCCGGAACCTTCGTTACCTTCTTCATTACCGCAAGTGGAGAATTTTAGACAGAGACAGAAAGAAGAATTGGAGAAATTTATGCAACGACAAAAGGAAGCGGAACAAGCTTTTCTCCTACAGCAACAGCAACAGCAACAAGAAGAGGTAAGAAAAAAACAACAGCAACAACAGCAAGAAGAAGTAGCAGCAAAGAAACAAGAGGGTGAAAATCAAACGACTACGGTACTGTTGGACATTTTAGCGGAGTTAAGGAGTCTGAAACAAATGTATCAGACTTCTTTATCACGACCGAAGAGAATACGACCTTCCCGAGCTAAACACGCCAACCCTGTGACTAAGCCTATCGTACCACCCTTAGTGATTTCAACCCAATCATCAGAAGTAGGCCTTGGCCGTGGCAAAGGCTTAAGGCAGTTAAAGTTGATTGGTTAAACTCACCCCTACACCAAAAAAGGCCCTTTTCAGGGCCACCCACATTTCTCGAAAAGAAATACAATTTCAATTTGCCAATAACTCAAAAATAAACCCCACCCATTTTACCCTTATAGTACGTGTCTGTGTATGAGTGCGTGAGTGTAGCTTCTTATTTTAAAATCAAAACTCAAAGGCACTTACCTTATATCATTCATGTATTCTTCTCTCCATTTTTTACAATCCAATCCACAATTCACAACACAACACTTTAATAAAAAGTTCATTGACTTCTTCTTTCTCCTTATTTAGTCTCTCTGTTTTTTGAATTTCTTCACCGTCTTTTCCTCTTCTTTCTCCTCATTTTCTTCCCTTCTTCTTTTCTTCTCCTGTTTCTTTGCCTCTTGTAAATAGAATTGTCTTCTTTCTTCCTCTTCTTCCTTTGAAGAATCCCTCTCTTCTTTCGAAGAATCCCTCTCTTCTTCTGAAGAATCCTTCTTTTCTTCTGACTCCTCTTGTTTCTTTTTTGGGCAATCTGGAGACCAATGTCCTTTTTCTTTACAATAATAACAGGTATCTTGACTTTTGTCTTTTTTAGCCCGTTTTTTTTCTTTTTTGACGGTCTGGACACTCTGAAGACCAATGCCCTTTCTTCTGACAGATATAGCAAGTATCTTGACTTTTATCTCGAAAGGAAGGAGAATAGTCCGTCGGCTGGTCTGAAGAGAATTTTCTAATGACCCCTCGCAAAGCTCTGACGAAACGTTCCATCTGGGTAGTCTCTTCCATCGTTCTCCTCGGTTTGAGAGTGAAATGAATAGTGAAAGGACAAGACACACCCTTTTTATATACGCTGGTTTGCCATGACTATAAATTAGTCTATGGTGTTTGAACTTGAGTCATTTGACGTTTTGCACTCAAGATGAAACGATCCTATTCATTCGAGAAGAAAGAAGAAGAAGAAAGTAAGAGGCAGAAACGTGATCTATCGCCTCGTACCAGGGCTGAAATCTTGGCACAAATTCATGCCAGTGATTTTGAAGAGGACATGAGTGAACCAGAATCCGAACCCTCTAAACCAAGTTCACCACCCTTAGTCAACCCTGAAAAGTACTATTCCATTCGAGAGACGGAAAAGCGCTCCTCTAGAAAATTTAGAACCACGGCTTACACCTACACGGTGAAGTTTAAAGATTTCAAGGCCGACGTACCCTTGGAGAAAGCAGAAGGGTTTATCACCGAGATGTGGGATTCTTTGCTCACCGCACTCAAGCGACAATGTCATCCCAAAGAAGACGATCGCTTGACACTATCCATAGATCACGACGGTTTGAAATCCCCTGTTTGGATCGAGTTTAGCAGACCCGCAGAACTAACCCCTTCCAAAATCATGGACAAGATTCAACACGTACAACAATCTAATGACCAGTTTGACATCACCGATGGTAAAGCCACACTGAAAATGGCCCACGTCTCTCTTCCTCAAGGGACAGGACGCAAAAAGATGTTATTGGTGGACGACCTTCGCAACACCAAAACAAGTCTCGTCCGAATTCACAACCCTCAAGACCAGATGTGTTTAGCCCGTGCCATCGTGGTGGGACGAACCTATGCCAACAAGAACGACACGGTAGAATGGAAAAGAACCTGGAAAACTATTCAACGATCGGACCGAGCCAAACAACGAAACGAAGCAGAACTCCTGTTACAACAAGCCGGACTGTCCAAAGACACACCCTGTGGCATTCCTGAGATGCAAAAATTGCAAGATGCCCTAGCTCCACGCTACACCTTGAAAGTGCACCCTCAAGAAATGCGTGGGTCTCTGTTGTTTCGAGGCCAAGATTTTAAGGACGGAAAATACATTCATGTCTATCATCACGATGAACATTTCGATACCATTACCAGTATCACCGGATTCCTGGGATATGTTTATTATTGTGAGAAATGTGACTATGGTTATAACAATCGAGAGCAACACAAACATTGTGGATGGAAATGCCCAGGATGTTTAGCCTCTCCACCCTGTCTGAGCGAAGAACCAGTGCCTTGTTCAACTTGTCTGCGCACGTTTGTCAGTCCTACCTGTTACCAACAACATTTGAAAACACAAGGTTCACAGAAGAAATGTGCTTGTCAACTGCTGAGAATGTGCCCTACCTGTGGACAAGGCATACGTACCAATAGTACCAAGGCACACGTATGTCGAGGAAAGAAAAAATGTCACATTTGTCACCACATCGTGGACTTGGAACACGAATGCTACGTGCAAAAATACCAACCCCCACCAGAGAAAGAGGACGGTCACAAGAAGAAAGGCAATTTCATCTTTTTCGATTTCGAATGCATGCAAGAGACTGGCATTCACATTCCTAATTTCTGCGTGGCTCATCGAGCGTGCGAGAAGTGCATTCAAGAACCTATCTTCAGTCATTGCCCTCACTGCAGCAAGATTCCTGGAGGACGTGAAAAAATCTTTCGGGGACCAAACACGTTAGCCGATTTTGCACAATGGGTCTTAGACCCCATCGACAAGACGTGGAGCCAAGAGGACATCGAACGTTACGGAGATTGTCATCGTCATGCCACGGTGATGGCTCACAATTTCTCCGGATACGATGGACAGTTTCTTCTCAGATACTATACGGAACAAGGCACCGAACGTCCTAAAGTCACATTGAACGGAGCCAAAATCATTTTCATGCAAGTGGGACAAGTACAGTTTAAAGATTCGATGAGTTACTTGGCCATGCCTTTGAGTCGAATGCCTAAAACGTTTGGAATGACAGAAATGGCTAAAGGGTACTTTCCACACTTTTTCAATACGGAAGCCAATCAACATGCCGTTCTACCCCATTTACCTGAGGCTCACTATTACGACCCCGACAACATGCGTACCGAACAACGAGAAGCTTTCTACGCTTGGTACCAGGCTCATGCCTCTGACCCCTTCGACTTTCAGGAAGAAATGTTAAAGTATTGTCGTTCCGACGTGGACATTTTACGACGTTGCTGTGGAAAATTTCGAGAACTGTTCATGGAACACGGAGGGGTCGATCCTTTGAAAGAAGCTTGCACCATTGCCAAAGCGTGTTCCTTAGTGTACCGCCAACGATTCATGCCTGAAAAGACCGTGGCTGTCATCAGTCCTCAAACGACCCACTATGTCAAGCGTCAATACTCGGCCAAAGCCCTACGTTGGTTACATTACTTGTGCGACAAGGAAGACAAATGGATTCAGCATGCCCGCAACGGAGGAGGCGAAAAGACCATCGGAACGTATTCGGTAGATGGCTGGGACTTAGAAAACCCCAAGATCGTGTACGAGTTTAACGGTTGCTTATTTCACGGATGTCCCGTCTGTTACCCTGACCGTGACACTAAAAATCAGTTTTTGCAACGTACCATGGAAGACTTGTACCAGGACACTTGTCAGCGACGCCTAAAGTTAGAACAGCAAGGATACCAAGTGGTGGAAATGTGGGAACACGAGTACGATCACCGTTTGAAAACCGATCCCGAGTTTAAACGCCTCGTGGAAAGTTACCAGTTCATGGACCCGCTGAACCCGAGGGATAGTTTGTACGGAGGAAGGACCAATGCCACCTGTTTGCTGTACCAAGCCGACGAAGAGAAAGGAGAAGAAATCAAATACTTGGACGTGTGTTCGCTGTATCCCTACGTGTGCAAATATTGTCGCTTTCCTGTAGGGCACCCGCAATTGTTCACGGAACACATCGACCTGAAAAACATTCGACAATACGAAGGCTTGATCAAGTGTAAAGTTTTGCCTCCCACGAACCTATACCATCCCGTCTTACCTCACCATTGTCAAGGCAAACTGATGTTTCCCTTGTGCCGTACTTGTGCCGAAACGTGCAACCAGGACCAACCTTGCCATCACAGCCAGGAAGAACGTGCCTTGACGGGAACCTGGGTCAGCGTAGAATTGTTCAAAGCTCTGGACATGGGATACCAACTGTTAGAAGTGTACGAAATTTGCCACTTTCCCAAGACACAACAGTACCACAAGGGTGACCCTACTCAGAAAGGCATTTTCGCCGACTACGTGGATGCCTTTTTGAAACTGAAACAAGAAGCCAGCGGCTATCCTTCCTGGTGTCACACTCCCGAAGACCAAATACAATTCAAAGAGAAATACTACGCACAAGAAGGCATCTCTTTAGACCACATCGAAAAAAACGAAGGCAGGCGATCGTTTGCCAAAGTGATGTTAAATTGCTTGTGGGGTAAAATGGCACAACGACCGTGTTTACCCAAGACGGAATATTTGACAGAACCTTCCCGCTACTTCCAGATGATTCACGACAAAACCAAATACATGAAACACGTGGACGTCGTTCGAGAGGATTTGATCTTGGTCAATTACGAAGAAGATCTGAACTTTGTACAAGACGACCCTTTTGGAAATGTCATCATTGCGGCTTACGTGACAGCTCATGCTCGCTTAAAATTGTACGAAGCTTTAGAACTGTTAGAAGAACGCGTCCTGTACTTTGACACGGACAGTTGCATTTACATCCATCACCCGATTCAACAGCACCCTGACATCGAAGGAGACCGTTTAGGAGCCTGGACAGACGAGCATCCCGACGACAAGATTCTAAGTTTCGTCAGTGGTGGTCCCAAAAATTACGGCTACGAATACCGGGACAAACAAGGAGAAGTGCACACGACGTGCAAAGTGAAAGGACTGACTCTGAATCATCGTACCAGTCGAGTGGTCAACTTTGGGGTATTGAAAGAAGCCTTGCAATCGGGAGAGGATGGAAACTTTAAAGTGACCACCTATCAACCGAACAAGATTGTACGTTTACCCACTCACCACATCGTCAGTCGACCCTTGGAAAAAGTCTATCAAATTGTATACCAGAAGCGAGTGCGACTTCCCAATCACTTCACCTTACCGTACGGTCACGTCGGTATTGGTCTGTATATAAAAAGGAACCCTAGGCAAGATCGATAGTTCATTGTTCATTGAAGTAACTTACCATGTCGTTGACGAAGAAGAAACCAGATTGGTTAGGAGTCAAATGTTGGACATCACCGAGACCAGGGTTTTGAGGCTTGGACACAAGAGGCGACCCAGTATGCACGAGAGTTATTCAAGGAAAAAAGTTACTTTTCAACCTGTGTTAGTGACGGTGCCAGAAGAACCCGTCACCCAGGACAGGACTGTCGTGGACAGGCCTGAAAGACCCTTTCGGGAGGACACTTGTGTGACCTTACCCCTACTATAGAACTGGTTATAACTTTACCCAAAACATGTTGTACAGACACTTGTGTTTATTCCACGTTCACGGTTATCATGTGCCTTTTATTCTAGTACTTAAGCCTTTGGCTTTTATGTATTTTTGTCTTTCGTATTCATGTTTGAAACATTCAATAAACGTGTTCTGAAAAAGTATATAAACTCTTGTCTTGTTTGTTTTTCGTGTCACAAGTGACATTTCTCACACCATGGCTACCTCTGCTGTCTCTGCTCCCTCTTCCTCTACTGTCAAAGTCATCGACGAACACTTAGATCGTGCCAGTTGGGAGGCTTTGTATCTTCGCCATCCCTTTAACATGCTCATTGCTGGACCTAGCGGTTCAGGCAAAACCGAATTCGTCAAACGTTTGATCGAACATAAACATCATTTGATCGATCGACCCCCTCAACGAATCGTGTGGTGTTACAAAGAGTGGCAATCGGCGTACAGCCTCTTGCGAGAAAGTCAAGGCGATTCCATCGTGTTTGTGGAAGGCATTCCTAAAGAAGACGACGGCATCGTCTCTGACTCCCGTCTAACCCATTTGGTCATTTTCGACGACATGTTAGGAGAAGACGAAGAAGAAATTAAACTGTGGTTCACGCGCAAAGGGCATCACCGTAATGCCAGTGCCGTTTACATCACCCAAAATTTGTTTCAACAAAGTAAAGCCCATCGCACCATCAGTCTCAATGCGCATTACGTGGTCTTGTTTAAAAGCCCTCGAGATAAATCGCAAGTGCAAGTCTTAGCCAAACAGTTAGGAACGCCTTGGCTGACTCAGGCGTACGACGATGCCACTCAAACGCCACACGCCTATTTACTCGTCGATTTGAAACCTACGACTCCCGAGGATTTGCGATTTCGTACCCACTTGTTTCACCACTGGTGCCAAGACGGAGGGCCTGTCCTGTACACGTCTCCGTCCTCGACTTCATTTCACTCCCCATAAAAAATCTATAAAAACCTCAGACCCTTTTTCGTCTGTCTCACTCTCAGTGCGAACATGACGTCCCTTCAGTCGCATCTTCCCGTCAAATTGATTCGTGCCTTGTATGGCATCAGTCGAGAAAAAGATCCACAAACACGAGCTCGTGTCTTAGAAGCTAGTCTCAAAGAAGTCTTACGATGGTTCACGGTGACGGCACGTCAATTACTCCAAGGAATCATTCAGATTCCTCATCAAACCAAACGCTTTTTCGATCGAAACAAAGTCGCTTTGGTCCAACTGGCCGATCCCCGCATCGACACTCAAACCAAAAAACAAATCATTTTGAAACCTGGAGGGAGCGGTACTCTAGGAGGGGTCATCATTCGGTCACTCTTAAGATGGGATCCTAATGCCCCCAAAGTTATACCCAAGACAAAAGTCCAACGAAGCCCCAAGAAGAAAAAGACCAGGTCCCCAAGGAGAACTTCTCCAGTGGCAGGACCCTCCTCTGACCAGACACCACCACCACCCCGGAAAAAGAAAAGAAGCCCCCAGAAAAAGAAAAGTCCACAGAAAACTAGTCGCAAGAGAGGCACTTCGGCCAGGACGCAACCTTACACTCGCAAACCACGACCTGCCACGGCGGTGACTGCGTCTCCGGCAGCTTCACGTTTGTCCACTTCTCCGTTAATGACACCCAGAACTGAAGAGTACTTGGAGACGTTGATCACACCAAGAACTTCTCCGTTGATGACCCCCAAAAGAACTTCCCCAGTGGCAGGACCTTCCAATTTAGTGGCAGTGGCTGCTGCTCACAAAGTACCTTCTCCCAAAATCAAAGTTCAAGAAAGATCGGGCATGTTACAAAGTTTACTGGATTTGTCCAAGCAAGAACTGGCTCGATTTAGTCCGTTACGTACCCCTGCACGACGTGTCATGCCTGTCCTCAAACTAATACGACGTAAAGACAATCAGTGGCGACGCGTTCCAGTATAAAAAAGGCCTGTGACCAAGTCGGGTATCAGTGTTTTTTGGTGCTCCTGAAGACTCAAAGATGTCACCCTCCAGAAAACCCCAAGGAAAGAAAAGGAAAGGACTGCCACCACGTTTAGCCAAACATGGGGACATGTTATCTGTCCTGTCCAAAGCTTCTCCACCCCTACGAAAAAAACTCATTAAAACAGCCTCCAAAGAGGTCATCGATACCGTGTGCGAATGTTGTTTGAACGTTTTGAAAGGCACGATCCCTTTGTCCAAACACCAGAAACAATGCTTAGGCAAACATCGTCACGTTCTTCGCCAAATGGTTCAAAAGAAAATTCCCATTCGTCAAAAAAAGAAGATGTTAGTGCAACGTGGAGGTATTTTACCTCTCTTGTTAGGCCCCATACTGAAAGGAGTCTTGGGAACCATGTTGGGAGGACTGATGGGAGCAAGATAAAAAGGCCTCGGAAGTTCCAAGATCTCAGAATCGACCTCTGACAACCCCATGGAAGGACGAAAACTAGCTTTAGTGCCTTACAAACGATGGATGGAATACCATCGGTGGCAAGAACAACACACCCCGCATTTACCTCCCAATCCCCATTTGAGCGAGATGTCCCAGTTACAACACGAATTGCAGTCCTTGATGGATCGCCAAGATTTGTCCGAAACAGAAAAATCGCAAAAGTACGGTCAGCTCTTGCAACGACTGCAACTCTTTCACCAGAAAGCTTTAGACGAAACAGCTCTACCCACTCTGAAAGATTTTAAGACCTTGATGAAACGTCCAGCACCAGTACCAGTACCAGTACCACCAGTACCCGTGACCAAGACAGAGAAAGGAGAAGAAGAGGAAGGGTTTCAAACTCCACCAGAAAAAGTACGCAAGTTAACAACACCACCTACCTCCAGAATTGGATGGATTAAAAAGATGATGGCCACCCCTTCTTCCTCACAAGAGAAAAAGAAAGTGAAGACAGAAGTGAAGACAGAAGTGAAACAAGAACCGATATCCCCCGCTCAGACATCCTTCTCCTCTTCGACACCTATTGCTGGCCGCACACGCAAAGCATTGCAATCCAAGAAAATACCCCAAGAGAAAAAGAGTAGCATCCTCCAAGAGTGGGTGTCTTAATAACACACCAACCAACACAAAAAAAATGGAAAAAGTCTTAGCCAGCATTTACTACGATCCCTCCCATCCTGCAGGTTATGCAGGAGTTCAAAAATTGTATCGTGCTGCCAAAACGCGACTGAAAAGTCTCCGTTTACCTCAAGTGCAACGATGGTTACAAGAACAAGCTACCTACACTTTACACAAACCCATTCGACGCAAGTTTGCCAGAAGTCGCACCCGAGTGGAAGGCATCGATCATCAATGGCAAGCCGATTTAGCCGATGTCTCTCATTTGGCCAGCTACAATCGTGGCTACAAATATTTGCTTTGTGTCATCGACGTCTTTTCCAAATTTGCCTGGGTCGTGCCCTTGACTTCCAAATCGAGCAGCGAGTTAGTGCGAGCCCTGCAACGGGTGTTGAAACAAAGCGGTCGTCACCCTCTTCGATGGCAAACGGACAAAGGCACCGAATTTCTGAACCAAGCTTTCCAAAAAGAATTAAAGAAACGTGACATTCATTTTTTTACCACCGAGAATCCCGAAACCAAAGCCAGCATCGTGGAACGTTTTCAACGCACTTTGAAAGAACGCATGTGGAAATATTTTACGCATCACCACACTCTGAAGTACATCGACATCTTACCGCACCTGGTGCAAGCGTACAACCAATCTTACCATCGAAGCATCGGACGTGCCCCGCAAGACGTGACTCCCGACAACGAAGTGCTGGTGTTTGAGCGTCTGTTTGGTACGTCCCCGACGAGGGCTGTCCCCAAGAAAAGTGGAGAGTTGGCCGTAGGAGATTGGGTGCGCATTGGCAAAACCAAACGCACTTTTGACAAAGGTTACTTACCTAACTGGACGACCGAACTGTTTCGCGTCACTGGACGAGTGCATGGCCGTCATCCTGCCGTCTATAAATTGGAAGACATGAACGGAGAAGTGCTCAAAGGAACGTTTTATTTGCCCGAGTTACAACGTGTGACCAAAAAAGAAGACGACGTGTACGACATCGAAAGCATTCTCGAACGCAGAACCCGTAAAGTGGGCAAAGGACGTGTCAAAGAAGTCAAAGTACGTTGGAAAGGATATCCGCCCAGTTCTTGGATCGACGCTTCGCAAGTCATCGACTATAAAAAGAAGTGACCATCATGCCTTTTCACACAGACGCAGCTACGTCGACCACTCCTCCTTCACCCAGTTCTTCTGTGCAAGATTTACAAAAACAACCCTTGTGGGTGTGGTGTGGAGAACGTGTGCCTAAAACGCAAATCGTCTTTTTCTGCCAAATCTTCGTGGTGTATTGTGTCATCGGGGCAGCCATTGCCAATTTGAGTTTGCAACAAGGAGACAAACAATTGTGGACCATTTTATTGAGCAGTTGCATCGGTTACCTGCTTCCTAATCCCTCCCTGAAATTCACCTCGAACGGGAACCCCGGGAACCTTGTGTCCAGTGCCAGTACCAGTCACCACTTCAACCACAACCAGAACCCCATTTTAGACGGAGACACGCCTCTGACGTCCACTAACCCCTCGGACAGCCACAGAACTCTGGAATTATGAGTCACCAAAACCAATTTTACTTAACTTTACCCAGTGACAGTTCCATGGAGGTGTTTCCCAAGAACACGTTGTGCTGTTACACGGCCAAATTACCTCAGGCCATCCCCTTAGATCACGAAGCCCATTGGGAAGTGGCTTTAGTAGAAATGATTCACCCGACCCAAGTCCTCAATGTCCTTCCCAATCAAAATTTTTTTGATGTGGAAGTTCATGACGAGCAAATGCAACAGTGGATGGATAGCAATGTCAAATATGACAAGAAAACCCGTACACAAAAGTACACCACCTATCACTTGTTCATTCCCCCAGGCTATTATTTTAGTGGTCAACATTTGGTCAGCACCATAGCCTCCAGGTTTAATGTCGTGTTTCTGAAAGCTTTGGAGCATGTCAACAAAAGTGTCACCATGGAGTACCACAAAGCAGCTCGTCGCTTCTTGATGAAATTTGAACGAAGTAAAACCATGTCCATTTTATTTTGTCCTGAATTGTTTGACATGTTGGGCGGAGACATGGACATGAGAAAGGCCATGCTCAAGAAAAACGAATTACCCATCGTTTACGACAACGAGTCTTTTAGCAAGTTATTTCGTGCCCCGGTAGAACTGAACCAAGGACTGAATTTGATGTTCGTGTATTCCGATGTGGTGGAGTACAACGTGGTGGGACACACCTCCGTACCGTTACTGCGTGTCATTCCTTTCAAAGTGGATTCTGCCACGAACGCTGACGAGGAAGGTGGAAACACTTACCACGTCCACCGCGAATTTGTCCATCCTCACTATTTGCCTGTCAGTAAGTCGTATTTGGACACGGTCAACATTGCTATAAAAGGAGATCTGGGACAAAATATTCCATTCACCAAAGGAAAAGTCACGGTGAAACTCCATTTTCGAAAACGGTTCTCTCACGACTCTTAAGTCATGTATCCAGTGTACCGAGGGGTTGCTCGACAGCGAGGACACGGTTTAGGAGATATGTTAAAATCGGCCTTTCGTTCGGTGGCCCCGGTGTTGAAACCGATGGTGACACGCGGATTGCACGCCTTGAAAGATGCGGCACTGACGCAAGGCAAAGAATTTCTCCAAAATGTCATCATCGACAAACAAAACCCTAAAGAAGCCTTCATGAGGGCAGGCAAAAATGTCTTGCTGCAAACGGGCAAAGACATTTTAGGCCAACGAGAAACACCTATAAATGCCCTGCACGCTACCGAGTCAGGCATTCAGCAAGGACAAGGCAGAAAGAGACGACGAAGAAAACACCCTTTTACCAGACTTCAAGCGAGAAAGGCCAAGAAAAGAAGAACCGTTCGAGACTTAGACGTTTTCGATTATTGAGAAAAGAGACAAAAAAATGATGCACCGAGAATCTTGCGCTTGTTCCAAGACGGAACTGGATCTGTTTGCCATGCCCCCCACCATGATGACGATGCAAGAATCCCAGTGGGTGGAATTTCACCCCGTCTCCTCACTGACCGATTCCGCTCCCATCGAGTTTGAAATCAAAGGACAGCCCGAAGATTACATCGATCTGAATAGCAGTTACTTGTACCTGAAAGTCAAAATTCTAGATAAGACTGGAGGTGCTATAGACGATGAAGCAGTAGCTCCCGTCAACAATTTCATGCATTCCTTGTTCAGTGGAGTGGACTTGTACTTGAATAACAAACTAGTCAGTAGCAGCATGGATACTTACCCTTATCGTGCCTACCTGGAAAATCTCTTGACGTACGGAATAGATGCCAAGAACACTCATCTCAATGCCTGTGTGGTATGGGAAGCTGACGAACCTACCAAGTTTGAAATATTGGAAACTGATGAAAAGAAAGACAACAATGATGGATTTGTAGAACGAAGAAAGAGAATCACGGGAGCCGACACAAGTTTAGAACTGATGGATCGTTTGCATTTGGACATGTGGTTGCAAGAAAAGTATTTGCTGAACGGGGTGGATGTCCGCCTGAGACTGAATCGTAGCAGTGCCGCTTTCCATTTGATGGCTGATAGTGACGGTTACAAAACCAAAATCCTAGAAGCCAGACTCTACGTACGCCGTGTGGAAGTGTTACCTAAAGTGGGAAACGACATCAGTCAGACGTTGAGCAGAACGACTGCCAAGTATCCCATACGACGCGTGGAAGTGAAAACCTTCACCATTCCCAAGGGACAGCGATCCATGATCGAAGATCATCTGTTCCAAGGACAGTTACCCAAACGTTTGATCGTTGGTATCGTCGAGAATACAGCCTTCAACGGAGCTGCCGAAAAAAATCCTTTCTACTTTCAACACTTTGGCGTGTCCAAAATCGAAGTCAGTCGCGATGGCAAGACCTTGTGTACCCGACCTTTCGAACCTGACTTTACCAAGAAGAATTACTTGAGATCGTACTTGTCCCTGTACGAAGCCACCGGACAGTTAGGAACCAATACCAGTCACGGTATTACGTACGAGGATTATGCAGGAGGCTACGCTTTGTGGGCTTTCGATTTCACTCCAGACCAAGGCAGCGACGAGGGACATTTCCACCCTACAAAATCCGGCCAGATTCGTGTGGAAATTCAGTTTAAAGACCGAGACCCTGATGAAACGGTGAACGTCATCCTGTATGCAGAATTCGATAATACCATAGAAATCAACAGTTTGAGAGAAGTCATCCTAGATTACTAGAAACCATGGAAGACTGTTATCCCTCTTTACCTAGTGGAGAAACTTTTAGTGTTGGATTATTGTTAAAAATGTTAGAGTTGTTGTTGTTTAGTGTTAAGTGATTTTTGAATAAAAAATGTTGTGTTTTGAAAAAAATTGTTTGATGTTATATTGTTGGATTATTGTTAAAAATGTTAGAGTTGTTGTTTAGTGTTAAGTGATTTTTGAATAAAAAATGTTGTGTTTTGAAAAAAATGCCTTGTCTTTTGTTTAGCTATAAGAATGTTGGATTGATGCTCTTTCATTTCTTACTATCCTCTCATGACACTCACTAAACGTTGCGACTCAAAAACCGTGTGGGGGATGTTTTCCTTCACGTCCGCGCTTTGACTTTAAGAACCGGGTTGTTTCCAGTCTAACCATCCATTGTCGACTCATCCTCCTAAGAAGATGTGCTCCAAACTAGCTAAACTCAACGAAGCCTACGTGAATTTGCATAGGGTCAGACACAGTCTGATACCGAAGCCAGAAGAAATAGAGAATGTGAGAATGTTAAAAATCACTGAAGACCTGATAGAAGAGCTCTTCAGAGAAGAAATGAACAGGGAAAAAGAAGAATGGACAGAGAAGTACAGACTTCAGAGACAGCAGCAACAACAACAACAAGAGCAGCAGCAGCAACCTGAAGCTGACAGAGGCTTTGTCGATTGTCGTATCGACACCAAAGAGTTCTTCTTCTCTTTCCGAAGAAGCAGACCTATCGCCAGAAAGTCTATCCTCAGAGGACATCGCATTCTTAGAAACTAAAAAAAATGCCATAGCAAACAAAAAAAAACAGCCCTTTTCAGGGCTACCCAATACTGTAGAAAAGAAATAACAATCGATTTGCCAATGTGTGTAGGTAGAGTAGTGTGAAAATAAACACTAACTCTTTATTGATAGTGAGAGTGTATGTGTTTGTGTGTTTGTGTTTGTAAGTGGTTAAGTAAGTTGGTATGGATAGTAGATTAAAATCATGTTTTTTTTGGTGTTTGAGGTGTATATTTGGAGTTAGATTGGATTGCTTTGCGTATGTGGATAGTCTAATGAAGTGATTTATAAAAAATTTTAAAATAGTGATGGGTAGCATAAAAAAGTGAGTGAGTGTTTCTTTTAGGTCCGCGCGTTGTTGTTTTTGGTCATGATGTAGGTAACATCAATTTTATGTTTTTTTAGGGGGATGTTTTCCTTCACGTCCGCGCTTTCACTATAAATTGAAACTCGCTGGGCAGTCTAGCTACCCTTGTTGATTGATCAACACCAAAAATGAACACGAGACTGTCTAAACTGTTGGAACTTCATGTGCATCTGGAATATGCCAGGCGCCTGTTGAATGAACTGGCCGCGGAAGCCTTTGTGGAGGAGGGAAGGATAAGAGAGGAGGAGGAAAGAAGAAAAAAAGAAGAGGAGGAGAGAAGATATAAAGAAGAAGAGGAAAGAAGATACAAAGAGGAGGAGAGAAGAAACAAAGAAGAGGAGGAGGAGAAGGAAAAGAAGAGAAGAAGAATAAATTTCAGAATCCCAGAGAGCGAAAATTGGGATTCTGAAGCGACATATCCTGCCTCTGCTCTCTCCCCCAAAAAAGTAAAAAGTAACTGGGGGATAAGATGTGTATGTGGCGCCAGGCCTGGAAGGTGCCACCATTAACCAGGTGTCCATGAAGTTCCAAAAAAACAGCCCTTTTCAGGGCTACCCAATACTCTAGAAAAGAAATAACCATCAATTTGCCAATGTGTAGGTAGAGTAGTGTGAATATAAACACTAACTCTTTTTTAAGATAGTGTGAGGGTATGTGTTTGTGTGTTTGTGTTTGTGTGTTTGTGTTTGTACCCGCTCACGTACGATTGTGTGGATAGTAGATTATGGATTTGTTTATTGTTTCTTAGCGTATGTGTTTGTGTGTTTGTGTTTGTGTGTTTGTGTTTGTGTGTTTGTGTTTGTACCCGCTCACGTACGATTGTGTGGATAGTAGATTATGGATTTGTTTATTGTTTCTTAGCGTATGTGTTTGTGTGTTTGTGTTTGTGTGTTTGTGTTTGTACCCGCTCACGTACGATTGTGTGAATAGTAGATTATGGATTTGTTTATTGTTCTTAGCGTATGTGAAGAGTATAGTTTGGGTTTTGTAAGCGCTCACGTAAGATTGTGTGGATAGTAGATTATGGATTTTGTTTATTGTTTCTTAGCGTATGTGGAGAGTATAGTTTGGGTTTTTATTATATGAAATGAGAAAGTATAGTTTGGGTTTTGTTATATGAAATGAAAAAAGTAGGGGGATGTTTTCCTTCACGTTCGCGCGTTGTTCGGTCATGATCTAGGTAAGATCAATTTTACGTTTTAGGGGGATGTTTTCCTTCACGTACGCGCTTTAAGTATAAGAACCCACAGTATTCGTCGTTCAAACCATTCTGCAAAGAATAAAAAAAGAAGATGGCTTCTAACCAAATGGACAAAATACAAACATTACAAGACGTTTTAGACAACTTAGGAATGATGGAGCAGATGTTAATAAGACTGGTTGAAGACCATTATTCCTATAGTCCCCATCGTGTAAAGATGGAAATTAATAACTTAAAAAAGGTAAAGGACAAGATTAGTGGTGTCATGAAAGAGATAAAGGAGGAGAAGGAGGATGAAGAGGAAAGAATAAGAATAAGCAAATGGAACGAAAAGATTGAAAAAGAAGAAGAAAATGAGAAGAGGAAGAAAGAAGAGGAGAAAGAGAAGAAGAAGAAAGAAGAGCAGGAGAAAAAGAAAGAGAAGAAGAGAAAGAGTGTTGGAGATAAAATAAGAACTTGGTGGAGAAAAAGAAGAAATTAGAAGCAGAAGAAGAAGAAAACCCAAAGGCCCTTTTCAGGGCCAGCCATATTTCTCGAAAAGAGATAGCCTTTCCATTGCCTACCCCTTTTTGTAAATTTAAATTTAAATTTAAATTTAAAAAAATTAAAAAATAAAAAAATCCCATATTCAATTCCCCTTGTCCCTAGACAGACCCAGACTCTATTCCCCATGTTCAATTCCCCTTGTCCCTAGAGTGACCCACGATTTTTCTCCATGTTCAATTCCCCTTGTCGCCAGAGTGACCCACGATTTTTCTCTATGTTAAATTTCCCTTGTCGCCAGAGTGACCCACGATTTTTCTCCATGTTAAATTTCCATTGTCGCTAGAGTGACCCAGGGGTCTCTGTAATGCTAATTCCCATTGTCGCTAGGGTGACCCCATTTACTACTTACCTTATACTAATATGGATGGAATTGCTGATACCTTATACTAGCATGGATGGAAATGTTAATACCTTATGCTAGTATGGATGGAAATGTTAATACCTTATACTAGTATGGATGGAATTGCTAATACTTTATCATGGTATGAATGGAATTGTTAATACCTTATACTAGTATGGATGGAATTGTTAATACCTTATCATGGTATGAATGGAATTGTTAATACCTTATACTAGTATGGATGGAATTGTTAATACCTTATACTGGTATGGATGGAATTGTTAATACCTTATACTAGTATGGATGGAATTGTTAATACCTTATACTGGTATGGATGGAATTGTTAATACCTTATACTAGTATGGATGGAATTGTTAATACCTTATACTAGTATGGATGGAATTGTTAATACCTTATACTAGTATGGATGGAATTGTTAATACCTTATCATGGTTTGAATGGAATTGTTAATACATTATACTAGTATGGATGGAATTGTTAATACCTTATACTGGTATGGATGGAATTGTTAATACCTTATACTAGTATGGATGGAAATGTTAATACCTTATACTAGTATGGATGGAATTGCTAATACCTTATCATGGTATGAATGGAATTGTTAATACCTTATACTAGTATGGATGGAATTGTTAATACCTTATACTGGTATGGATGGAATTGTTAATACCTTATACTAGTATGGATGGAAATGTTAATACCTTATACTAGTATGGATGGAATTGCTAATACCTTATCATGGTATGAATGGAACTGTTAATACCTTATACTAGTATGGATGGAATTGCTAATACCTTATCATGGTATGAATGGAATTGTTAGTACCTTATACTAGTATGGATGGAATTGTTAATACCTTATACTGGTATGGATGGAATTGTTAATACCTTATACTAGCATGGATGGAATTGTTAATACCTTATACTGGTACGGATGGAATTGTTAAAAACATAACACATTATAGAAAACCAAGTTTGTTATTCATTTTCCTTTCAATATCAATAGGATTGTAACGTTTTTTATTTCATCGTTGATAAAATAATCGCAAGGTTATATAAAGTATTATCTTTCACATTATTTGATAGATTGTTATTGTTCTATGATAGTACCTAAGTTATTGATATAATTTTAAGCTAAAGTCGTGCATTTGATTTGTTTAAGATTACTATTTTTCCTATTTACATTTACAATGGACTCAACTTATTTATTTTGTTATTGTAAAGTTCGTTCCCATTACCTAAAGTAACACTAGCAGCGTGATTTGTATTGGAATGTGTACATGATTTTTAATTCCTCATTGGCATATGAATGGGTACATGATTTTTAATTCCTCATTGGCACATGAATGAGTACATGATTTTTAATTTTTCACTGGCATATGAATATGTACATGATTTTTTTAACTCATCATTGGCATATGAATGTGTACATGATTTTTAATTCCTCATTGGCATATGAATATGTACATGATTTTTAATTCCTCATTGGCACATGAATGGGTACATGATTTTTAATTCTTCACTGGAATATGAATATGTACATGATTTTTTATTCCTCATTGGCATATGAATGTGTAAATGATTTTTAATTCCTCATTGGCATATGAATGTGTACATGATTTTTAATTTCTCATTGGCTTATGAATGGTTTTTGAATTCCTCATTGGCATATGAATGGGTACATGTTTTTTAATTCCTCATTGGCATATGAATGTGTACATGATTTTTAATTTCTCATCGGCATTTGCATGTGTACATGTTTTTTAATTCCTCATTGGCAAATGAATAGTTTTTTAAATTCCTGTAGACATAGCTGTCAGAGATTGCATTTTTCAGCATAATCAACATAGTCCCAATAAAAGTAACTGACTTAGTTGGCCTGAATCTGTATGCATATGTATAGTTACGTCTAGGGGGCTTAAACTTAAAATAAAGGACAAGGTAAAGCCAACAAGCATTAAAGTTTCCAAAATATAAATTTATTTAAAAAAATATGAAATCAAACAAAGTGAAAGAACTAAAAATGACTTTTAGTAAATGAATTCCTAGAATGTAATCCTAATAATCATAATAATGTACTATCAGTTTCTCTAATCCGGAAACTGCTATACAGCATTCTGTACGAAGCTTCTATAATGTTGACGTGTTTCCTTGATAAAATGAATTCAACTGAATTATTAATCCAAATGTTATTACTTCAGTGTAATCTCGTGAACGAAAAATATCACTGAAGACCTTGAAAAATTTCACATAATCCGATGAAATTAGTTATGTATTCAAGTCCTTGAATACAACCACTCAACCCTCAAAGTAATGACTGTTTAAATAAAAGTTTATCTGTTCTGCGATATCTAACAGCACGTAAATCACAAATTCCTCTCTGACTGTTCTTGACGCTGTATGTAACTGATAGAAAAAATATTGTGCTAATATCATCATTATATAGTATCCTTTTGCGTTTCAAACAAACAAGCCTGGTTCAATAAAAGTTTTCGAATAATTAAATCTTATTATTTCAACATAACTCAGACAGTCGTAAACAATAGCAATCCTCTTTTGACCGTCAAATCTCACTGAACCAATAAAACGCTAGGACGTGTGCGCTAGCTTTCTACGGGGTAATTTTACTACGAATTATACGCTTGTTTACGTAACCCACATTCAAATTCGCGTGCCATTTTTAACCTGCTTATTTCTTTTTAATTTCACCTTAGATCGGCCTTGCCATGAATGATACTCTTGTGAGGAAGTATAAATTTACTTTTACTATAGTACTAAACAATTGAATTAAATGAATTAAAATATAACTTCATAGTCTCCAACGACTTGAATTTATATATATATATATATATATATATATATATATATACACACACACACACACACACACACACACACACACACACACACACATTTACATTATGGAATACAAAGAAATTTCAGTAATAATTATAATATATCAAAATACATTTGTCATAAAGAATACATGCAAAATATGAACATGGATATTGAAAGTATTATCAACTGTAAGAAGAAAATAATCTAGACATTTTCGTGCTTTCATTCTTGCACTTAGCAAATAATTGACATAGATTTTTTTAATGATAATAAAAGGTTGAAACTATGGTTGAAATATGTTTATTTTTTCCATCTGGCTGACTACATAAAATTGTTCACCAAACTATCAAATTAGAAATTTGAAGTGACTGTATTTACGTCAAATTTAGCAGTTAAATCAGAAAATGTGCATATTACGCCCCCAACCCCTCTCTTCAGCATCAATCCTGAGTAATAAGAAATACAGAAAACAGAAAACAAAAGTATTAAACTGTCTGTAATCCATGTATTATAAAACTGTGCAAAGAAAAAATATGAAAATGTTCACCCAGGAGCCGTTAGGTAAAATGTTACTAAATGTCACCCCCCCCCCCGAAAAACCAAACAAACACCCCCAACCCTCCCGATATAAATATCCCCAAAAGAACAAAAACAAACAAAAACAAAACAACAACAACAACAACAGCAGAATTTAAATACCTAAGCAAAACACCCCTCCCCCAAAAACCAAACAACAAACAATAAAACACCCAACAAAAAACAAAACAAAACTAATGTTTATACATGAGTAACAATTAAATCAACTAAATACATTAAAAATGTTCAAATTGATCAATGGGGAAGTTGTTATTGTTTTTCCTTTAACTGGAAAAAACCCCCAGCTTAAGCATCTAAAAAAAGGTACCTATAAATATAGTGAATAACCCGTTTTGATTTCTAGCTCAAGCTAACCTGATTGGTCAAAGGGATATGACAAGTTAAGGTCAATAAAATGATTGCAGCTAGCATCTTTTTACGTGAACTGGCACACAATACCCTGAAGCCCACCCCTTTACGGTTTTACAATGATTAAAGGAAGTTTTCCGGACGGGATCTATGTCCGAATCAGCTATTACAAGGAAGAGTTACTTACCCTAGGTACTCTAGCTAGCGCGAAATTTCGTCTGTAACTTTGTTGTCACTTGCAAACTTCACTAGCTGGCTATGAGTGGTAGCAGTGTTAGGTTAGAGTGCCTCCTTCACAGTTTGAAAGAAGTACAACATGGTAAGTAATATTATAGTTTCTGAAAATGCGAGATGATGTACAAAACTCTCACTTGTAGTGCATGCCACTTCCATTTTAATACAGCCCTTTGGCCAAGTAACAAAGATTTCATTCACGAGTTTTGAAGGGTCGCTGAATGTGGCGCAGTCCACAATTGTTTGGTTAGCAAAGCTCACATTGCAGAGAAAGTTAACACACATATGTTTCTTGGATTAACATTTATATGTGATCACTCTTAAGAAGACAATGTGCAGTATGGAGCGGTCTGTTCGCGAAAATGACAGCTTGTGTATGTGTGACATTATCTGCCTGATGCTCAAAATTCCCTTAATAATTTCTTGATTTTAGTGTAGTTAGAGAATAGGGAAACTACATTTTAAAAATATTTATTTAAAGAAAATAGTTGTTGGGCGAAAAGAGTTATAAAGTCACAGCCTGAATTTAAATTGCAGCGGAAGTGGTAAAGTCAGGATCAGGGTAGTGTATTGAATGGTGGAAGAAGAATGTGGAGTGTATAATGATTTATATTAATGTTCGATGAATACTGATTGCAGACCAGCCTTGAGCAAATAGGCAAGATCTGGCCCATTCACGAGTTCTATGTTAAGATTTCGTCTATTAATCAGATCTATGTTATTACAGATTATTCTTGGAGAGAGTGTTTGTGAAGGTCAGGAATACAATTTACTGGGAAAGGCACATGATATGGCACAAAGTACATGAACTTTGCCTGTCTGTTAAATAGAAAAATGGATTTCACATTGTAGGTTTTAGTATCTTCTGAAAGGGCACTTATACAATGTTAAACTATATTTTACAACAAATAAGCTCTTCAGGGATTCTGACTCTTCAAGTTATTTTTTTGTTACATCATGTGTTGAGATGAACTTAAATTTATGCTGCCTAAGCCTTGATTGCTACAAATTGAAAAGTAAGCAACATAATCATGACAAATTCTCTTATTCTAAGAGGTCATGGTCAATGTCATGTATTCAGAACAATACATTTGTTGGGTCAAACAAACCCCAGTCTGATTTTTGTTATGGAGAATTATGAACCATTCATGTCCAGAGGTTCTATATCACTCATTAGTGATTCAACCAGTCCTATCCCCATTAAAATTGTAAGGTACACGGGTTCTTTACCTTTTTCTGAGATGTCTTCTAACAAGAGCATTCTTATTCAGAGAGTAGAGAGTGGCTTTGTTAATGTTCCTCTATATTGTATAAATTTGTCATCTGACTTGGTCTCAGGTTCTGTGACAGTTGGAACAGTATCATCTTTACCTATTCATTTATTAGTAGCGAATGAACTAGCTGGAGATAATGTTGTAGTTAATTCATTTGTAATTGACAAGCCATGATTGGATCAGAAAGTTGATCTTATTGAAAATGAGAATACACAGCTGTGAATTTGCTAGAGCTATGGATGTTTGAGAATGGTGTTGATCAGGAAATTATTTCTTTGGCTGACACATGCATTGATCAGGATTTTGGTGAAGTTACTTTTGTGCATTTGGATCAATCAAAAGGTATTGATCAGAGTGATCCTGTTATAACTACTCATTCTCTTTTTATTCTAATCAGGATGACAAATGATAATCACATGTTGTCAAACAGGAAAAAGATCCTGAGATCTTTGGTTTGTTTCAGGGGGCTATTAGAGAAATGGATGCTACAGAAATAGCTGTTTATTATTTTGTTAAAAATGGGACTCTTATGAGAAAACGGAGACCATCTGAGCTACATGCTGGAGATGAGTGGTTAGTGAACTGTCAGAGTGAAGTTCCAAAGACAGGAAATTATTAGTATAGCCCATGAAACTCCTTTGGCTGGTCATTTAGGGATTGATAAAACATGTCACAAGCTCATGAATAACTTTTAATGAATAGTATCTTGGCATGAGTTGACAACATTACATTTACCATATTATGTTATAATTTTAATGATAGACTTTCTAATTATAACTAAGATTTTTCATGTAAACATTTGGATCCTTCTAGAACTTTGATTATTAGGAATTCTAGGATTATTTTGAATTTAATTTTGTAATCTAGGGAAATAAGTTCTTTTAAATTTTTTTACAAAGCTTGATGCTTTTCACTTTTTCCATATAGGCATAATAGTCATTAAGAATTTGACAGAGGATACTGATCGTGCTAATACTCTCTTTCTCAACTCTTTTAGAATTTGATAATGTTAAGGGAAATAAATAAAATAGCTGTAGTTGTAACAGGATGATCCAGGTAGGAATTAGATTTTTGCAAAGATACTGAAAGCAATTTTGTTAATGAGACGTTTATTTATGAGAATGATTGAAAAATGAATTAATCTGACATCATACTTGTGTATAAAATCCAACAGTGGATTTAACAATAGGTGTGCATGGAGTCAAACAACTGACTTAAGGAAAAGATATTATTCCTAACTTGAACTAATCAGAACATGTAACTTAAAAAAGTAATCAGCAAGAAGCAATGCATGGAACTTGTAAACAAATATGAATGATATATCGTTCATTCATCATATGTGACCAATGTTTACACATTAAACACAAAAATGAATATGGGGCCCTGAGTGGTCTAAAGTGCTTTCCATTACGGATCACTGCCATCTCACCTGTCTGCATGGGTTTGAGTCTCAGATTCAGCCAATGTGGGTATGTGAGAAAGCTTGCCAATAGCTTCTCGAGTCGGTGGTTCTTTCTGGGGTTTTCCCAGGTTCTTCCTCCACCATTAATACTGACCTCCATGTATAGCCTATCGTGTGCTGAAAAATGGCGTTAAACCCTACAACAACAACAACAACTAAAATGAATATTGTTACAACTAGCACCAAGTATGGATTTTGAACAATATGAGGTATGATTTTATCACCAAGGTGATCAACATATGGAATTTGTAAAAAATTATGAATTTACCACAAGAACAATATATAAATATATGTTTGATTTTCACTCATATATTGATACTGAATGCATTCATTTGATTTTCACTCAGATAGGAATACTGAATAATTTAAACATGGAACATATAACTTTAGGCGTCCAGTTGACAGCAACAAAGTATCTTTGGTCCCACCTCTCTTGTCTGATGGTCATGAAGCCATCATGCATGGCCAGCCCCTCCCATTCTCTTGAAGGGTCCAAGAGCACCCTTGTTTGTTGCTGACCAGTTGGTCTCAAAGTTTTGGCCTCTCAACACAAGATAAACATCTTCCTCCTAGCTAATGTCACCACCAATTGCAGCACACAGGTTATACAGAACCCCACTGGGTCCTACAACTCTGCATGCAAGACATCAGCTCTGTGTTCAAAATCACACCCAATATCACACCCAAAATCACACAGCTGAAAATATAATGACTAGAGCATGTACATGCAGTACATGATACTCGGTCACATACAAATGCAATGATAGCATTACACATGCACACAGGTGAAGTTGTATCTGTGTAGTGTTGTTTTGATTATTGATTATAATCGATCATCAGTTGGTTGAGCAAACCAATAAGATTATTGATTTTGAAACTCTTTTTAGTTGAATGCAAGACAGATGTTGGTACAACTCTTATGTAAATGGTAAGCTAAACGAGGCTTCCAATCCACTAAAGTTGAACTGAATTATCTATTCCCTTTAAAACTTACATATATAAAAATCATAATATTTTCCGTTGGTGCACACTTTCATAATTAGGAACATGTAGTCATGATTACATGATTAAGCTGTTAAAGTGTTGAATTAATAAATTTAAACTTATTTTGATAATTTTTTTTCAGTTTAAATGTAAAATGGTTTGCAGTATTTGTAAATAATTACAAACAAGAAAACCTTGTCCTCCTATATTTTAAATCATAGACACATCACATATGAATGAAAGAATTTGGGGGATTGCAACAGTATTTCATTTACTTAGACTTGAGTTGCTTTCATGTAACAAAGTTGCAAAATAAAAATAGCACAACACAATAGAAAAAAAATGTAATATTTTTATCAGGTTAAAGTAAACATGTCTTTAAAAGTGATTACTCCTGTACATTTATTAATATTTTGAACTCTTGAGCTAAGGTATAACTGTATAATAAACAAAAATTAAAATTTGCTCTTAGTAACCAATTATAATCGATTATCAGTTAAGTGGAACCGATTATCAATTATGAAATTCTGACAAGATTTCCTTCACTACTTGTTACATAGTAAATCATTTCATCAAAACTACTGTAGAAGATTATTATTATAATAACCAGGTTTGAATCTGTATCTGATAAAATTATTCTGAGACTTATTAGAACTTGCACATTTCTCATCCTTTAGTACATCAAATACAAAATGAATTCAATTTGTCTGTTCATTTATAAAAAGTCTAATGCAAAAACAGACCATAGACTATCTAATAGCCTGGCATTTATTTTCATAGGTCTGTCTATTGTTATGTATATCTAAATTTTCTGTGTGACCTTTGGTACATGACTATCATTGTGTGTAACTTTTATTCATGACTATTAATTGTAGTGATCTTCTATCAACAATACATGTATTTATATAGCTTATTCTTTTGTCCTGGGGTGTAGATTCTATTTTAAAGATATTGAGCTATAAATATGTGTTTACAGTTAAATTCAACCTATGTATTGAACCTACCTGTTGACAAGTTTAGAGTAGGTTCTTAGAAGAATTGGATTATCTCCCATTGGATGGTTTGGTCAGGTGGGTTATGTTACAACATAGGTCATGTGAGTAGGTATTGTGAAATATTAGATGGAGTAGTAAGGTCTAATGTGGGGTATATTGCAACATATAGTTGTAATAGACTTTTGGAGTTGTATATGAAGAGAGAACTGAGCAATTATTTCATTCCTATTTTGGATTTTGTTTCATGTGTTCTTGTGTTAATATAGTATGTACATGTGTTGAATGTTGTATTTAGATATTTTTTGAGAGGAGACATTTATTTGGATTATTAATTTGTTACACTTTGCTCATCAGACTAAATATTAGTTTTGGACCAATGTGAATTTATTCAATCGTGTTGTGGACGATGCCATTTTTATACATCAGGACTGTTGGCGGACAACTACATTTGAAGATCTTTAATTCATTTGAACCAATTGATTCTTTAGGAGTTGTGATAGAACTTTTGGATTTATTTTGGATTTTGTTCATAATACTGTAAGTTGCTGTTAAATTTTCATTTCATAACTTTCATAATGATTTCTTAATTTTTACAAAACTTGTTGGTTTTGCATCTTTCTGTTACTGACTTTATGATCTTAGAGTCGTAACACTATCTGTAAAATTTAGAATAAATACTGGAACATCTAATATATCAAACTATTCAATCATAATATGGATGGCGATAAAGAATGCATTTTTATGCCTCATATATCTCAACAGCTGAAGATTGCTCCCATAAAGTGGATGGCTTCCTGATAAACTTATTGTGTTGTGATATTACTGTTCAACTTTATTCTATAAGTACCATAGTTATGGCACAATCCACAGCTACAGAGTGTAATCGGTTTTCTCACTGCAAGCACTTTGCTGGTGTGGTATTGGGTGAAGCAAACTCACTATATGCGAAACAAAATCCAAGCACGTTTTAGTTCAGGTGTAATGCATAAACATTAAGTACACATATAATTCCATGTCATTGGTTACATCACATTTTGAGTGCTGTCCAGATTTTACAAGCAATTCATTACAGGAGAAACACTATGAAGTCAAAATTACTAATAAAAAATTCATTGAGGTTTGTGTCAGTTTTGACCTTGATGGTGTTGACTATGTAATTGAGGCATGTATAAAGACATTAGCATCAGAGTTCACAGTAAAGTTTTTATTTTATTAAGTGAATTTTCTTGACCCATTAAATTTTTTTATATATTTCTTTGCAGAGAAAACATGTTTAGAACACAAGTTAAATGAGAAAAGGTTGAAAAGACAGGAGCTGGAGAGTTCAGCACAAGGAGGTACTAAAACTGCTTTTAATCCAGCATCTTAAAATTTGATTTCTATTATTTTGATCTTATTCTGTGTTTTTATTTTTGCTTGATTTCTGTTTTGTGAGAATTCTGTATTCACATGGAAAATTTTCATTGATTGATGATTTGTCATATAGGATATTTATAGCTCTTCCCAGTTGCAATGCCTGGGGTCCAGGGTTCCATAAATGCTGATTCTGTCATGTACTGAACCATGGTATAGGGAGAATTTGATAGAATATTATATGCCTCTGTGTATGTTTGTGTTGGTGGGGGGGGGACATAATGCCAGTCAAAACATATAATGATAATTTTAGTTTATTCAAATAGATTTTTTTGTCACTTCTTGGTGTTTAATTTTGTTTTTTTCTGTCTAAACTTTGCCTAATTCCTCCCCTTGACCACTGTTAGGCAGTGGTAGTTTTAAGCTTTGTTGGTTCTACAAGACCACCCCAAGTTCAAACCATCCATATAAAAAGTCTGTACTTTTGAGGATAGTAAAGTTGTTACTACAGTGGTAAACATTGTTTGTAATTTTAATCAATATTTTTATGAGCTGTCTTACAAAATATGGATTCCAAACTGGTATTGTTAGGATGTTGGTGGTTGTTATTTACGCACGCTGTATATATAGTTGCCAGCAGAATTTAATTCAACAAGTGAGTCATTTAATTAGTCTTTTGATTAAATGGTACAGACAGTTGATTAACATGTTTCTGAATCTCCTTGTCTAAGATCTAACATACACAGCTTTTATTAAATCCCATTAAAATTATTTAAACTTTAATAGCTCTCGCACTACATGATTGAAATTTGTTTTGTTGAAACAGATAAAAGAGAATTTTGTTAAGAAAATAAAACAGACTTGTGTATCAAGGATTCAGCTGATGTCAATTTTTGTCTGTCAAAGAATGAAAAGTATACTTCATTGATGCATATTTTGGTGCCCCAGAGAACCCTGTATCTTGAACTCCTGGAAATTTGTTTCGGTCAGTATAGCGCCAGTCCCTTTGAGGGACTATAAAGTTAACTTCATGTATTAACCATTATGTATTCAGTTGGAGGCAAGTTCAGTCAGTGACAAAAAAGATTTTTGTTGGACTGGAATAATTACATATTAACATTTAATTATGAAATTGCATAATTGGAAGGTATGTTAGTGAAATTATTCTTAGCAACCATTTTTCTGAGGGATCAGAAGAAGCGATTTGAAAGGAAAGTCAAGTCTGTAAAGAAATTGTTGCTGTTGACTGAGACTCTGTGGACCACCCACAACATGCATTTAATGGTCCATGTAAGGTGCAACAGCTAAGGACAACATGCAAATAGAAGAGGAGAAGGCTTTTGTCAATTACAGTGTGACCCTGCTATAACACTATAGTTGGGAGCCATGGAATCCAGTCATGTTATAGATCAAAGCGTGTTTGACGCAACCAGGTCAGTTAGTTAAAGAAAATGATGCATGTACCCCAAAAGATTTGCGCAAGGGGGGGGTGGGGTTAGGTAATAATAATAATAATAAAGACTTTATTTAGAGAAGGTAACTAAATTAGTTACAGAACTAATCTACCTTGAGGCCTTCTATCTGTTATGTACAATATATACAGTATATATAACATGATGTGACAATAAATGCGGGCTGTAAAAATACGTGTTTGATCGGCATATTTACCGTCTTAACTTGATGCATATTAAATGAGAAATATACTTGCAGTGAAAACAGAGAAGGCATATATGATAGTTTACTTTATTTAGAGAACCCGAATTGGTACATATACGTGAATACTGTTTATATTTACATGTCTAATGTATATCATGAATAGAGTATCAGCACCATGTACTCACCTGCAAATCTCATCATATACATTGAATCCACAGTACAAGTGATTCTATCAAAAATATACACACACACACACACAGACACAGATTTAAAATATTCAGTAATTTTGTCACAGGTCATATTGGGTGTCAATTCAGTGGAAAAACACAGCACAATCACGTAACGAAAGATGAAGCACATTTACTTTTCAGTACATCCCAAGTCGGTAAAAGTTAGTTTGCGTTTTAAACCGCTGTTGGTAGTTTTCATACATGGTTGTACATACAAGTTTAAACAGCCAACAATGTCGGCAATAAAAAAATTGCTGCCAATAAGGAAAAATAAATCCAAGTTTGTGACATTGGCAAAGCCCTATGCGATCCCAGAATAAACTTTTTACGTTTATTTTTCATACTTTTAAGAAGAAAAAACTACTTTTTTGTGCATGTGAAAAATACATTTAAAATTTCAGGATCATCTTGTATTATTCATACGTGATCTCTTCCCCAAAATGATAACAAACTTTTTACGTTTTTTTGTACTTTCAGGAAAGATTTTTTTTGTGTACGAGAAAAATACATGTATATGAAATTTTGGAAGCCACACCACAGCCGTGTTACATCCAAATTTGTGTTATAATGGAGCATGCGAAAATGGGGTCGCAATGTTTTTGGCCACATAGTTTGCTGGAATCGATTATTACTGAAAACAGACAATTCTACATGATGAATGTCAATAATGATGTTGGGGAGTAGGGGCAAGACTCCAAACAGACTTGAAATCTTAACAGTGTGGCTGGGAATAAGAAAAATAATGCCAATTTTCCACCATTCCAATACATGTAGTAAATATGGTATCAGATGTGTCAATGATGTGATGAAGCAGAAATACTTTAAATAAAATTGCACATTTGCACTTTTAAGAAATTGTCACCTGTAGTGTACATAGTGTCACCCAGGGAACAATAAAAAATAAACTTCATGCAGTACATGATATATTTTAGACACAGCAAAAGACAGATGCATGACCCTGTAAAATGCACAGCAGAATGTTGGCATTTATGATGTGATGATGAAATCTATGGGATGACTTGGATTTCTGCAATATATGCGAGACAAACCATCCAAGTATGGCATTAAAGTAAGGATGCACTCTCACCCGGGACATCAGTGACTTTAAAATGTACACTGGAATAACAAGAAATTGGACTAGGTACAAGCAGTTTGTTCTCGACATGATTTCAGGCACTAAAAACATGCACATGTATATTATAGTTAACTGGCAATTATTTCCTGTCACAAGTATTATGTTAAACGTTACTGACCATGAATATCATTTGTAGGGGCACTGTGCGCCTCATTCAGAAAGTATATCCTTCGTGGATCATTCGCAAAAAATAATTTTTTAATGCAGGGACAACTGAAAATAATGCAGAAAGTTTAGCAAGTACATGTTGTAATAGCATGGAAAGAAGAAAGATTAGTACAATGATAATTACACAAGTGGATGGCACTATTTGTCTGATTTTGGTTAGTATAGATTTATATATTTCCTGTTTGCAGATGAGATGATGTGCGAAAAAGCTTTTTAATTTTAATATAGAAGGAATGAAGGATTAGAGCAATATTAAGAACACAGCAAAACATTTACATATAGTATGAAAGGGACCAACCATTTAATTGTCTACTTGGAGGATGGTATTTTTGTGAGACAAATTTCTAGCCATCAAAAAACTTGACAAAATAAACTTGCTCAGATTTGTAGAAGAAGGTATATATTTGTATCTATGATATTATTTTTTATTTTTATTTAAAAAAACTTTAAATTTTTTTTGGGTTTTAAATAAAATTCCAGAAAATTACATGGTTGATCCATAATGACTGAATACAGTTTGTCAGTAGAGTTGCAAATCTGTTCATAAGAGGAGCAGCAAATGCTGTTAATTGTATAACAGGCCTTGGGTGGAAAGTAATTACGAGGTTCTGTCCAGTACAGCTACGTTGGGCTTTAATCAGTTAAGTGTTTATATACCTGCAGTTTTCTGTTAGCATTGATTCTAGCATGATATCACAGGTATAGCACCTGTCCCAATGTAGGTCTATGGTGGAACATTTCCTCAAATTTAAACCATATATTGATTTATAAACAGCATATTTTCACTTTTTTCTTTTCTTCACAGTGAATGCAAAGTTGATGCAAGTGAAGGACGTCCACTGCAAAATGCTGGGTAAAATGAACATTACACAGACAATAGATATGGGTGGAAAAATCTATTGTCAGGGAGAGCAGGACAAGCAAATATTATTATGGGGAAACAATTTTTCCCAATGTGAAATCCTGGTTAGGCAATGACAAAAATATTATCAAAAAGTTATTATGTTAAAATTTTAAATGGAATTTTTGCTTCTTTCCGACAACAAACATTTGATCATTAAATTGTCCCTCTGGGTGCCAATATTAGGTTGATCAAATTATCTCCATATGACTCCGCTGTAGAGCGTTGGGTAATTTATGTTGGTAAGAAACCTCACTATTTCACATGTGTCAGTTTCTCATGTTCTTAGCCTTCTGGAGTGAATCCTTAAAAAAATAAGACTAGCAAATAGCCTTCTTTTGTCAATACACCAACACATGATAGCGGTATATTTCATTTGTGACTTTTATATGATGCACTAAATATCAGTGACATAGCAATGTGCTTTCCCATTTTGTAAGTGGAAGAGAAGGGCACTCACTGCAGAGCATATAACAGTGGTTTTTGCTGGTTAACTGTAGCTCAAGGAATAAAGCAAGTATACATAATCAAACTAATCACAACTGTTGTTGTATTAGATACTGGCTTGTAGAGTAATGACTAAACAAAATTCCCACATTGAAAGTTTTCATTTACATGAAATTTTACACATAGGAATAATTAGGGTAGCCATAATATGAACTGTAAAAGGAAATTAAATTCAAATAAACATAAAATATAGATAAGTTTCTGGTCTCAGGTAGGCAGCTTTAGGAAAGTTTACATACAACAATACACTAAGCCTGGTTATCCATCAACTGATCAAGGTTTGGGGGAGGGTGATTTATCAACAACAAAACCACACCAAAATTGGATATATTTGATTTTGTTTTTTTCTTGGTGTTCTCAAACAGATTAAAAAAGTGTCAACAAGTGTCTGACACTTTCTGTTACAAGGACTGATGGTGAGTTACAGGTATTTTTTTTGCTATTTATATATACATGATAAAATTAGTTAGCCTGGGACAACCATGGATTTTCAATGTTTTTTCATCCCATTTAGATAGTTTATTTTACTAGACTGTAATGTCTTCATTTTTCAAAATCTAAGATTGTACATTGACATATTTGTGGTTTTTTTTAAAATCAGTGAAATGTGTTCTAAATGTAAATATACATGTAAATGTAATCCATTTTTTAGCTGGATTTGTTTTTGTCATAAGGTCAGAACATAATTTGGTTCATTTTAAGCAGATACTAAGAAACTTAAGTTTCAGTGCTTGAATTTCATTCATAAACAGCTGGAACCAAACTCATCAATATGTTAGCACATGTTAATTCCTCGTAGTAGTAATTTTAAATCTTATTTTAATGATAACACATGATAGTTACTGGTTACAGCTATATATCATTCGCTTGTATTAATTAAAACAATTGGCACGCATCATTTGCACAGTCCTGGAATGCTGCATCCAGATCAAGACCCAAAAAAATTTACGGAAAAGAAGGAGAAAGAAAAACAGAAATGTGTTTATTTTGTTAGAACTTTACAAGTTTATTTTCAACTATGTAACTGCAAATGTTGAAGAACAACCCATAGATAAGGCAAAAGAAACAACTTATGAGTTGTCTATGGCATTTTATTTTAGCAAGAAATTAGGTTGACTTTGTATTATGATGTTACTGTGATGTTGGCATCATTGATGACAGAGATGCTGGCAGGGTGCATGATTGTGCATTCACACAAAAGTTGTATAAATTCACACTTCAAGAGCAGTAATGCACGTGAACTCCCACAAATTAGATTAAAGTCATGCATTTGAAAATATACTCTGCACAGTATACAATGTTTATTTAATTGTTCTCCCTTAAAGTGCTTGTCGCGTTGTATGACATATCAGCAGAGGTGACTTAATGCCTGTCGCAACGTCCATCTTTTTCAGGTAGGCAACTGTTTAAACATTGGGTTCATCAGCTTAACATGACTGGTTGTTAAACTGAATTGGGTTCTGGAACAAGCTTTCTTTGTTTGAATCTTGCATCAATGTAAATTAATGAATGCTTGTTTAAAAGGCTGTGGGACAGACAGTTACAGGACAAAATGTCACAATTTGAATTTTCACTGTTGTGTAGGAAAAAAGTCACAGGACATAAAGTCACACTTTGAATTTTGTAATGCTGCAGGTTTTTATATGAATGACACAATTTAATTAACTGCACCTTCATTGAGATATTAACATAATAAAGAAAGCATAAGCCTTAATCTTTATGATTTTTTTAATTTTTTCATGATATTTTATAGCAGTTTGTAACAAAGTAAGAGTATACATAGTACTGACTCTGGAAGGGTCTTTCTGCCTGACACATGATCAGTTCAGTAATTCTGTAATCTCATCTGTAGTAGAACTAGGCCTGTCTTTGAAGTCATGGAAAATAAAGCCATTTAGCATACGAAGGTTTCCTTTTGTTAAAATACTTGTTTAAAAAAGTAATTAGAGATTGAAGACAATTTTTTTTCTGTATATGCTTATCAAAGCTACCTTTTCCTGTTTAATAGTAATCCTTAAATCAACCTCAATGATCTCATTGTTATATGTTTGTTTTGCCATTTGCACTTAGGACTTCAGTTTCAATTAGTCAATTACCCTTTTCTTGTAAAGCCATCAATTCAATGTGTCATTAATAGTAATAATTAGATATAATAAAATATAATGATTTAATAGATTTTTTAAATTAAAAAACATGTAATTTTAATACATAAAAAATAATCACTTTAAAAGAATTCAAGGTGTGACTTTGCATCCTGTGACTTTTTGTGCTGCATGCCCACCAATCCTGTGATAATTAAAATTGTGACTTTCTGTCCCATGTGTTTTGTGACTTTGTGTCCAGTGACTTTCTGTCTGTTTACCGCATTTTATACCATTAACAAGTACCAAAATTCAGCAGTGATAAATGACAAGACATTGGTCATATAGATTCTTCAGTATCATTACGTAACTTGTTTTGAATTTGTTATCCACAAAACTGCAAAGTAAATATCCAAACAAAGTAAACTTTTAAGGTCACTAAGTCTTCTGTACTGATTGTTTCCTTGTTAGTTAATAAAGATGTTGCTGATGAAGTTTAATTCAGAGGTGACTAGATCTAGTTTACATTTTGTTGAATAATCAATAGATACAACTAAGCTTGTTTGGTCATTATGTTTTCCCAACTGTGTAAACACTCGGTGGTCACAAGACACAAGACAAAGGGGTGTGAAAACTTAACTATTGGTCTTGTAAAAAACACCCCACTGTAAATTAAGCATTGTCTCAGGGCTGGTACTATAAACACTGAAGAGTCAGCAATAACTGAAAATGATACATTTTCAGGTAAATGTAATAATTAGTCACAAGTTGTCATCTTCCCGTTTGAATGGTTTTATATTGATTTCACAAAGATATTATCATCATGCAAAAATTTTGGAAATAATATTCTGCAAGAACCATATAATTTCCTGACCTCTGATTTAATATATATATGGGAACAAATTTAATTTTCTGTTTTGAGATATTTTTGATTTACTGAAGGTTTCACAGATATAAATAAATATGTCTTTAAAATGTAATGTGAGAGAGAATATAATTATCAGAGAATGTCTGTATGTGTGTGTGTAGGAGTGTACATTTTAAGGGAGCTGTTCTTTTTTTTTAAACATTTGGTGAAAAATTGGCTGAACAACGTATGTTCCTTTTGAAGACCACATTCTGTAACATTAGTAAATACATTTGTTCCATATTAAAATACAGTTCTTGACTAAAGAAACATTTGAGGAATTAGATTCTTTTATCATACTTTATTATAAATCCATTAGAATTATTTATGATAATTTATAATAATTAAATACTGTATATTTCATAATGGTCCTATGCCAAGTTTTTTCAGCATAGGTTTTGGCACAGTTTGCTACTCTTTGGTCAGACTAATTTTATCAAGTGCAGATAGTAAAATTCTATGATACCTAGCTGTTTGTTCTGACATTTTACCGTGCCAGTGAGGAGGAATGACAGACATAGCTACATAAATGCTTGAATGTAATGAACTTTCTCACTTGAAAATTAATTAACTGGATCACATTAACTGGAGCACAGAATCTAACACATTGTTAATAAAACCTGGACATTTAAAGCAACAAACATAAAACATGGATCATTTTTACAAATAAATAACATAAAATTAAATAATAAACAGACAAACATCATCTTAAAGGACTTGTCTACAGATGTTTAGTTGATAATAAGTTATGTTAAAAGCTGGCTTCTTTTTGTTGTGCAGAGACTGGCTTAACTTATTGTCAGACTTAATTTGCATTGGTATACATGTCCGGTATTGTTTAAACCCCTTGCCTAATGGGAATTTTTCTCACTGATAATTAAGCCTGGTACAGTATTTGCTTTTTGTAAATAATCTGATCCATCATGTCAGGAATTTAGCAGCTAATTTAAAATACATTTCCAAATTTGTAGATAGTTTTGGTTTTATGGTGGGTTTTTTATACAGTGTAAATTTGAAATCTGTTACATTTTCAGAGTAGAGGGTATTTTAGCTTTTCCATGGGTTCAAAAATGATATTTATGAAGAAAAATTTAGGACCCCCAAAATTTTTAATCTTATGGGATTCTGGTATAAAGAGAGTTCCATTATAAGGGTTTGTAACCTATTTTGGAAAATTGCCATTTGATACCTTGCCCATGATTTGTTTTTATTTTATTTTTCTTGTTATTTTCACAGAAACAATGAAAGTGGCTCAGCACAAAGTTGAAGAAACACAGAGTCAAGCAGACAGGTATATTTGTACAAAATAACATACAAATTTATGATAAAGAATGCTTAATACATGGCTTACATGGTTTTCTAAGAAAATAAACACGAAAGGCACACAAGTATTTTGTGCTCTCTTTCTCCACATACACAACATAGCATTATTCAGTCATTAGACATATTCAGAGTCAGTATTTGACAATAGCAATTTCACTACCTAAGCATAAACAAATTTGTTTATCTATGGTGGCTACTCACGAGATAGAATCTGCATAAGTCCCCGGCTGTAGATTTTCCAACGTATTCCATGAAAAAGCATGGAAAACTCTAGCATGGAAAATGCTGGATTATTTGGACTAATATTCCAGGCTTATTCCAGGGTAGGCTGGAAAAGCATCAGAAAAAAAGGACATGGAAAATGCTGAACAATTCTAGGATGGAAAACGCTGGACAATTCTAACATGAAAAATGCTGGAGTATTTGGACTAATATTCCAGACTCTGTCCAGGGTAGGCTGAAAACCATGGAAAAAAATACCTAAAAAAACATGGCAAACCCTGGACAATTCTAGCATGGAAAACCTTGGAATATTGCATGATAAATCATGGAATACTGGCCCCAACAAAACTAATACTTGGCTGAAAGACTATAAAATTTTTTCATGAAAACGAAAGTTCTCATGAAAATAATTTTATTTCACTGAAACCCTGACAGCATCCCCATCCCATTGGTTAATATTGTACACTAATAGGTGAAAAGCTAGAATATTAGCCATTTGAATTACTTTCAGTGCTCAGAAAGTCTGATAGCCCATTACCCAGGGGGCCTATCATCTGAGAAATTGATAGCACTTATGAAATGTTGAAATTGAAATCAAGATGTTGGAAGATGGTAAATTATTAATATTTATCCTCATATATGCCCATACACCATACTTATATTGAAAGCAGTAAGCACTATGTATAAATTGAAGCATAATGTTTGGGATCTTTGAATTGAGAACTTGTTGTTACTATAATAACCAGGGGTCAAGGTAGACTTGAATTTTAGTGAGAAGTAACTTCTCCTTTTGGACAGAACAGGGAGAAGTGAGAGCTGAACAGGGAGAAGTGCTCACATGGCTTTAACATGTGATTCTGGTAAAGAGATTTTGAGACTTCACCAAAGTTTTTACCATTATATAGTATTTTACTTAAGTTTCAGTCATTTTTCAGACATTTCAAAAGGTTTCAGATAAACAATGGATGTAAATTAAACAGGACTTTATTAACCAGGGTAATATTTCAGTGTGCATGAAACAAAATTATACAGCTGTTTTAATTATGACATCCAAGAGATATTGGAGTTGTATCTGTGCTAGGCTGATATCGGCATTGCAAATTATTTTTGACTGATCCCAGATCAAGTAGAATCTGATATAAGTTAGGTGAGCAATATCGGGCCATCATGGGCCTCTTTGTTTGAAATATTCCTTTTCTTTGTTAATTGTTTTATATTGGTATTGATATTTCAGTCTGGATGAAGCTAACCAGAGCAAAAGAAAATCACTGAAGGACTTGAACAACAAAATAGAAGCAGAGAAACAAAAGCAAGCAGAGGAAGTGTAGGTCCAATTCTGCACCATGTGAGAGAGAGAGAGAGAGAGAGACAGAGACAGAGACAGAGTTGAACTTGTTGCTTGTCTGAAGCTGGCCATGAATGAGACTAATAACCATAAAAACATTTGCTAGTGAGAGATAAATAAAATTAATTATAATGTTTGTCATGCATTTGCAGCTAACTTGCTCTTTTGAAAGGTCTCTGAAATTAGCCTAAAAGAAGTGTGGTAGTTGTCTTTTTATAACATGTTGAGCATCTTTTGAAGAAAAAAAACTATTGTCCTATAACAATTCTGACAGTTCAAGTTTTTCTTAATATCCCACTCAAAAATCGAAGTCATATTTCAGACACTGCAACATTGGAAGGTTAATTTGAAAAGTTGCCAAATATGCAGAATTTTAAAGATGATGTCTTTTGCATTTAATTATACCAGAACAATTTATTTGCTGGATTCTGTTGCTGTTCATAAAAAAGTTCTTTTAGTTAGTTAAATTGTGCTTGTCAGCATAATCAAATGCCTTAGGTGACAATCACTTATGGGAAAAAGTATGCAAGGGTGTGTAAGTTATGCACGGGTAAAGTACCATTAGTGTTTTTGCAATATAAAAGTTTTACTTTTAGTTATTTATCAAGTCCACCAATCATAGAATTAACTAAATCATTGCTAATACCCAGACTTGAGGAATAGTTATTACTAGCTATTTCAAAGATTATTTACAGTTAACTAATTTCATATTCCTTTCTCTTGTAGAGACACATCAATAATTATTTCCCATATCTCATCATTTTGTACTCAATACAAATTTATTTTGGATCATATTTTGTTTACAGTTCAAAGTTTGAAGAGGAGCTCTCAGCCATTACTGATCAGTTAAGACAGGCCAAGAAATATTTCGTAAGGGATTTATTTAGATAGATGTTATTGTATAATAATCTGTAACATTTCACATTTATATTGTGTGTAACGATGTAACTGAATCATCTTGCCATGTTTGTACTTGTGTGTTATCCCAAGACCACTAGTACTTTTTTTGGAAGGTAGGCATAGGCTCATCATGTTTTGGTCACTCATTCTTGCATGTTTTTCTTGGCACATAAAAAACTTGGCATGTGCTATGGGTTCACCAAGTCCCTGCTCAGGCCTAGCAAACAAAAAGGGAAACGGGCAGTGGATAAATATTATTTTAGAGATGTGTGTGCCATAAGTAATCTTACCTTTAAAGTGACAGTGAAAAGCCATGATCTTTGTCAGTGGTTTATGTTTGGTAAGGCTGTTTGATGTTACAAATTGTGTCTTACATTTGTATTGTAAAGTACACCTCCGAAGATGATGAAAAGGGAGTGTTCTGCCTGTACCGTGTTACTTGATGTTGATTTTGTGAATCCAGACATTGTGTTCTGTGTGGTAATGATGATATTTAAACTATTCAGTAATTTTGTCACAGATCATTATGTGTCTCAATTCAGTGAGAAAAATTAACAGCAAAATTAGGTTAAGAAAGACAAAACACATGTACGGTTCATTACGTTTCAGGGTCTATGAATGGTGTCTGTACAAATTTCATAATGCCAAAATTTTCTCATATGCGTTTCTGTGTACCTTTATCCATTGTGGATTCCCAATAATTAACACTTGTACTCCTATTTGTTTGAATGACTACAGCAAGAATAATTAACAAACAGCACATGCTTTCAGCTTGCATATAACTTTTACTTAAGATTTTGTGAATATTGAAAGAAACATGAAAAATACTTTGATAAAGATTTTTAAGCTGAACGCATGTACAATTTCATACCCTTTCAATTTCCAGCTAATAAAGTGGATATTATTTACTGGTCAACTGATTGAATCTAATAACACTGCCAGCAAACATGTTGGCAGCTTTCGTTTTTTGATGTTAAATTGTGAGAATCTTTTATCAACCACCGCATTGTCTGATGCTTGGTTTTTGTATGCAGTTAAAGAAGAAACACATGTCGGCTATTGTTTGAGCAACGATTGTATACAGAATTAATTGAAGAAAATCACAAAGACGACTTACTGGCTTTACTCATGGATCAGTAATAAGTAACATTTCCAATAATGTTTATTTTGGCATAACACTTCCGGAACCTGGTGAAATTGTTAAATTTCAGAAGCGACGCCACGATCATATTGTATTCAAATTCATACACGAACTCTTCCCCCAAATGATAATGAACATTTTACACACTATTTCTCGTACTTTTAATATAAAAAAATGTTCCAGGTACGAGAAACATACATGTACATGTATTTAAAATTTCAGGAACCACGTCATGATCATATTATATTCGAATTCATACAAGATCTCTTCCCCAAAATGATAATACATTTTTTTATACACTATTTCATGTACTTTGAAAAAATATATTTTTTCATGTGCGAATGAATAATTGAAATTACTGGAGCCACACCACAATCATGTTATATCCAAATTCGCATTATTGCAGGGCATGTTGTAGCGGGGTTGCACTGTATATTGATAAGATTCCACTAGCAACAGAAACATTCAAGAATTCAGATATGTATTTACTGATTTCCCCCATATTGTGGTATGCTAATAAAATAGTGTGGACAACACACAGTGTGGACAAAGCAACCCAGGAACTTAGCAACTTGTTCCACATACCTGCACTTATTAGTCATGATTCTTATGTATCTAACCTTGACAGATGACCTACTGATATGGCAGCTACAAGAACATCATCACACACTGCTGAAGCAGATTACTAACTATAGCTCAAGACAGTGATAATAAGCAAGAAAATAAACCCAGCAAAATGCACGTGGCGTACAAAACAGACTGCAAGTGTGACGAGTATTTTAGTTTCATGCTAACAGACAATACAGTGAATGCCTACAACCATAAAGAGTTGAAGCTTTTGTCATGGATCAAAAGAGAGACTCTCCAGAAAAGTGGAGTGATGGTTGCATGCATGAAAGTTTAAAGCTCTTTGACAACACCCTAAAGTCCTAGATAAAAAGTGGTAAAGAAGACTGTTACTGACTGCTTGGATGTAATGGACAAGGTACTAAGGTTGTTTTATCTAGTGTGTCCATAAATGAATCTATGTCTTTACAGAAAATAGTGCCACCCACAAAGTCTGCTGGTGGAAATCATCGACTGTAGCATATATTTGTATGCATTATGACCCTTATAATTGATGTCAAGTGGTGGCTGATAAAGGTGAGCTCAGTGAAGGCTTTTTCCTTATCGTGGACACAGAAAGAAAGAAATGTGATTTAGCATTGAGGTTTCTTTGAATTTTTCGGCAAGTGTGTGGAGTAGATCATTAAGTCATATTCTCTGGAGCTAACCCAGAATACTCCTTTTCTCCTGAATGCCCATGTCCTCTCATATGCCTTGTTTAGAAGAATCATTCGGCAGATGATGTCCTTAACTTCTGATTTGAGAAGTTTGCAGGCAAATATACTCCTGTTACAACCATGGTGACTGACAGTGGATGCAGTGTGGCTCATGCTTGTAATAATAGATTGTAGATGACCAGTACAAATTGGCCATTGTGTATGTTGAATTGTGCATCCATGATTATGAACAAGTACATATTTAACACACCTGTTGCCAGGGCTGTTTTCACTTTGCTGTACTTTGTATTCACTGATGTTTTTGATGCATTTTCCTGACCTTGGAGCATGTGATCTTCCATTGAGCTCAGGTACGAGGTAAAACTGGTTTTGGTTAAAAAGACAAACATCAGTTGATGTCAACTTCTTGTGCTTGATAGGTTTCTGTGCCGTTAATTTTGGGTCATCCTCTCACTGTTGGTATCTCACCCGGCTTTAGGTATACATCTGGTGTGGATGCTCTCGGTCAACTTCAACAATTTGTTAATGAAAGGGGTTGTATAAATACTCTGTATTCCACATGGACTCTGTGCTATTTGTAGCAAATTCAAAGAATAAAAACTGCTGCCCCCATGCCTTTTTGCATCTGTGTTAATTTTTGTATGCCTTGATATGCAGACTTAGTCTGCAACTGGAAATCCTTGTAGACACCCCAAACATTGGCATTGTAAATATAGGCCATTTTGACTCATGATGGGCACAATAACATCAATGCTTAGTGTGAGGCTGTGCAATAAGCTGCTGGTCTATTGTGTTGTTTATAATGCATCTGGCTATCAGTGAACTTCACATCTTTTGCTGAACAACATGATAGTGACTGTGTTTAGGTGTCGGAAAATAAATAATTTTTAAATTGATTTTCATGAGTTAAATTTATGTCTTAAGTCATAATATGTGGTTGATTGAAATTCATGCCGTATTATGGTGTTAATTTTAGAACTCATAAAGGCAGGGTTCATGCTGATTTTTCAAAACCATGCCCAGAAAATCATCCAAATGCACTAAAATTATGCATGATAATTTTAGGTTCTAATTTAATGTCTTTGTTAAATCCAGCTTAGAAAATTCACTCCTTTTTTTCCAGATGGAGGTGGCAATTTTTCTCCATAATGTTTATGTTTTAGATGAGAAATTTGTATTTAATAATTACTTTTTATTTTAATATGTGAAAATACTGTATACATTTTGATAGATACTCCTAATATTTACAGGCAGATCACAATTTGGAGAGACAAATTTGGGATACAGTTGAAAGACAGCATGGTATTGAAACTCAAGGTAACATAATTTGATGGGTAGAAATTATACACTGTAGTGTCATTTTCTTTATGACTAAGAAAATTCAAATTTTTCTTTGAGCTTGATAATTGTTTTAAAAAAAATAGGAGACCTCATTTCATCTTAATAAATTAAACAGTTAAGGTTTGCAATAAGATATTTATTGTGTATTTCATATATGGCATAATTTATGAGTTATTGTTTGCATAATTCAGTTTATGAAAAATTGCTGACTTTAGTTTTAATTTACCTGGCTGTCACATGTCTAACAATTGCTATTTTAAACTTCTGTTTAAGAAAAACACAGAACCAGTTTCAGCCAAACTTGGAAAAGAGCATTCTGGCATGAAGATCTTTCAGGCTTATACATTGTTATCATTTAGCCAGATTTGTGCATCAAGAGACTGCAGATTTTTAATTTGACCCCCAGTTCTGACATCAACATTTTTTTGGTACTCAATCTGACCCCTAGTTATGATACCAAAGTTTGTTTATTACTCATTCTGGCCCTCATTTCTGACACCAGTGTTTGTTTATTCGTCATAGTGTTTCCAAACTATAGGGAAATCTGGAAAATTCTGTAGGAATGAGGGAAGAGGTCTTAAATTTTGCAATTATTGATGAAATTCATGGGGGAAAAATGGTAATTTTTTGCACCACTTGATGACAGAAACAAATACATAATTGAGTCGTAAATGAACTGATTTTGAGCTAAATTTACTGAGTTCTAATTAGAATATTCGAAGGTTAAGGTTACAGTATGAATCATTTGGGTGCTTGAGGCTTGGCTGACTAAGAACCAGCATGCATTCATGCATAAAATGGGAGGCATGTTTACTTCTGGCAAGAAACTTGTCCCAAACATTTGCAAACAAGATCAATAGGTCATTCACTACCAAAGCTGTACAAAGTGTTTGGATGGAGCATCTACATTCAGCTGAATAGAAACATTCTTACCAAGGTGTTGTTGGAGTAGGAAAAAGACTTCTTCTAACTCATTTACAACATTGTCTTCAGAAAGAACCTCTGTAAGTGGGTCAGGGAGGGAGAAGATGACAAACTGCTGCCTGATTGCTGATCAAACTGACATGGAAAAACATTGATGGCAACCTTGCAACTAAAAAAACAACTTCAGACTTGACTGCCTAATCTATATAGGTCAAGCAGTCTTTGACTGAAGCAAGCTCCTGATGTACAATTTCTGGTGCAACTAGGTCAAGGGCTGCCATGGCAGAAAATTAGCCCTGTTGTACACAGACATTGACAGCCAATTGAAGTAGATTGATATCAGAACTACTTACAATCACAGGGACAAAGACACTGACATCTACAGTGCCAGCCATTTTACCTAGATCAACTTTTGCACAGGAAAGCCAACAAAAACATTGGTAGATATAAGGATGAGTGCTCAAAGCAGTCAGTCACCAAGTTTGTTGGATTCCACAGAACATGTTTTGGAAGGTTAGCAGAAAAGAGAGAACAATGCAAAGGGAGGATCATTGGCTTCCCCAGGTGCCACAGTATGGCCTATACAAAGAGAGCCTCTAAAACTCTGACACTACATGAATGCCATCTGCAGTGACTACAACCAAATGGAGCTAATCCACATCAATAAGATGAAAACTTTATCACAATAGATGGGAAAACAATAGGAGAGTACCGACACTATCACCTCACAACATGAGCTCTTGGCTGAGTATTAGGATGCATGTGGGCATTGGCTTAGGTACCTTCAGGCACAATCTGTAGTTCCTTGTAAACCCAGCTTTTGTGCAAGGCAGATATATGGCCATTCTGGGATGTCAAACCTGTCAGCCAGGACAAGCATCTTGAAAGACCACACTGGGTTGGTGGCATATCATGTCCCACATTCCAGTCCTCCAAGTACGTGTAGCTGGATATCTGAGCCAAGATGTTGCAGTTTAGGCTGTAACAAATGCATAGACCACATTGCTTTTTCATGAATGACATTAATAGGTCTCATGAATGTAGCCTTGCTGTTTTGGGTTGACACACCAGCTGGCAGCTGCTGAACCCAGTCAGTGCTATGACAAGCATCATCTCCTTGGCATGCTGGTGTCCGAGCAGTTTGAAGATATGTGCCAAAGTGTTGGCAACTTTGGATGACTCTTCTATGGCCAGAGGCATGGTCTCCTTGTAGTGACTGGCACTGGCAACATATGCCACAGTCAGTGCATACTTGTGATTGCGTTGACCAATCTTGTCATGTGGCAGAAACAAGAGATTGGCCTAGTAATCCTCATTAGTGGTTGGAACAGCAAAACATGGTCTAAACATTTGAATGGTGTTAGCAAGAAAATATGCCACATTGCCTGTGGAAAAATTTAAATTTTGGTAGAAGAAGCCAGTTTCTTTGCCACTGTCAAACCCTTCGGGTAACATTGCCTGTCCATAGTATATTGCCACAAACTATGCATGTATTTATTGTTTTCAGCTAGCAATAATGATCCAGCTATGTAATGCAAGCATTTCCTGTGCCCTGATTAGAAATATTTCTATACTATAAATACATCAATAATAAACCCCATGGCATAATATGTCAGCTTGTATTTTTTCCAATCAGCTGAGGGGTTTTAAAAGTTAGAGAGCTAGGATTTGTTGTTGAGTTGGGGCTGTGATCTGTTTTTCTGCAGGCTACCAGGTTGTGGTTGTGTATTGGCACGTTGATGTCATAAAACATTTTCTTAGTGAATCTGCTCATTGAGATATTCAGGATACTTATTGTGCCTGCATTGGTAATCGACCTGCATATTGTGGAGTTATTCCATCACCTTGTAATGTTTGAGGTGTGTGAGCTTGACCTTAGCCTTTTTTGGTTCAAATTTAGAGTAGAGATAGCTTGTGCCAGCAAAGGAAAAGACATTGATCACACACCTCCCCAACCATGATAGCTGAAGATGGCTGTGATGACATCAACAGGAATGATTCCTTGTTTAATTAGCCTGCCCCATCTCCAGAGGCTAAGGGCTGTGATGGTCATGGATTTAGCTTCAACTTCAAAGTTGAGGTTGCCAAGGTCTGTTGGTCTCAATCTGCACAGCCCAGAGTTCTTCCATCACCTTGTTGGCTTTAAGGCTGCAGAGTACCACTTCTTGGTTGAGGAGTTTCCTGCAATCCTCAGCATATGGGCCATAATCACTTTGCAGGATTATTCCACTTAAAATGGATCATGGTATTTGTCTAATAGATGCTGCAGGATATCGGATGCACATACTACTGGATTCGGTTGTTGTTGTATCCACACAGCTACCAGGTTTGGTTGCCATTGCACCCATACATATGCTGGCATGATGTAAATTTAATAAAACCACATCAGGTGTACTTTGGCACAATTAGGTTGGATTTTTGTTTTCACATTTGATGTGCTAGTAGGTCATCACACCCAGTGCAGGAGGCATCAGCACTGGCCCATAATGAAAAATTAATATAGGCAGCTGCATATGTTCTGTACCAGACCTGATCATGCCTCTTCCACTTGTTTGCAGCAGTTATTGTGCAGATGTGAAACTCTTCGGCTAAGCTTGTGGTTTATGGAACAGCAAAATAATGTTTTGGCCACTATCTGACCCCTCAGGCCTTACAATCTTGCTTGTTCAAGAGATCCTCTGCTGGTGTACTTGTACGAGGCAGACTGGGAGTAAAATTGATAGTTTCACTGGGGATGTCTATGATGGGCCTGTACACTGAATTTGTGAGCTGTTTTCTGCCCGCTGACAGCTCTTAAGCATGAGCTTTATGGTTGGTGGACCATATAATCCTATTTTCGCTCAGGAAACAACTAGCCAGGTGTTTGTGCATTTGTATGATCACTGCTTTTTCCAGTGTGGAAATGACATGAAGGGCCAGAGCAGGCTTTTCCACTGCTGGCTTTATTAGAACTTCCAGTTCATCGATTTCTATGACGTTATTTCAGAGGATATAAAAGACTTAATAAAATATTGCCTGCAATTTTCCTTTGATTGTACTGCCTTTAGTCAGGAGAATGACTTCATTCTTCACTTAGGAATGTACCACATTATCCACCAGAGAGTTGCCAAGGCAGAGGTTGTATGCTAATTCATTTCATTCTGCAGTTATCTATTTACCTAATGTTAATATGACTCAGGGTAATGTATTTGACACATAAAGAAAATTTGTTATAGTTTATTGTTATTATTTATCTCTATACGTGAGACTACTTCATATTGAAATTGAGCCTCTGACACCTTCCCACAAGTTAAAACTTCCTTGTTGATGTAGAAGCTTAAATCGAAGAATATGCAGCATGTGGGTAATCACGTTGTGGTGTCAAGGGGAGGTAATTGTAAAGTATCTTAGAAGATTTATTATCCATAGATTATATTTTAGCAATCTGTATTGTATAAAAACAGAAAAGACACCTTTTTATTTTAAATTTCAACTAGGATTTCTGGAAGTAGCAGAAGGTAATTGCTAAAGTTATTATGATATTTTAGGTATTTTTGAAGAAACATTACTTGCAAGATAATCTGCTTTCCATTTGTAAAATGTTGTTTGAACATTGTTGGTTCAGACCTTGTTAGACATGACAGGTATAAACCACCAAATTTTGTAGGTAGCTTTTGATACCTTGTGTAGATGATTTTCATTTCATTTTTAGTACTTTTTATGATAAGTTAATGGCTGACTTGACTGTCAGACCAAGTGAGCCTTCTATTACCATCCAGAATTTATCATACATCTGGCCAGAATTGCTATTTTCATCTTTGCAAAAATAAGCATTTCATCAGAATTTGGCAGGCAACATTCTGGTTTTGAAGGTCTTTAAAAATTTTTAAATTATACCTCCATTAAATATGGCCACTGTTTTTATTTAAGGCACGTGAGGTCAATAAAATTTGAGCAAATTTGCCTGAAAGCATCCTGTCATGAAGGGCTATCAGTTTTATACAAAAGATACCAATTCACCAGCAAATATGGATGCCATTACTAAAAATTGGATAGATATCTCAAAAATTTTCAACATAATTGGACCAAATTTGACATAAAGCACCTGTTTATGGATACATATGATGCCAATTTGCCATCAAATATGACTGATATGGCAACAGTTAGGCAGAACATGAAATGACTTCTCAGAAACTGTTGAACAGAATTTGACTAAGTTTGATAGCATCCTGGTACACCACTCCCTCGATAGCGCGTACCCGGATAACTTGCGATCCCGCTTATAACGCTGTGTCTGGCATGGCTCCCAATTTTTTTTCCAAAGAAAATATATTTTAAATATCTTTAAAATATACTGAACATGAAAAATTTATGATAAAAATTGGTAAATTAAATCTTGATACATGACTCATTTTATCATCAAAAACGGTGATTAATGGCCTTAAAGATAGAATCCATATTGTAAAATTTGCAAGTTCTAAATAAGATATCATGTATTATTTAAGTTTTTTTAATGATAAATAGTTGTCAATACACTGTAAATAGACAGTCTAGTGAAATATCGATCAATGAAAACTTCTGGTAAATGCTAGCAGGTGGCAACAGAGAATGAAATAAACACCAATTAAATGTCTTGCTGAGTGAAAGTCACGATCTAATCCTTTAATTCCGTTTCACTGTAAACATTATAATCGCAATATATTCTGTTCTATGAAAACATTAAAAGAGTCTATCGACCATCACATCGAAACCCGTGAGTACTTCTGTGAGAACCTAATTACATGCCGGCTTTGTTTTGATTAACAACTTGGGGAAGTGTTTGTTACATTAAAAAATCAATTAAAAGAGACCTGTGTTCTTTCATCACTTTGAATATGTTTTCTGTATCAAATCAAGCAAAGGAGGTACAATGAAAAAATCCAAAGGCATGCAAATCTGAGCATAAGTTCTTGTGGTCACTACCATTATCAAAATTCATTTTATTTGACCAATCAAAAATGATTTCACATTTTATGTATTTAGCATCATTAAAGTATATATTACCAATCAGTAATGTGTCTTAATCATTTGTAAATGTAACTATGGAGAGTAAAGGAATCAAGCAAAAGGCATACTCAGTGACTGAAAAGCTGTGCATCATAGATAGGGTTCATAATGGTGAAACGAGAGCCAAAGTTTGCATTGAACTAAAAATTGTTGAGTCGACACTTCGAGGTTAGCTAAATGATGAGCAGAAACTTCGGGATTACTTACATGATGTTGATTCAGATGATGGGATTAAACGAAAACATGCAAGGACTGCACAAGATACCAAATTAGATGATGCAGTGTACACATGGTTCAAACAAGGTGTTCCATCTCTGGAACAATTCTCAAGGCCCAAGCAAAGAAAATGGCAAAACTTCATGGATAATGAATCTCATTTTAGGGCAAGCCATGGATGGCTTTGGAGAGTCCATTGCTGACATGGAATTAAACAAAATTCGTTGGCAGGAGAGATACGCTCAGCAAATCAGGAAGCCGCATGTAATTATCAAAACCAGCTCAGAGAGATAATCATGTGAACAATACACAGAAGACCAAATCTTTTAATATTGCCATACGGTGGCTGGAGACCCAAAATGTTGACTATGCAAAGATTGTACAGTTGAGAAATCTGGGGGCTTTTGCTCGGTGGCTGAGAAATCAAGGAGTAACACACAAAAAATTTTACAGATTTTTTCAAAATGTGAAGTTGTCAAGCAATCACAAACAACAAGTATTCCAAGTACTAAACTGGGTCAAGCAAAGAGCACAATATAGGGTAGGACAGGTGTGTTTATCAACATGTGTAGCTTTCATTTTGACATGACATTCAATCCGGATTGTACTGGATTACATTTTTTGGTTGATCTCATCCAAAAGTGTCCACTTATTTTGACATTGATTTTGTCGTATGTACTTTTCTAGTAATGTAAATAATGGCCTTCCAAAGGAATATGGATGTATGAGGATCCAAATAACGTGAATAATAGCCATTCAAAGATATATGGAATCCTATCTTAAAAAATGAGATCCATTACTGAAATAATTGGTGTTGAATGCATGCATGACCTGTGTGACCTTTACTATAGATGTTAACAGGTGAGCAGACATTTCCAACCAAATTTTGTCTGCTGTTGATCTTCATGGACAAATACATTTTTAGGCTAAAGTTTTGTTAGCATGATCACAAAAAAACATAGCCTGACATATTCGTCTGGAATTTTTGAGACTTCTAATCTACACATATTTAGATGACGTACCCTCACCTGACCCTCTTTTTCCAAGTTTATAACTTGTCTGTGTTGGGGGCATGTTTTTTTTTACCAGCACAAGTAAAGTTCGACAAAACTTAATTTATGCATTTATAGCAGAAAGACTTACAAGTTACAGTTTTCGGTTTTTTACCTGTGGGCCAATGTTTGGTGGGCGAGGGGGGTGTGTGTGAAGGTGGTGGGGAAAAGTAAATATTCTAAACTGATAGACTATATTGAAAGTTTGGTAATATGTCAAAAAGCACAAATTTTGTAATTGCAGATTGAAAGGTGAGATATTGTTATACTTTAGCTGAAGGTTTATAGTATTTAACTAGATGTCAGTACATTGAGGGTTTATGGTATTTGACTTAATGTAAGTACATTAATGAAGGTTTTTGTTTTTCGACTATATATAAGACCTTCAGATGATGATTTATGATATTTAGCAAGATGTACGCATTTTAATGTGCATTTATGGTATTTAACTAGATGTTTTTAGTATTTTAATGATGGTTTATGATATTTAGCTAGATGTAAGTACTTCGATGTGGGGTTTATGATATTTAGCTAGATATAAGTATTTTAATGAGGGTTTATGGTGTTAACTAGATGTCAGTACTTAAGATGAGGGTTTATGGTATTTAACTAGATATTGACAATACTTCAGATGAGGGTTTTGGGATTAACTAGATATTGACAATACTTCAGATGAGGGTTTATGGTATTAAGTAGATACTGACAATACTTAAGATGAGGGTTTATGGTATTAACTAGATATTGACAATACTTCAGATGAGGGTTTTGGTATTAACTAGATAATGGCAATACTTAAGATGAGGGTTTATGGTATTAACTAGATAATGGCAATACTTAAGATGAGGGTTTATGGTATTAACTAGATATTGACAATACTTCAGATGAGGGTTTTGGTATTAACTAGATAATGGCAATACTTAAGATGAGGGTTTATGGTATTAACTAGATATTGACAATACTTCAGATGAGGGTTTTGGTATTAACTAGATATTGACAATACTTCAGATGAGGGTTTATGGTATTAAGTAGATACTGACAATACTTCAGATGAGGGTTTTGGTATTAACTAGATAATGGCAATACTTCAGATGAGGGTTTATGGTATATAGCTAGATACTGTCGATACTTCAGATGAGGGTTTATGATATTTAAATAGATGTTGTCATTACTTCAAATGAGGGTTTATGGTATATAGCTAGACATTGCCAATACCTAAGATGAGGGTTTATGGTGTTAACTAGATGTCTGAGTACTTTAGATGAAGGTTTATGGTATTTAGCTAGATATTGACAATACTTCAGATGTGGGTTTATGGTATTAAGTAGATATTGTCAGTACTTCAGATGAGGGTTTATGGTATGTAGCTAGATATTGTCAATACTTAAGATGAGGGTTTATGGTATTTAAATAGATGTTGTCATTACTTCAAATGAGGGATTATGGTACTTAAAAAGATGTTGTCATTACTTCAGATGAGGGTTTTGAAGCAGAAATAGAACACCTAAGCCGTTTAGTGGCAGACTTAATGAAAGAGAGAAAGCAATGCTGGAATGAAGAACTGCCATTTGAGGTCCGCAAGCAGATATGGTAAGTAGCTGATGATTGCATGCTGTAGATTGGAAAATATTTGGAAGGAGTTTTCTTGCAAAGATTAAAATTTGCAACCAAATGACCGCAGATTTCGCTTTGTAATCATGGTATCTTTGTGTCATTAAATTTGATGAAAACACTCAAATACACGAGAGCCCTGACCTCTGTGTTTGACAGATGTTGAATTTAGTCACCAGTGGTGCCCTGTTAATAAATTTTAATAAAAATTTTGTTGCTTGCAGCATAATTTTAAGTGATTGGTAGTGGGAATCAGATTTCTGATAAAGACTGGAGAATCCTCAAACCATTAAATTCCATTTTAATTTATAATTAAAAGAGACAAGACTGTTCTTGAAATCATCAATACAGTAATGTAGAGCTCTTCAAAATTTACTTTGGCATGTGAATTCGAAGTGGGGTATATTAATAGATTAATACTCTGATGCACTTAGTTTATAGTTAGGTGATTGCTCCAATGGCCTAGTGGATAGAGCGTCTACCTAGGATGCGGGAGGTTGCAGGTTCAAACCTCGGTTAAGTCATACCAAAGATTTGTCAAAATGGTACTAACAGGTCCCTTGCTAGGTGCTCAAAATTAATAGGTTATTGTTAGGACTGGTCAACCTGGTGTCAGAATAATGTGACTGGGTGGAACATCATGCTACATGTCTGTGGCATGATGCCCCAGTGCTAGACATCACTATAAACTGCCACACTGCAGACATCATAGCGATATGACTGAAAAATTGTTAAAGCATATGATGTTAAGAATCCAAGTCACACATTCACATATATGTTTGGGAGTGCAAGGGAAAGGGTCTGTTAGATGTAAATATGCCAGCATGCGGATGTGACTAATCAGATCTCTACCATCCTTTATGAAGATATGACAGTGACCAGGAGTCATGTTCTGGTGACCTATGTTATTACCATAATTGCTAATTTCATGAGTCAGTCAGATAAAGTCTTATATTTTCATGTTTGGGAGACTGAGTAGTATGGCTGAAGAGCATCAGTGTGATTAACTTTAAAATTTCTGAAAACTACATTTCCGTTGGCTAATTCAAAGGTCACAAGAACATGATCTCTAAGTGGTCAAAGTCAGATCTTCATGTAGGAGATCAGAGATATGAATTTAATCAGCTTGGAAAATGACAGACGGTGAACATCAAAACAAATCTATGACTGTCCTGAAAATAAAGCTGTATATAAAGTATGGAAGTATTTTGGTTTTATTAATACTAATTTGGTTCTGCAACCAGAGAAGAAATTTGCATTCAGAGGTTTATTAAATAAGTTTGCATTATGTTGCTGCATAATCAGTTTTATAGGAACTTCTGTTCTTGCATTTCCCTTTCCTATATTTTCATACTGGTAGATTTCATTCTGAATGTCGTGGTCAAGTGAAATTAATTTTTACTGGTTAGTTGAATACTGCTGAAGGTCAGTTGTGAAACATCAACCAGTTCTTAACACTATTAGTCACATGCTGCAATTGTATGTTAAATGAGGCATGCATGATAGTATCCTATGCAAAATGAATGGGTATGTAAACATGTCAGATAAATGAATATTGATTAAATGGAATCAGGTTTAACAAATGTAGTTTGGGCTGCGATGAACTCCAGTCAGGAAATAGTCAAAACTGTGTACAGTTTTTAATTATTGTTGTATTCACAATCAGTCTGACATCGGTAATGTGTGAGTTTATGCCTGAAATATCTTATTAATCTTTCAACAGTTTAGGAAGTTTAAAAGAAATTTCTTTTTATCATCATGCAGTAGTGGAAAATGCTGTTTAATAATGATGCTTGTATATAGTTTTATGAAAACTAATTTCTACATTCATATTCACTATGGATGTGAATAATGGCAGTGTTTTTCTATGTATGCCCCACAGTGTGCACATGGAGAGTCTTTTCTCAGTTTTTATATTTCTTCACAGTTTTTGTACTTAGAATATTCATTAGTCATGAAAATGAATACAGTAGAAGACTTGAAAAACGAATGGACTGACAAACTTGACTGAGACACTTTCCCAAAAGAGTGGGAAGCATTCTGATTGGTTGGCTTTTCAAAATCATTTATAACAAGAGGAATGTATACTATTTATATGATTTACATCTTGTCCAGTTCCATTGAAAAAAACAACAATGGGAACAATATTCTTCTGTCAAGAACTGGTTCAGCTAAAGACATCCATTTTTTTATAGAGGGTATAATGAAGAATTTGAAGTTAGTAATGACAGTGCAAATGTATATACATGCAACAAGGATTTGTAAAAATAATTATTATTATAATAATTATAATTTTTTCATTTGTGATTCCTCCACAACTTAAGAAGTGATATCAATAGTTAGTCCTGTCCATCCATTCCAGTAAGCACTTAAGCTTAATTGCACAAGAACCACTTAACATTAGCAAATGAATTTCCTTAGGCATATTTCATTTGAAATATTGATTATCTGATTTTGATTTTGACACCACTTGAGCAATCATTGCCTTGTATTATCTTTTTATAGTATGGGAATTAGCACAATCATGTGAAAGTTGCTTATCATGAGAAATTATATTGCCTAGTAATTTTATAAAACATGATTATTTGATTATATTTTTATTTGCACGTAAATGTTCTTTTATGTTTCATCATTTTTGTAGGTACCATTTTTAAAGTTTTGTTTTCTGGGGGGAAACTTTCATTCATAAAATATTTCCGAACTTTTAGCTTTGTAAATTAAAAGTGTGTGATCTCTTTATTTACTTATAATGGCCTGATTAGATTTTTGTGTCAGACAAAACATTGTAGCAAGTGCTCTTGATTTTGGGGACATTATGGATTTGGACTACAACATTTTTGTGCTTGTTTCAGAAGCTTGAAATATTTCCTCTTGTAAAAAGTGCTGAATACATTCGTCAAAATGTGCTGAGAAATCAATGTATTTCAATAAGTACCATTCTAGCATTCAGTGTGATCAAGGTCTTTAAGATTTAATAAAAAAAGAAATAGTGAGAAAAAGGTTAGAAAGATATACTAATTTTGATAATTTTAATAGACTATTATTGAATATTTTTTCCTTATTCCAGCTACCTATTCCAACAGGAAAACAAAGCTCTGCATTCCTATCTTCGTATATTAACTGCAGAAATGGAGGAGTCAGAAGTCACACTAAATCAGTTGCAAGAAAGTCAAGAATAAGCATAACAAGTCAAGCATTCAGCTGTATGGGAATCACAAAGAAAACACAGTATTTCAAAATATATTGGTAGAAGTAAGGTCCTACAAAGATAAGAGTTAAATTTCACTATATAATTTTACAACAGTTTGAAATACATAATAGTACTTTCCATAGGTGTTATCAGTGAAGCATATTCAGAACACAGGACAAAGGTTATATATTACTAAAGAATTTAAATGAATTGATTTACATGGGAAAGGTTATAATTTATTTGTACATTTTTGAAAGTCCCAATAATTCCAGGTTGCAGTCATAATTTGTTTGTTTCCCAGAGTTGTTTGTTAAAAAATAAATTTGTTTTGAATAATGTTGTAGTTTGAAGTTTTAATTTGCCTGAAAATGGCTACAGTGAGATTGACACAGTCCTTGAAAATCCAAGTGTAGAAAACAGGAGATCTTTATTTTCATTTTCCCAGATAATTCTAAATCAGATAAATAAATAAACAAATCAATGAATAAACAAATAAATTGTTTTAGTAATGAGGATTTTGTTGTTACAGACTTTAATTTATCCATTGACATGTCATGTTCTCATGCATAAGTTTTTCCCTAACAGTAGCATGACTAGTTACACTACACCAAAAATGTCATTTCTTCATTTGTGTGAATACAGCTAGACACATTGACATTTTTTTCCTCACTTACTGTCATTGATCAGGTTAGAGTTATCCATAGCCATCTTGATGTGTTTAGGATTAACAGTGAAGTTTGAAACCATATGATGGATTGCATGGGTTTTCCTCTGAAACAAATATCTTTCCTCAGATGATAATGATTGTAGTATGTTAAGGTAAACAGCATTATTTAAAAACTAATAGTCATCATTTTTTATTAGTATTGTGTAACAGTTGCTTTGTAGAATCTTTAGTGGTCATTGACCATTTCCAGAATCAAAAGAGCACATTTGGTGTGGAGTATTGATTATATATTGTATAAGTATTGTCCTCGTTTAGGTTATCGTCATTGATCCAGCTTAAAAAATATTTAGATTTTTGTCTCTCCAGATAATAAGTGACACTAAAGAAAATTGCAAATTTTGCCAAATATTGTCCAGAAAACTAACACCACTATTGTCACAATCAAATGAAGCCAGCAAGTTTGACATTTAGATTGCTAAGCCAGGTTGCGTTATATTCTTGTTTGCCATTATAAAACACATGTAAGACTAATGTTTCAACATTTATTTACCAAATTAAATAAGAATTCTAGTTGCATTTCTGATGTTTCTTTTTCATTGTAAAACTAAGTCTGTTTGTTTTGTACATGTATGGCCATTGATGATAAGTCTGGGTGGTAACTTTGTCTATGAACATGACCCATTGCTTTTCTAACATTGATATTGTTTTATATGATAATGATTGTCTTTGACAACTGAATATATCACCACAATAATATAATCAATAGAAGCCATGTATAGAAAAAAACAAAACTAACTTTTGTACACAGATGCCCTCTGTATCTATGTTAACCTTTCAAACATAATACCATACACAAAATACCAATGTTGTTTGTATTATTCAACAAGATCATAAAATAAATGTACATGTTGTTCTGTCCCAAAGTTATATTCCACACCAGGTTACTGTGTCCCATTCACCTTAATCCATCCTATACATTAAATAAGCACTGACTGTTAAATATCTTTTTTAGCAATCACTGATCCTAGCTTGGATTGTGCACCATGACAAAACACTAATTTCACTACTAAACGAAAGCTTACATATGATTGTGAAACAGGACTGTCTCTGCTTTGACCAGCTTGTATAATCAGGCTTAGGAGCAGTGTTCACACTTGAAAGAAGATCTGGATTGTCCAATTGCTCAATATGCCAGCGATCTAAAGGTCAGTTTGTGGTAGAGGCTTGTGATGAATAGGGATTGAAAATCAGGATAATATGCTATTGTTATTAACACTTAAAATGAAACTGACTGCCAGCATTTATAGGCAAGTTTGTAAATATTGCATGTTTCCTGACCCTGATGAAATGGAATGAATTTGCATATTCACATGTATCAACGTAAATTAACAGGAAGTTTTGTTTTAAAATCAAATTTTGTCACACTGTCAAAGATTTTGATGGTTATTTGTGCTGCACCTCTATGACCATTCAGCTAATGAATTCAGCTATGACCATTCAGCTAATGAATTGCATTGATGCTCTCCTGCTGATACCATAATAAAAAATGCCTGACTTTTGAATTTCGCATATTGACATGTTTGAGTTAGAGTGTGACTGGAGTGAAATTAGTATGAATGAGAGCAGTGAGAGAAATGTCTTCACATCATTACACATAATATGCCTTTATATAAACAATGACATCCTTAAAAAAACAAAAGTTCAGTTTGTTAATTTAGATTAATTTGCATAGAGTAGCCACTATTGATATGCTTCAGGAAATATGACAGTTATTTAGTTTAAACCGTATTTATTTCATAAATGTTATCAAATGCAATTACGATAGATGATTATGGTGATGGGGGGGGGGAAGGAGGGAGGAATTTAGTAGAAAGCATGAGCACAGTAAGAAAAATTATAACATGAATCTGAATGCTGGTACAAGTGGTTAAATCAGTTGCCTAACTCATTTAGTCATCATTATGACTTTTAGCAGAGACAATATTTGCATTTTATCTTCGATGTAGAGAACATAAGGCAGCCATATAATACAGTTTTAATTGTGAGCACAAAAGAGTGTATACTAGATGAGATCTTGTAGATCTGAATATTTTTAACAGTTCAGAAGAAAGCATTTTGCAGTATTTCACTGTAGGAGCAATACTTATGGCTAGATACAAGATTTGTGTATAAATCATAATTTAAATTATAACATGGTTTTCCTTTGCGTAGCATGCAGAACCTGTGGTATTCAATAAATAAATCATAATTGAAACTGCTACACTTTGTTCTTAGCTTAGCATGCAAGGCCTGTGACATTTGATAAGATTAAAGATAATCCATATCTGCCTTTGAAAGGCTTGAAACAATCTTGACACTAAAACTACAAATATGGCAATCATTAACTTAAACTGTGATGGGGCCCAAACCACTTGGACTTCTTCAAAAATTTATAATGCGGAATTCTATTGTTTGAACTCGGATTATAGGCATGAATACTAGACTGAATCAACTACATCCAGAAAGAGGTTTTGTGCTATTCAATAGTACTCAGACAACAACTTTTGAAACTTGCATGTTGGAGATGTTGACTACCTTGTCTGTAATAAGTGTAAACCCGGTCTAGTTTAAAGGAGAAGGGGAAACAAAGACAATAATCTCATACACATGTCTGCTGCTTTATAATGAATTATGTGCATGTCAGCATCTTTGTCATGAATTATGAGGCATGTCAGCATCTTTATCATGAGTTGTGGGGCATGTCAGCATCTTTATATCATGAATTATGAAGCATGTCAGCATCTTTATCATGAGTTATGAAGCATGTCAGCATCTTTATCATGAGTTATGAAGCATGTCAGCATCTTTATCATGCATTATGAAGCATGTCATCATCTTTATATCATGAGTTATGAGGCATGTCAGCATCTTTATCATGCATTATGAAGCATGTCAGCATCTTTATCATGAGTTATGAAGCATGTCAGCATCTTTATATCATGCATTATGAAGCATGTCAGCATCTTTATCACGTGGTATGAAGTATGTCAGCATTTTTATCATGCATTTTGAAGCATGTCAGCATCTTTTTCATGCTTTATGAAGCATGTCAGCATCTTTATATCATGCATTACGAAGCATGTCAGCATCTTTATCATGAGTTATGAAGCATGTCAGCATCTTTATCATGTGTTATGAAGCATGTCAGCATCTTTTTCATGCATTACAAAGCATGTCAGCATCTTTATCATGTATTACAAAGCATGTCAGCATCTTTATCATGCATTATGAAGCATGTCAGCATCATTATCATGCATTGCAAAGCATGTCAGCATCTTTATCACGTGTTATGAAGCATGTCAGCATCTTTTTCATGCATTACAAAGCATGTCAGCATCTTTATCATGTATTACAAAGCATGTCAGCATCTTTATCATGCATTATGAAGCATGTCAGCATCATTATCATGCATTGCAAAGCATGTCAGCATCTTTATCATGCGTTATGAAGCATGTCAGCATCTCTATATCATGCTTTATGAAGCATGTCAGCATCTTTATCACTTGTTATGAAGCATGTCAGAATTTTTATCATGAGTTAGAAGCATGTCAGCATCTTTATCACGTGGTATGAAGCATGTCAGCATCTTTATCATGCATTATGAAGCATGTCAGCATCTTTATCATGCGTTACAAAGCATGTCAGCATCTTTATCATGCATTACGAAGTATGTCAGCATCTTTATCATGCATTACGAAGCATGTCAGCATCTTTATCATGCATTATGAAGCATGTCAGCATCTTTATCATGCATTATGAAGCATGTCAGCATCTTTATCATGCATTATGAAGCATGTCAGCATCTTTATCATGCATTATGAAGCATGTCAGCATCTTTATCATGCATTATGAAGCATGTCAGCATCTTTATATCATGCGTTATGAAGCATGTCAGCATCTTTATCATGCATTATGAAGCATGTCAGCATCTTTATCATGCGTTATGAAGCATGTCAGCATCTTTACCATGCGTTACGAAGCATGTCAGCATCTTTATATCATGCTTTATGAAGCATGTCAGCATCTTTATATGATGAGTTATGAGGCATGTCAGCATCTTTATCATGAGTTTTGGGGCATGTCAGTTGTATTTATTGCTGCCTATTAACAAAATATTCAGTTAATCTGTGATAATTATGGTAATTAATGTTGTTTTCACTCCCAGCAGGGTGTTGACTATTTAATTACCATTTTCTTTTCATACAGGCTAAACATTCCTAAGTTTACATTCCAACTTGAGATTTTTGTTGTCAGCTCAAAGAAATAAAACTTTATTGGTGTCAGGATAATGTTTGTACTATTTGAAATTATCACAAGTTTTGAAATATGGTATGTGGAAAATTGGAGGATCCTACTACATCACTCCCTCAATAACTTGCGCTCTGATAACTCGCGAACCCGCTGATAACACGGGGTCAGGCATGGATCCCATTTTTTATACCAGAAAATACCCCAAAATTTGATTCCTATTTGTTGAACTTGAATAAGATCGCGATCAAAATTGGTAATGGAAACTTTGATGTATCGCTTGTTTTATCGTCGAAAACAGTAGATAGGACCTGGACCTTTTAACCAAAACTGAAATATCAAATTTAAAATAGGTCATACAATTTTTTACATTTTTTTTCCAAACGACATTCCCAGTACACCACAATTAATGATATGTAAGGAAATTTCAATCAAAGAAAATGTCATGCAGAGTGGAGTCAGTACTTTATTAAATAAATATAAATTAAATAATTTTTTTATCAATTGAAATTTGTGTTCTAGTTCTATCATTTAGTTCCTTTTAAGTGTAATCATCATAAATGCAATGTGTCCTCTTGAAATTAAACGTAAAATGCATCAATCACCCGTAACAGCTATGTCCACGAGTGTTTCTCTGAGAACCTAATTAAGTGCCGACCATGTTTTGATAACTGACTTCCAGAAGTATGTTGTATTGTTGCACTGAATTAAAAGCTGGCCTCGTTTGTATTATCACGTTAATTATGTCTTTTGAGTCAAGTAAAGGAGGTGGATTAAAAGAAAAGTTAAATGGGATGAAAATCCAACCAACTTAAAATCCAGTGGCCCCTGTTGTATGTTGGGTGAACTTGCTTCATTTGATCAATCGAACACTTATAAATTTTATTGTGTATGTAACATTAACTACCTTAAATTAACCGACTCTTTCTTAACTGTGATCAAAGATAACAATGCAGCCAAGCGAAATGAATACTTCGTAAAGTAAAGAGCTTGATTTCACAGATAAGGACCATTGTGGGCAAGCAAGTTTCAGAGAATTCTTGAACTGGCACTTGGAGATATCCTCAAGGATGATAACAAGTTTCATTATTACTTCCAATGAAATCACAACATCAATATTGTACTAATTGAACAATACAAAAATTGAGTTTCGATATAGGCGATTGTCTCGTGAAATAAATGTTACATGTTTTTGTACAAAAAAGGAATCTTGTTTGGCAGTGTATCAATAGCTAGTCTAGTTCCTTGCTCTATGGACTCCCGATTTGGCAGGATAGTATTAAACACCACTGTGGGAACCAGACTCATCAAGAAAAATAGCAGTGACATAATATACAGATTTTTTTCATGTACATGTGATGCTTGTTGAAACCGGTTAGAACAATCTTTCATATGTTGGACATTTTGAAAATAAATGTTTTAGGCACATGAGGGTTTTTGTATGAGATATAGGCACATGAGGGTAATTTGACATGACATCATAAGCAGATGAGGGTAATTTGACATGACATCTTAGGCACATGAGGGTAATTTGACATGACATCATAAGCACATGAGGGTAATTTGACATGGCATCATAGGCACATGAGGGTTTTTGTATGAGATATAGGCACATGAGGGTAATTTGACATGACATCATAAGCTGATGAGGGTAATTTGACATGACATCTTAGGCACATGAGGGTAATTTGACATGACATCATAAGCACAAGAGGGTAATTTGACATTGCATCATAGGCACATGAGGGTAATTGGACATGACAGTTTAGGCACATGAGGGTAATATAATGACTACAGGTGAAACAATTCAGTGATATATTGATGCATTGATACTTTTTCTGAAACGTTACATGTATCAATACAAGAGACAGAGAATCTATAAAAAAATGATACTTACCGGGTATACATTTTTATTTAACCTTTCTTGAAATGACATTTATTTTTTGGATAGCAACTGTTCCACATCTAGGTTCTTCAACTTCAACCATGACATGATTGGTTGTGAAACTAAATTTGATGGATAAGTCTGTACTTTGGTTTAAAATTATAGTAGAAATTCTTATTTAGGTTTTAATGCAATAAACACTTACTTTGGTTTTAACTTGTCAATGTTTTTTTTAATTCAGTTTTATTTGAAAAATCACCTGATTACAATAAAACGTTTAAAAATTTAATGCTTTAAGATCTTGAATATTGAAAATTCGAAACAATAATTTAATTTTTCTACATAAATTCAAACTTCCACGATTTCCAAGACTAATTTTCAGCATCTGATCCAACAACTGGGACTTATTTTTGTCGGGCGAAAATTGAAGCTAGCTATGTTAAATTGTGCAATCCTATTCCTGTGGGAGACTAAATTGGATTACACATCATATAATGTGCAATAATTATAGGTTATTGTACCTGTAGTGTCTGAAATTTTGGGTTAATGAGCTTCTTTGGTATGTGGTCAGGTAACTGACAATCTGTCATGATGGCATGTTTTGTGATGTGTCTCATGAACTTGCAAACTGGCTCATTTTGGGATGTGGCTGATGAACTTGCGATCTGGCTTGTTTTGGGATGTAGCAGACAGTCTTGCATACTTGCTCATTTTAGGGATGTGGCTGTATAACTGATAAACTGCTAACTGGTTAGTTTTGTTAAGTGTTGACAAGCTTGCAAACCAACTTGTACTGGCATGTGGCTGACAGGCTTGCTAACTGGCTTATTTTGGTATGTGGCTGATGAATTTCCTAAATGGTTAGTCATGGCATGTGATGGACAAGCATGTGAACTGGCTTGTTCTGGCATGTGGCTGAGAAGCTTGTGTACATGCTTACTTTAGCATGTGGCTGATGAGCTTGCCAATTGTTTGATTTAGCAACTAGCTGACAACTTTGCAAACTGGGCTGTTTTCACTGATAAGTCTGCAAATTGGCTTGTTTTGGCATGTGGCTGATGTGCTTGTGAATTAGCATGAGCCTAATGAGCTTGCAAATTGACTGGTATAGCATGTTGCTAATGAGCTTGCAAATTGACTGGTATAGCATGTTGCTAATGAGCTTGCAAATTGACTGGTGTAGCATGTTGCAAATGAGCTTGTGAATTGGTTTCTTTTGGCATGCAGCAGACAAGCATGAGAACTGGTTCTATTGACAAACAAACTTAGGAACTGGCTTGTTCTGACAGAAAAAAAACTTGCAAAATACTTAAATTTTTTTAGCTTATAGCTGACAAGATTGTGAATTGGTTTGTTTTATTTGTCAGGCAAGCTTGTGAATTGGCTTGTTTTGACATGTGGCTGATGAACTTGTGAACTGGCTTATTTGGAAGTTGGCTTGATCTGGCATGTTGCTGACAAGCATTGACATTTACTTTACCCAAATGTATTCACCCAAGATATCAGACAATACATATACAATAATTCACCAGCTTTTTACATTATAACATTGTCCAACTCGCCCTATTTATGCATGTCATGATTGAAATTATGAAGTTGGAGTATGAAAATTATATATTTATTTGAATCTTTTTAATTTTTTCATGAGTGATGTGTAATGAGATATGTTAACTGATGTTAATTAAAAATGTAAAGGTGTAAACTCTAATAAATGACTAATTTTCACAGAATTTAATTAAAAGTGAGGTCAGTACATTGTCATATCTTTAAGTGTAAAGCATTTACATGAAAAGTTGCAATACCACTAATCAATTACAATTATGTCCAAGCTTTTGCTATGATTATTGCAAGGGACATGTTGTGTGCACAACTTCTCCCAGTTTTATTTTATAAATGGTGCTGAAACTGGTAGACATTGTGCTGATTGTATTCTGATGATTGTTCAGAGTCATTCTTCCATTCGACTTGTTTCTAAATTCATTGCTGATGATTGTTCAGAGTCATTCTTCTATTTGACTTGTTTCTAAATTCATTGCTGATGATTGTTCAGTCATTCTTCCTTTTGACTTGTTCCTAAATTCATTGCTGATGATTGTTCAGTCATTCTTCCATTTCACTTGTTTCTAAATTCATTGCTGATGATTGTTCGGTCATTCTTCCATTTGACTTTTTTCTAAATTCTTTACTGATTTGCAGTATTTTATCAATGTTGACACAGTCATAGCTGATTATATATTCCAAGCATTGTATATATACAAAATCAAAGCAAATTGTTATTATCAGATAGAGCAGTAATGTTTTCTTTTTCAAATTTAATATGTTCTTGATTGAAATTTGTCTTATTGCGCTTTTATGTACCAGTGTTTTTGTTATTTGTCAGAAATACTGTTCAGGTTATGTGATGGATAAATCATAAAAAATTTCCATTGATGTATTGATTTGCATTTACAGTCATAAATAACACAGCACCAGATGTCACTCAGATTCTAATACATATGGCTTGCCAAACAAGACTCTTGCTGGCAAGTTGTGAGGATCACATAGTTCATAGACTAGTGGCAGCTTGTCAGAAATTCAGGACTAATATCCTTCACCTATCTGAGTGCAGCTATATATCAAATACAAATTGAAATTATCATAATGGTACCAATCACTTCCATCTCACTACGGTCTGCATGGATTTGAGTCACAGTCCTGGCTAATGTGGTTATGTGAGAAAGTTTGCCAGTAGCTTCCCGTAGATCATGGTTCTTCCTGGGGTTTTCTCATGGTTCTTCCTCCACCAGATATACTGACCACCATGCATAGAAAACGGTGTTAAACCCACAATAACAACAACAGCAAGAGATTCATGACATTTGTGGTTCTTCCCAGCTTCATCCTCCACCAGTTTTTGGTCTGTCATTTATAGCCTATAATGTTCTAAAACATTGCACTAAATCCACAAATACCAAACATTACATTTTTCGACCATTTTTCATGAAATTTCAGTTCGCACTAAAACGTGAACACTCATTTACATGTGCATTAGTGTCTATATAAAACACTAAGATTTTGTATTATGTGCTATGCAGAGGAATAGTTTATGACTGTCTCTGCTCAGGTGACATGTCAGTTAGGACTGGAACAAGTGCATTGAACGATAGTAAAATATTCGTGGAAAAGATTGGAGCATTTAATTTTTGGTGTTTTTAAATTGCTGTAATTTTAACATTGCACATCAGTCTATAGTATTTGGTCAGGATATTTCTTGTATGAGTACTTGAATTAACTCAAAGGAAAATAGGACACTGTGACCTTATCATTTCACAAAAAATGAATTTGTACAGAACAACTTTATTATCAGAATTAGACACTACTTGGTTTATAAAATTATGGAATTGGTATCCACACACTCTCAGGGAAGAAAACATCTTATTACAACTGGATAGAACATTACACAACACACCTTGTCAGACTTAACCGTAAGGTTACTCAACACTATTACACATGGGTAGCTGGTTACTCAATGCGCCTTATTATACTTGGATAGAAGGTTACTCAACAACCAGTTACACTTGGGTAGCTGGTTACTCAATGCACCTTATGATACTTGGAAAGAAGGTTACTCAACATCTAATTATGCTTGGTTAAGTCACACGACTCACCTCATTACACTTGGGTGGGTTACTCATTGCACTTGATTATACTTGGATATTTTTCTCAAGTATTAGACCAATTGCATTGAGGCAGATAGTAACTTTATGGATCATATTTATCCATTTCAAAATATAAAGTGACACTTAACCTCAGTAACTTAAAAACAAAGGTATTGAATCTGTAAATTGAGAAACATATGGGTCTGTGTCCATGGAAATAACCTTTCTCACAGTATGGGTCTATGTCCATGGAAATAACCTTTCTCACAGTATGGGTCTATGTCCATGGAAATAACCTTTCTCACAGTATGGGTCTATGTCCATGGAAATAACCTTTCTCACAGTATGGGTCTATGTCCATGGAAATAACCTTTCTCACAGTATGGGTCTATGTCCATGGAAATAACCTTTCTCAAAGTATGGGTCTATGTCCATGGAAATAACCTTTCTCACAGTATGGGTCTATGTCCATGGAAATAACCTTTCTCACAGTATGGGTTTCACTGTCCAGTTGAAGCATGCTGAATTATGTTTAAAATGTGTCTTATACAGTTTACCAGATCTACTAAACAGGCATTCAGACCTCAAATGATTGTGGTATACAGAATAAAGAGAAAGAGATCAGGGTAGTATTTTACCTTTTTTATTATCACAGATACTAAATTAAATATATATATATATATGTTAGTTCTGTTGCACCGTAATGTGTGTTTTTAAACAAATGAAACCAGATACCAAAGTTCTGACATACATATCTTGATCTAAGAGGTTTTTTTTGACATTTTACAGTGCCAAATGAGATGTATTAAAACTGTTCCTGCATCAGATATGACAGATAGCTAACTATATCTTAAAGGAACTTGTCTTGATTTTGTTGTTGTTGAAATCTTGCTTCATAGAGTACTGCGTTTGTGAAAAAGAAAAAAAAATCCATTTAAATACTATTTTTATCTGATGGGCTGAACCTCATCATCTTGAGCATTTAACACTGCCATGTTAACAATGCAAATTGTGAAAACTTGCTTTCAGCACTTTTTAATTTCTATGCTGTTTGAAAGCTGTTTTAGAATAAATGTAAAATACTACTGAAAAGAGCCTGTACTGTAGTTTTCAACATTCATTTTCACTGGGGCATGAAAAAGTCTCTTTAACATAAATAAGTAAGTCTTCATTGTATAGGAAACTAAAACTCTGTGCAATAGTCCGTCTCAGCTTTAGGTAAAAAGATTAATTATTCATCCATTATACACTGTACAACACAAATCCTAGCTAAACGAATCTCCATTGCTCATCATTTCTTTCCAAGCAAATCATCAAGAAGAGCATTGTAGTTAATTTCTTTGACTACATTTTTGGCTGTGTTGCCTTTCCAGTTTTCATCCTGGTTGATGGGTTGATACTGCATGGGGGACACAGGGAAATCCCTCCAGTTCAGTTGATGTACCAAGGGAGCATATTCTATCTGGCCACTCTCACTGGATGGGGCCCTGCAAAACAATAAATCAGATATCAAGTTTGTTAAAGCGGGTAAATTTTGGACTTTCAACTTCATCTACACAAAGGTGCTGGACAGCTTATTTTGCAACCTTTGTCGTCACGCAGTCAAAATAGGAAGTCAGATTTAATTGTGGCAACAATTATTTTATTTTTAAATCTGATGCAAATCTAATATATTATTCTGGATTTTACTTCTGAGCACCACTTAAAATTTTGGCTTTTACATTTTTAAGTGTATAACTGAAATTATTCTTACTAAATCAAAAATGAATGGAATCAATTCTGGCTTGGCTGCCTAAATATAAACGACAGCAGTGTAAGCTCCTTAGATATTAGTACAGCACATGATAAATTCCAGAGTTGCAATTGGTCATTAACAAGAAGATTTTGTAAGAGGGGATTTATTTCCCCTTTGCCATGGGATACCATCCATAGCTAAACTGTTTACACCTGTTCCAGGAGGCACTTCAGAAACTATTTTCTAATAATGTTGTATTTGCTCAAGCAAGATTCCCCACTAGACAATATGGTGGAAGAACAGTTTCCCATGGAAGAAGACAATATTAACAACAGTAGTCTCCCTTGTTATTGCCTTTTCTTTTTTTTCTTTATTTTTTTTTTCTTATGTAACTTTTATGGTTATAACAAATATCATGGTTTTCTAATCATGTCAGTTTTCCCTATCCTTGACTGCATATACAGCCATGAAGTTTGATTGTGTAAATGTATTTTGAGTTCTATCCTATTTAAAAGATGTAAGCCAATGTGACCTATATTTTATGTTTAAATGAAAATGTTTAATTTTGCCAGAAGACAGAACTTTAAAATTTGAAATTAATATGTACATACTGACATGTAGGAAAAGCAGACAAACTTTATACATTCTTAAAGCTTATTAAGCAAGATAGTTGAAGTTTTATTTAGCAGCTGTCTTTGGACAGAAGCTGCCAAGTCCATTTCTGTTTATTACAAACCCTCAGATTTTAGCATCATTTAAGTTTTGCAAATTTAGTAAATATGACCATATTTCAAATTTCAAATAAAAATAATCTCTGAAATGATTACAAACTACTAAAACTGATTACTGCTAATGTTACTGTGAAAATCAGAATTCAGTTTTAATGCTAAATTACATGAGTTCTTTGCATGCAAAAATTGTGTTATTGACAGTACTTACAGTTCAAGAAGAGCCCTTAAGAGGTCATCTGGTAAGGGTACATGCTGGGCATGGAATACATTCCGCACCACATCAAGAGGTAAGTAACCCGCCCTGGAAACAACAAGGAAAATTGAAAAGGTATATTTTTCATAATTAGATGTGGTTTATTGAAATAAAGGGATGAGAAAATGAATATTATAAAATAAATAAGCAAAATTGTAAAGAAACAAAAAGCTGTATAAAAATTGTATAAATGGATGTCTGGAGAAAAAATATGCATCCTAAATCTGCAACTTAAAACTAAAACATGCTGCATGCTGATTAAATATTCCAAGAAGGAATTGCCTTCCATAAAATTTGCACATAATTTTTACTTAAAGTAGATCTTAATTCTTTCATTCTCTTGCCACTGGTATTTAAACTGCCATGCAAGATGAGATCAGAAGAAAACAGGAACTTAAGAATATCAGATTTACTAAGGAGTAAAGCTTACTTTGCTTTATCATTCTGTAAGAACTCCTCATTCAATTTTCCAAATCCTTCAAAGTTTCTCTTCCTGAGCTGCTCCTGGGCAATGCCAATCAGCCTCTGGGGATCCATTCCATCCTCTTTAGTTCTGTGGGCATACATGCGGGCTAGTGTCATGATTTCATGGTCGGAGATTGTGGGGTCCATCTGCCTCATGAGAGCTCCTAGTTGCTCATACTGGAGTATGCCACAGCCATTGGGATCATTTCGGATGAAGAAAGACCTGATCTCATCTTCATTCTTACCAATGATATGATACAGCTTCTGCAGGATTGACTGTACATTTCCTCTAGGGAACTGGAAAGATAAGACTGGTTTAACAACTGCAATCAACTGGTTTATTTTGGTGATGTCTACCTCTAACTTTGAAAAAAAGCAAATCAGTGAAAGTGACCTTTATACATCTAAGGTCAAGTTCTGAATGGAGAGTTGGAGTGCTTTCGCTTTCATAAAATTTGGAACTGAATATATCAGTTTATAAATTTTTTTGCAGTAGTCATGAATTTTCTAATAAAAATATATATCCCTACTTCAATATCAATGTACATTCATACTGAGGCAGATTATAAATCATTTTTAAAGTTCATTTCAATTGGCTGCAATATTCAAATCAAATCTAGTTGTTACCCTTGAGAGAAAATCTTAGCAGCTGCTGCAGTTGCCATAATTTATATAGTCAGAAGAAACAATTGGAACTGAGATTAAAATTCAATACTTTCTTTTATCAAACCATCTTCTCTCGACTTCTCTTGGTCACTTTACTGTTTTCATCCATAAACTCTTCTTGTTAAGTAAGGTCAAAATTAAGGTGTGTAAGAAGTATAGAAAGAGATCCAAGGTTCTAGATCAGCATCATATTACCTTATTTTATGCAGTAAAATTAACTAATAACTAAAAGCCAACAAAGATTTTTATCATTTCATCCTAAGTATATAAATGTTTTTTCCTCGAAGTGCTCAGTATATTTCTCCTGTACAGTCCATGTTTTATTCTTATTACTTGCATTAAAATTGTCTGAATTCTAAGAGGATGAACGTTAATGCAACTTATTTATTTTCCTCACAATGATGTATCGCTGCATGGCAATTTATTTCACTAGGGAATATTTTTAGGTCTTGGCATGAAAGTAATAAAACAATTTTTGTTTCACTCGATACATGTACATCATTTTTTTGAGTTGTCTGACAATATCACTACAGATCACTAACACCGTTTATATTGAACTCGACCAAAACCAATAACTTTATAATGCAATGTGCGAATGAAAAGTTTTCACTCAGAACAGATATCATAAAATATTCAATTACACAAATAATAAACAAAGCCATGTCATGGAGCGTACCATGTGTTTGTCTTAGTCCCTAATTTTATTGACCCATTCAGAGAGGTGTCATAAACTGGTATGGTAAGTTATGTTGTATGCTGGAATTCATAAAATACCGTATTAAAATGTAGGGACATAAACAATTTGTTCCAAACCTAAAAATACCAGATTTCTTAAGATCTTATCTACAGTTCTTTAATATGGCATCATTTACCTCCTCTTGATGCTGTTCCATGTATCTAAATGCATACTCATCAGCATCGATCAGTATAAACTTGTGACTGTTAAAGTCGACATGGGCACCAACAAAGAGATCATGGGATAGGTAGTACTCTGACATTTTGGTGCCATATGGTATCTGGTTGGGTTTCTTGATTCGGCCACGCTCCAGAAATTTGCCACCAATAATGCCTAAACAATAGGAATAGAATTGTGGCCATGATGGACTTTGTAACATGTCATTTGAATAAGGAAACTTTTTACTGTTGATTTTTCAAATGAAACACTACTGTATTAATATTCTCTATTTAGCTGTATGTAAAAACAGCACACTATGACCTTCATGTAAAATTTCTGCAAGTAAAGCAAAAGTATCATTTCTTGTGTTATTGAGTTAATGTCTAATGAATATCGAATACTGATGGAAAATTTCTCTTTCACGCATCTCACAGTTAATCATTATTAATCAGGGCATATATTTTAAAAATGTCCTGAAATCCTCATCAACAGTATAAAGATTTTAGCAAATAAATCTGAAGTCAGCATTTGTAACATTCCACAGAGTAACAGTTTCAATTGAGTGGCTTTAAATCAGCAATGATTATGAATAATCTTATATGATAAAATAACAATTTTCCTTTATATTCTTACCAGAATTCCTGACAGGAGGCTCAAAGACAACAATGGTGTCATCTGAGAGGAAGTAAGAAACGATGAATCGCCTCTCCATATCAATGGGTTTGGTAGTCTCCATTCGGGCCAAGAAGCGCAGCACATTGCTGTCAAGGCCCCGTCGATCTTTCTCCATGAATTTGATGAAGTCTCTTTTGGGTGGCTTTGGTAGAAGACCCATGCAGGAACAAAGTGAATCCTCTTCACTTCCCCAGCCATTGAATGGGGGCCACTGCCGTGGCTGTGGAGCGTATGAATCATTCTTGTACTGAATCGAAGAGAAGTCCTCTGAAATAGGAAATTAATAAAGTATTGATTACCACATTGTTTTGCAGTCAATTAAAAAAGAAGACCTAATGTTCAATTTCATAACACTTTGGAGTAAAAGAGCAATATCTGCTCTCAGACATACACCTTTCCTCTGTGTGGTAGAGAAGTGTAACGAAATGAAACTTCATTGTTCAAAACCCTTCAATATTAAATCTTTTTCTGTAACACTTCCTGGAATGTATCAGGGAATTTAAATACAGAATACGAACACTTGGGTTTTGTCATGGACTAAAACTGTGAGACAGAGGCTAAGTATGCTTTGTTTACAAAATTAATAATACAAATGTACATTCTGAGAGCAAATGACCAAATGTAAAGCTGATGATGAAGATGATAATAACGATGATGATTATAGCTGCTAGTGTTTTTATTTCTTATTGTCTTAGCAATATGTACATGTACTGTCATTGAATTTGTAGCAATAATGATATAAGTAAAAATAAAATTAGTGATACAGTATCACATAGATTTGAGATACTCTAAGTAACCCTTCCCTCTCCATTCCCCAACTGACACATAACCTTTTTTCCAAGATGAGTCCTCAGTATTGGTACATTTCAATCAATCAATACCATCTATACTCACTAGTATAAAACGAGTCCAACTGCAGACTGCACAGACCCGTAGCATAATGCACCAGCTGATCTAGGTCCATGCAGTTTGTTAGGAGTAATCAGTAGAACAAACAGCACAGACCCTGATCCACAGGCACTTTATGCTATGGCAGATCGGGATCTTTGTTGTCTGCAGTTTGTCTTGACTTAAATGTGAATTATATATATATATATATATATATATATATATATATATATATATATATATATATATATATATATATATATGGTGTATGATTCTCATGTATAAATAGCAACACTCTATTGGCAATGGTCAGTGGAAAATGCAATGGAATTTGAGTTGTAACCTTGGTCTTCGCACACGTCTTGAGAGCATTTCATATATAACGATTCATTGCTAATGGCATTTGGTTTAGATACTAGTGTGTTTCATATGCCAGGCTGTGAAAAAGTTACTGGAAATATTTTTGTAGTAATTTTTTAAATTGATAACTTATTGATAATGAAATTTATTTTAGTGCAAGACAGAATGAATTTAGACAGTTTTTATTGTTACTCACGAATGCCATATTTGGTTCTGTAATACTCTTGTGTAAATTCATCACAATCACAGAGCAGGAGTTTTCTACCCCACACATTGATGACTGCACCCAATGTTAGGTCACTGTCTTTGTAGAAATCTGTGTGCACTGCACCTGTCTGTGGGAAGAAAACACAAGTTTCAGATAAAAAAGAGGAAAAACTAATTCAAATATGATATAGAAACAACTGAATGATTTGATTACAGGTGATATATTGTGAACTACTTTAATGAATATGAAATTACTTTCCATGAAAAAGATATTGTTATATCACCAGTTTTAGAGGGATTCCAATTTTCTTGATTTTCATTATTGCCCTGAGCCACATATTTAAATACTAAATGAAAAATTAGCCAGATAAAATCAAGCCCCTTCCCCATTTTATACTGTTCTTCATTCCAGCATAGTGATTTTATATAACATTATTTATGTAATCTGGTAATCAAGTATTATCTTTTACATGTGTTTGTTTTCATTTAACCTTTATTGTTGTTGTTATAGGGTTTAACGCCATTTTTCAGCATAAGATAGACTATACATGGCAGCCAGTATAAAAGGTGGAAGAAGAAGCAGGGAAAACCCTGGAAAAGAACCACCGACCCACGCGAAGCTACTGGCAAAGCTTTCTCATGTACCAACCACGGCCAAGCCTGAGAGTCAAACCCACACAGACAGAGGTGAGATGGAAGTGATCCATAACAGTGAGCACTTTAGACTACTCGGGGCCCCTCAATTTAACTTTAAAAGAAAAATGAATTGTTTTGTATTTTTTAAGTGCAATTGTATTTATACAGCATTCAATAGCTGTAATTTTCACTCACTGCCTTAAATAAATAATACTAATAATAATAATAATAATGACTTTATTTACCTTGAGGCCATCATACAAAGGAATTTATTTATTTCAGCTGCATCTCTGAAGCCACTAGATATACTGGGTTTGGAAGAAGGAAATAGATTGGGCATATCTTTAATCTCAACTGGAATACTATTCTAGAACAAAGTTCCAAAGTATTGGAAACTTATTTTAAATAATTGCTTATTTTGTTTGGAAATTTTATACTGTTTGGTAGACATGGATCGCAGGTGAGGAGTATTGCCAGGTAGCAATTATAATGGAATAGTGATTGTAAATATAAAGGAGCACTATTATTGGACATCCTGTACATAAAATTGGCTTTTCTCAAATGGATTTGGCCTTTTAGGTAATATTTTTAATTTACCAACCAATCTTCCTTCCTTTCTTTCTGGATTGATATTAGCCCAATTGCTCTTTTTTGAAGATGTGCCAGCTTTGCTATGTTTTTATCATTTGAATTACCCCATACTATATTACAAAGTCTAAATAGGGTTGTATATAACTGTTATAAATAGTTTTCTGTTTCTTTCAGGGAGAAAATGTTTTATCCTACTAAATTTGAACTGACTTTTTTACTGATATGTTTGATATGATCAGTCCATGATAGGTTATTATCTAACAAAACACCATGTAGTCTGTCATGACAGACCATTTGCAAATTTGTATCCTTCCATGTCAGACATAATTCATCACTATCAAGATTTGTTCCTTTTTGCCGTGTTGAGATAAGTAATATTTTAGATTTATCGGAGCACTAATTATAGCAGCATATTGAAGCTCATGCTGTATTGCAATAAAAACAAACTATGAAAGGCAAAACTACAAATTCATGTACACACGAAATTGTCTTTTTAAAAAAATGTTTAAGACCCACAAAAATAAATGATACTAGAGTATTTGAGCTGCTCTACTGATGAATAGGTTGCAGTTATTGCACATCAAATCTGTCTACTTATTTTGCATCAATATATTTATATTTTCAACTCAAACTAGTAAAAACAAACAAAATATGTAAAATAAAAATTTAGGTTTCTTTCCTAGTTTCTCCCGGTTGAAAGCTCACAGAATATTTTTAGCTCTTCATAAATAAGGAAAATTATTATATTTTCAATAAATTTCAGCACATGTATAAACCTGTTGTTAGTTATATTCTCTATTTTCTGCAGGAAGCTTGCTGGTTAATCTTGTATTTTGTGGCAATTGGATGATAACCATTTTTCAAAACCTTATATGGGGAAAGAAATTTATTTAAAATAAGTTTTGAGACAGATGAAATAATATATCGCATTTCTGTCTCATTTCCGAGTTTCAAGAAAATACCATTTACACAAAAAATAACTTTACCTTAAGACTATCCAAGATGTACCTTCCACCATGACCGGTCGGCCCAAAGACATTCAATACTGTACGATCAGCAGTTTCACCTGGTTGACGTAGAGACTCAATATTTTTTGGCAGCTTGCCCCTCCGCAAAAACATTGGGGCAGCATCACGGCCTGAGTTTGGTGAAATGACTTCTCGGATTTCAATTGTGTCATCAGCAAGAAAGTAGTGAAGCACCATCTCACGTGGATCACCAAACATATTGTCTGTATCATCCCAATAGCAGAAGAAACGTAGGACATGACGATCATGATCCAGGAATTGCTTGAGAGTGTCATGCTTCTCGTAGGGTCGTAGTGGCTGCATACTCTCATCTATCTAAAGGATAAAAATTAAATAACAAATTAGAAATGTGTTCATGGAACATGAATACCCCAACACAGTTCCAGAAAAATATCCTGACGTAAAATTTAATTAGGTCAGGTCTGTTGGATGGACAGGTGGTTGGTTTAACAGCGCTTTCTGTACATTATTGTCTATATCATGGTGAGGAAATTAGAGCTTAGTGCCTTTCTCAAGTAAGCATCAAGTTACATTATCCAGCCTATCCAGACATTCTACTAACTAATCTTCAGCAGCTTCCTTTGATAGATGGACAAGCTGCTGTAACACTTTGTCCTGAGATGCATGGGAAAAAAATGCTGTAAATAACAGATGAAAACTTTGTTTATAAATATTTCTAGATACACTTAAAATTCAACAAATTTCAAGCTGCAAATTAAAGCAAATATATAGATCATCAATCATTTTGTATTCCTAACAAGCTGATTCTTGTAAAATTTCCAAGTAGATATAAAACTACCAATTCTAAAGACAACAGGGCATGATGTTGGAGGCCATGGAAAATGATGCCAGGCTGGATTGCCAGCTGTTTTCATGAAACAACAACAGTCAATACCACAACTAATTTTTGTTTTTATATTGTTCCATTAGTAAAATATTGATGCTGCAACCTGAGTGCCATTTTGGGAATTTTAAGTTCACTACAAACTTTGGACTTTAAACTTCTCCATAATGAACCATATTTGTGAAAGCCTTTTATGCACTGAGTACTCCTTTTGCTTAGTTCTCTTACTGTTTTTGATCATATTTGTAGATTTGCAGGAAAGAAAATTGGTTAATGTTAGATACTTTAATTGCATGTTAATTACATAACGCCTCACTTGGCGTTCAGCATTAAGAGGTTAGTGTTAGGACCGGTTGGCCTGGTGTCAGGATAATGTGACAGGGTGGGTCATGATGCTACATGTCTCTGGCATGATGCCCCAGTGCTAGACATCACTGTAAACTGCCACACTGCAGACATCATAGCAATAAGACTGAAAACATTGTTAAAGCTGCATTAAAAATCCAATCACACACACACACACACACACACACAACCATATTTATAAGAGTTGAAATTAGTTTACTTTAATGTTAAATTTCCAGGCACTAACCACCATTTTCAACAATTAAACGAGCAATATACAAAGTTCAAGTCATATATGAATTTTGATTTTATCACATTCAACTCATCTGGTATTATTTACACAAAATATATAATCCACCCCCAACGTTATGAGCATCTTTGTTAGTTATCTAGGTGTGTGTTGTTGAAGAGGACATGTACATGACATTCATTCACAAAAGACCTCATCAGTATTGCCTGTGACATCTGTACATCTTGGCTCAAGAAGGTGAACATTTTCTCTCAAAAATCACAGAAATAGGTCATTATATTCATGTTTTCTGATCAGTATGGATATATCTGAATTTCATACTTCCACAGTTATACACTCAAGTAGTATGCAGAATAAAACCCAGTAGATATCTCTCATCTCGAGAACTGATAAAACTTCTCAAGAATCATTCACAAACACAAAATTAAAAAAAGGGCAAAAAATGAGAAAACTCTATATTACATTATTTTTATGTTATGATTTTCATTATTTCTACTATTGGGATATAGTTTATGAAAGTTTCAGATGAATATATCAATGAGTCGTAGCAAAATACATGTTATTTGACAAAAAAGACAGAGTGCCATAATATGTAAGTTGTATGACATTACGAATCTCATAAATATTCTCACTCTCGAAGCTGACACCAATGCGGGGTGTATCTCTACCTTGAAACTACCGCAAATGTCAATGAAAAAGTATACCTATAAGTGTGGTTATGTGCAACAACAAAAAAATGCATGCAGTGAATAAGACTAGAGCCAATGTATTCTAAGAGTAAAAGATCACAAAGCTGATCAAAGAAAATGTCTATTCACAACACCAAGTATATACCAAGGGTTACAACAAAACAATTGCTTTAAAGATTCATTACACTAAACACCAGGAAATTCCAACTTTTGAAATAGAGTCATCAGGTCACTGAACAGTTCAGCAGATAGCATAGTTAATCATCCTAAATTCTGAATATATTTTTGTTAGCAGAAGACAAACAATAGTCTATTCAGTTCTGTGCAAGTTTGCAGGGATAAGAACACAGTGACAGGTCTAAGAAGCAAATTTATCTTAAATTCCTCCAATTATAAAGATAAATTCAGATTACATATTTTAAATTCCACCTCTTATAAAGATAAATTCAGATTACATATTTTAAATTCCACCAATTATAAAGATATTCAGATTACATATTTTAAATTCCACCTCTTATAAAGATAAATTCAGATTACGTCTATTAAATTCCCCCATTTATGAAGATAAATTCAGATTACATCTATTAAATTCACCCATTTATAAAGGTAAATTCAGATTACGTCTATTAAATTCCACGATTTATAAAGATAAATTCAGATTACTTCTATTAAATTCCACCATTTATAAAGATAAATTCAGATAACGTCTATTAAATTCCACCATTTATAAAGATAAATTCAGATTACATATTTTAAATTCCACCTCTTATAAAGATAAATTCAGATTACGTCTATTAAATTCCCCCATTTATAAAGATAAATTCAGATTATGTCTATTAAATTCCCCCATTTATAAAGATAAATTCAGATAACGTCTATTAAATTCCACCATTTATAAAGATAAATTCAGATTACATCTATTAAATTCCACCATTTATAAAGATAAATTCAGATTATGTCTATTAAATTCCCCCATTTATAAAGATAAATTCAGATTACGTCTATTAAATTCCCCCATTTATAAAGATAAATTCAGATTATGTCTATTAAATTCCCCCATTTATAAAGATAAATTCAGATTACGTCTATTAAATTCCACCATTTATAAAGATAAATTCAGATTATGTCTATTAAATTCCCCCATTTATAAAGATAAATTCAGATTACATCTATTAAATTCCACCATTTATAAAGATAAATTCAGATTATGTCTATTAAATTCCCCCATTTATAAAGATAAATTCAGATTACGTCTATTAAATTCCCCCATTTATAAAGATAAATTCAGATTATGTCTATTAAATTCCCCCATTTATAAAGATAAATTCAGATAACGTCTATTAAATTCCACCATTTATAAAGATAAATTCAGATTACATCTGTATTAAACTTACAGCTTTTCTGTATCTGGTGTAGGGATCTTCTGGTGCACCATTAGCTTCTGGTATTCGTACTCCAAGTTTTTTGAGGAAGTTTCTCGTGAACTCGTCACATCCTGTGATCTTGAAGACTTTGGAGTAGAGGTTAATCTCTACCTCTAGATTGAAATCTTCAACTGTGTAGAACTCATCGTCATGAGGGGGAGGTTTGGGAATCCTGTGGCGGCGAATCAGGGTTCCTATATAAGACAAAAAAGAATAATTATGCAACATCAGACAGGACCACAGTGCATGGCAAAGAATTAAATTAATGGATTTTTCTATCGTTTTAGTCTAGAACCTAATGCATATTTATTTGTAACCCACACATTAAAATGACACATAATGCAGGGCTTCCAAATCTGCTTATATAATAGCTTTTCAAGCACAAAGTACTGAATACTGTTTTATAAAACAAAATATTAGTTCTGTTAAATTCAAGCAAATATCTAGTATATAATAACTTTTTCTCAACATCATAAAAAAAAGACTGGAGGTCAAGGTCACTGTAACAATCCTGGATGTCGTGCCTAAGATTTATTGCTTGTATTCAATGCTGTTAGAAGTTATAACTGAAACATTCAATAAACCCTAGTTATTTAATCAGCATGCCCCTCAGGAATCAGAATGAGTTAAAAGGTGTAAAATAGAATTGTGAACAATTATTATTCTAATCTGAAGGTACAGTTGTACAATTAGTCCATATCTGTTTTTGAGAGTAAGTTCCGTATTTTAGAAACATTATTGTCACAACCAGCAAGACAAAAATTTTAAGAATATCCTGTAACTAAAATACTCAGGACAGTAATTGCATGTACTCTTTTTAGGTCATACTCTTCTAAAAAATATCTATTATAAGTACATGTGTTAATTTAATCCCAATATGCCAGGTGGGATGAGTCAGCTGCATTACTTGACTAGAACACTGTATTTTCTTGGAACTTTCTACCATGCATACCTGGTGATTCCATACAGATTGATTTTGAGGATTAAATCAGTCTAAAAAGTGGTTCCTGCATCATGTTTTCTTTAGCAAAATGAAATTCTAAGGAGATTGATTGATCAAGAGAATACAAAATAAAGTGAATAACTCGTCACAAAATATGTAATGGTATGGAACTCTTCTAGTACTGAGGTACAGTAGACACATGCGTATTTGAAAACAGTTTATAACATATTTTCTCAGTGTGTTTATTATGATGAACTTTAACCTAACATTTTACTCAAATCAAAATTTAAATTATGTTTGTGGTGTTATAGCTATTATATCAAATTCATTATACTGCTAAAATTCACTATTCTGACAATGTAAACAGCTACAGATATTGCCTGTACACAGTATCTTACGGCTGCAGAATTGGTTTAAATATATTGTTCCTACCTTGAGGAACTCCACTATTCTTTGACCTTGGTTCAATTACTTGTATTGAATCATCCTCTAGGTAAAAATAGATTTTACAATGTCTAATTCTGTACTGTTCTTCTCGTTTTTCAAATACAGCCTCTTGGAAGAAAGCATCAAAGCACAGGACTTGTCTATCAAAGGCCACCCAAGCAGGTAGATTGCTACCCTCTCCTCGAGGAAACACACTGCTCTTTGGTTTTAATTTTTGCCCTCGGAGTGGTTCACCACCAATACCCGGCTTTTCATGGCCAACAAGCATAGAAACATCATTGTTGATATCAAAATGATGTGATTTGTGATATTTATTTCTTCCAAGCTGAAAGAATAAGAAAATAACAATTTTTAATGTAAAATGTCATTTCAAAGATTCATATAAGCTAACACGTGTATTCTTTGTCTTTGTCTTCTTTTTTGACCTTCCCTTCCACCAATCCACTAAATTACATTGAAAACACTGCAAAATGAGTCATCCATATCTAATATTCGAAAGTATAGTGCTTTTATTGTGAGATCATACTGCATGATGTACAGTCCGGTCTATATTAGATCACATGTCCTGGTTGGTCTATTGTACAAGACATATATTTTCTGACACAATAATATAATGGTCTTTTAGGGAATGCAGTAAAATGGTAATTTATTTGGACTTAATTATCCAGATTAATTTCATTCTCTTAACTTTTTACTTATTATAATGTTGTTGTTGTTGTGGGGTTTAATGCCATTTTTCAGCAGTACACGATAGGCTATGCATGGTGGCCAGTATTAATGGTGGAGGAAAACCCGGAAAGAACCACCGACCCACAAGAAGCTAGTCTGGCAAGCTTTCTCACACACCCACAGTGGCCGAATCCTAGACTCGAACCCACACAGAGGTGAGATGGCAGTGATCCATAATGGAGAGTGCTTTAGACCACTCGGCCACTCTGGGCCTCTTATTATAATGTAAATGCATCTAAATCAAACTGATTTGTTGATCACCATGCAAGTATAGAACAGAAACAAATACAATTGGATATAATCTTATTTGAATAATTGTGTTTTTAAGTAAAATTAAACATAACCTGAAGAGAAGGTTGGAGGACTTATAATGCAATGAAAGTTTATTGTTAAACCTGATTGTTACTATAAAGTGACACTATGACAATAAAGTGATATTTGGCATACAGTAATCCCCAGCAAATGGGGCATTATAAACAACTCATAAAAGTCCAATCACAGGCTTACATATTAACCAACTGTCAATCAATTATCAATGTTGACATAACAGGTTATACAAGTTTATTATCTACCAGTACAGGTGTGAATCGAATCCATATTAGCTGAGTTTGGCATGACCAAAAATCTTTGACATTTGTTATCACAAGACCAAATTATTGGTTTTACATGTACACTTTGGTCATGATGTTAATTGTTTTTTCCACAATTAAACAGGTGAATTGTCTACAAAATGTTTTTATTTACATAATTACCAATACAACTGGTCAAATGCATGATTATCAGGCTATTTCATATAGATACTTTCAGTCATAGTTCTAATGTTTTCACTCAAATTTATTCAACTGTACAACAAATTATCCAGATGAAATCTGTCTTCCTGAATGGTCTAGATAATCAATATTTTGTTGTATTCATCAACAAGCAGCAAAATATACTTAATAATCACCATTTAAAATGTACACAAAATCGAATTCTGAAAAATGACACCTATAGCTTTAGTTGGTACTGCACACCTATGCAGCCTCTAGAAATCCTGTTTCATAAGCAATGCACCCCAAGAAAGGAGGAACATCTATCTTAGTATAAAATATTATTTTTCTTAGTCATGTGGTGGTAATACTTTGAAAGGAAATTGAATACAATGTTAGTTACATGCACAAAGTAAAATTCTTACCAATAATAATAATAATAATCATAATAATAATAATATCTAAATACTGTAATTTTATTATGCTTTTTTTCTTCTTTCAAGCAGTCTTAAATTTCTTGAATGAAAATTTATTTACTTTATTGGACAGCAGGATCAGTGTGTTTACTAGTTCTTTTTCTATGCTTTTGAAAAGAATACTATAACCAGTAAGTGCCATTGGCTGTACTTTTTGATTTTGACCTTTTAAAAATAGAGTACAAAAAGTACAGTAGAGAGTTCCTATCCAATTTTCAGTTTTAATCTGGAAAATAAAATACATGAATGTCATTAAATTATTAACTGCCAGCCATAAAAATCCATCAGAAACCATTTGCTCAAAATGGCTTTCTGACGGGCTCAGTTTTATTACATTAATATATCACGTAAGTTGTTGTATTCTTGGATGAATGGACAAGAATCAGCATGTTGGGAAAATGCCTTGCATGATGTAAAAGTCATTCTGGCATGGAAAAGAAACAAATGTGGCACAAGGAAAGAATGGAATGACACAGAGGCCGGGGGCAAGACATATAGTCATATTAAAGTGTCCTGAGGGAAATACTTGGGGGGGGGAATATGAGACTAATACTTCAGTTGTTAGCATTCCAAGTCCAGACTTTTTAAATGGTAGACAATGCACAAATGAATGTGCCTCTACATATACTGTTCTATGTAATGCCATTAATATCAACAATTAATAGAAAATGTCAGAGAAAATTGTTGTTCTAAGCTAGAAGACTGAAGATGAATTTGAGTGTGTGTGTGATTTGGATTTTTAATGTAGCTTTGAAAAAATTTCAGTCATATCGCTACGATGTCTGCATTATGGTAGTTTATAGTGATGTCTAGCACTGGGACATCATGCCACAGACATGTAGTATCATGTCCCACCCAGTCAAATTATATTGACACAAGGCCGACCAGTCCTAATACTAATCTCTTAATGCTTAGTGCCAAGCGAGACAGCTGTTAGTACCATTTTTGTAAGTCTTTGGTATGGCTCAGCTGGGGATCAAACCCATGACCTCCCGCAGACACTCTAACAGCTATGCCACTGAAGCAGTTGCAGATGGATTTGAAATAAAGAATATGTCAACATAGTCATATAAGCATATTTACTAAAATTAAATATTAATTGTTCTAAATTTTTATTCTAATAATGTTTGACCAAATAAATTCAGTTTTAATTGTTGAATGCTCTGCATCTTGAATGTCATCAAAACCTTTCATAAAATAAAATAAAAAAATGATTGCTATGGACTTTATCAATGGTGGCTAGGTATTACATAATAGTGGGTCAAGAAAAAAGGACACTGTGTCATAATGATAACAGTAACTGGGTAGTAATTTTTTCAATACGCATAGCTTTCGTCGTAAAATCATAGCGTGCAACATTCAGTCCGGTTTGTACTAGGTCACACTTTATGTTGATCTCATAAGAAATGTACACTTTTACATTGAATTTGCCATATGTACTGGTCTGATCGTGTATATGATGACCTTCCAAGGAATATGAATGTGAGTTTCAGAATAAAGTGAATGATCACAATTTAAAGGTATGTGAAATTAAGTTGTGCCAGATTATATCCATTTCTGAAACAGTCGGTATCGAACGGCCACATTACCCGGTTTGGAAAAGGGAAAGAAGATGCGCGTAATCTTATTGGGAATTGCAAAAATCTCGAACAATAGATGCTCCTTACAAATTAGTGTTTATAAAACCTAAGACGATTCAAATTCGATGTTAAATTTGATTAATTTCGGCATCTGTTGGCGAGTGACAATATTATAACATTGAAATGACATATACCAGACACCGATAAAAATGTCATATTTAGATAAAGATGTAACCAATATTGATCTTGCATAACTTACATTGTTGCTGAAAGAATTTCCTGGTAAAAATGGCAAGGCCATCTTGATGTTTTCCTGCTTAAACGACGTAAGGATCTTAATACAACCCTCTATATCGAGGTGGTTGATGTTGTTTGGTTTCAGTGTCGCCAAGGAAGCGGTGTTATGTCATGCGCAGTCGATACATTTGCCGGAAATCACCGTTGCTACGTTTGCACCAGGGTAAATGTTATTTGTCAGCACAATGAGCAAAACACCAAGTACGGTTATATAGGAACAAATCCAACCATTAGGTACGCTCAACTTTTTTTTTGTTGTGGGGGTTGGGTGGGGGATTTCACGTCATCTCACTTACACTGCTTGCACGAAATTCAATCTTCCTGTTAAAACGGCACAGTACTGGGACCTTTTTCAATGGATATGATCCAAAAATAAAAGTATCTATATACTTGTGACTTGTGCAACGTATATATTTTCAATTTACTTTTTTTTTATAAAGTCTTAATTTCTCAGGATCCTTTTATCCAGCGTGCGAAAAAAAAAAACAAAAAAAAAAACAAAACATAAACGTTTCAGTTTTTATTATAGCCTTGTTCTATTTCTGACCCCAACAAATTCCTCAAACTACACTAGTATTGAGACTGAATTACTTTCTTTTGACCAAAATGTGAAGAAAACCTGTTTAAACATCATCTCAGTCAGCTGCTACACATTTTTTACTGTCTAAAACCTGTTAATCATGCTAAGCACATAGATCGTAAATCATGCTGTACTCGGGGCCTCGAGTGGTCTAAAGCGCTCACCGTTCCGGATCACTGCCATCTCACCTCTGTCTGCGTGGTACGTGGGAAAGCCTGCCACTAGCTTCTCGTGGGTCGGTGGTTCTTCCCTTGGTTTTCCAGGGTTCTTCCTCCACCAGTTATACTGGCCGCCATGTATAGCCTATCTTGTGCTGAAAAATGGTGTTAAACCCTAGAACAACTGTACTAAATACCTGCGTATGGCATCCTGCCCTGAGTGGTGCCGCTGACGTGAATTTATACGCTTACATTATAATATTGCACACACACACACACACACACACACACACACACACACAGTAAATTCACGAATAGAAAGTGTTCAACAAAGTGTACTTAATTTATTCATCGTTGAAAATGTTTACTAAATATCTGAATACTTTGCGAGCTTCGGGGTTTTCTAGCGTGTCAGAATGTGTTTCCTTAAGTTCGTTCATGGTTCATGGTTCCTGGCCCTGAAATAAAGTCCACATGACATAAGAATGGAATGTAACAATCATACCCAGCTGTAGACAACAATCCTCTATAACATCCCTGTATTATTAATATTTGCATCCGTAATATCTTTGATTTATTTCAAAAGCGTATTGACTGCAATAAAACACTTGTAAATAATGGAGACACAATCACAAAGTAAAATAGATGTATTTTTCTAAACAAAATTCTTTCAAGCTCTTTGATGAAACTATTATATCGAGAGATATAGTAAATTTAAAAATAGATTTTTAAGGCTAGTTCATAGCATATAATTAAATGAAAGATATACTTTATAGCTTTCAATTGGATTTATTATACACACACACACACACACACACACGCGCGCACACGGATTTCATTATGTAAGATAATTAAGTGAAACATCATATTGTAGTTTTCCATTGGATTTATTATTATTATTATTATTATTATTATTATTATTATTAACATAATACAAAAAGTGAATATTAGAGTAATCAAGATTTAACACAGTCTTTGCCATTTCGGAAATATCTGTCGTGGGTTTCCTATTAATCAAAAGTGAGAGAAAACGGACACAAACAGCGGTCCTGGCTTTAACGGCTAACATTCTAGGGCCACAAGCGTGTAGTTCATATGGCGTTAGTTAATTATACATTTTTATTTTGTTTTATTTAATTGGAATGTTAGTACGTATTAAGATCTTATTTCGTCGAATTCTTCTTAATCAGTACGTACTGTCACTGTCATCGAACGCTAGTGAAGGTTTACTATATCTGAAAACACAATGCGCGCGAAACAATTGTCCCAGGATTTCTTGATGACGGCTAATAGCCGTACGACACCGGCCGACAAACAACGATTCATGATTCTTTAAATCACTTCTATATTCCCCATGACCTTTCCTCACTCATTAATTTCGCACGTACGTGCGCTCCCAAGCGAAGTGTCTACGTGGCGTCGAAATATTATGTTACCGCAGATCAATATACACTGCCGTGAGCTCACAGGAAAATATTTACGGCACTGTTGATCCGGTGGCCTAGTGGTTAGAGCGTCTGCCTCGGAAGAGGGATGTCGTGGTTTCGAAACCCGGCCGGGTCATACCAAAGACTTACAAAAATGGTACTTACAGCTACCTCACTAGGCGCTCAGCATTAAGAGGTTAGTGTTAGGACTGGTCGGCCTGGTGTTAGGATAATATGACTGGGTGGGACATGATGCCATAGTGCTAGACATCACTAAAAACTGCCACATTGCAGACTGAAAAATTGTTAAAGCAACGTTAAAAAGTCTGACACACACACACTTTTTATGACTGATAGCGTGAATGGTAAAAATGAGTGCACACGCGAAAGTGCATGGCCATATATACAACATTGTCATGGAAACTCAGTTGCAACCTGTATAAAGTGTTTGACGTAATTTTCTAATGGAAACTATCACCGCTGTATATATTTAAGTACATTATGACAGGTAGAGCTGGAGTAAGGGGGATAACTTTGAAGCGTGAACTTAAGTTCAGTAACATATTGAAGCATCTTGAAGTACACATGCTATTTTATATGGGCAGCCGTCGCCGCCAAAATTACATTAACCAAATGATCTAGTATGAAATCAAATAATTTAACCTAGCAAATTAAATGATAAATCCAGATTCTAAATGATGTGGTGTCACATGAAATAATTTAACGAACAAAACCAAATGATGCATTTAGATTTCAAATGACGTGGTTTTAAATGAAATGATGTAGAGTGAAATGAAATGATTTAACCCATCAAACGGAATGATGAATTCAGAATCCAAATGATGTTGTGTGATATGAAATGATGTAGCATGAAATGAAATGATTGAACCCCAAAAATGAAATAATTAATTCAGATTTCAAATGATGTGGCATTAAATAAAATGATTTAAAGAACAAAACAGAATGATGATATCTGCTTCCAAATGACGTGCTATTAAATGAAATGACGTAGTATGAAATGAAATGATTTAACTCAAGAAATGAAATGATGAGTTCAGATTCCAAATGATGTGGTATTAAATTAAATGATTTAAAGAACAAAACGGGTTGATGAAATCTGCTTCCAAATGACGTAGTATTAAATGAAATTATGTAGTCTAGAATTAATACCACGTCATTTGAAATCTAAATGCATCATTCGGTTTTGTTCGTTAAATCATTTCACGTGACACCACATCATTTGGAATCTGGATTGATCATTTGATTTGCTAGGTTAAATCATTTGATTTCATACTAGATCATTTGATGAATGTAATTTTGGCGGCGACGGCTGCCCATAATTTTCACTATAAATCATGCATTGAGGCTTCACGTGACCATTTTGATCAGAGCCATCCTTTAGTTTTAAAAGAAGAAAATCCTACGTACTTTTACGTTTGACCTTCTTTGGACGCAATGTTCAGCATTTTTAGATTAACAAAATATTAACCACACAATTATTCGTCATTATTCGGAGTAAACAATTTCACAGTCAAATTTATGAAAATGAATAAAACAGTGCTCCTTTAAGTGTCGCTTCTAATTTTGAATAATTACATTAATTCAAAGTGAGATAATACAAAATGTTGCCAATTCAAGTATTAAACATTTTTTTTTGTATCTATTAAAGATACGCCTAGATTTCTTTGTATTATATATTTTAAGGCAAATCCAATCGATTTACATGGAAGTATTTAAAAATTCTGCGCTAGTGCGATTAATAATTTCAGATAGCAGGCGTTTACAAATTCTAGCTCATTAAAACAATGCTTCAGATCGGGTATTGTGTTAAATTAGAAAACGGAATTAACAAGATCTTTTATTTTTTATTTTCATGCGCAGTGAACATTATCGAGGTGGGGGTAATTTAGAAATAACACAGAGCGTAGTATCAGCTGGGCTTTAGAGCGACACAAAGGTTTCAATGATTGTTAGTTTAGATGTAAAGAATTTTTATTAATTCTTTTGATATGTCTGCATTTAAACATTAACTGCGTTGCTTTGCCGAGCCTGCAGCCTTGTTCAGTATCGGACCCTCCAACCAGATTTTGATGTTTACTTAATTTCACTTTGTATTCACCACTCCTTTGTCTCGATCAATCCATCAATTTTAAAGACGATTACGAATCTGATGAGAGATAAAATCGCTACAGAAACAATTTACAAATGTATTTAGTCAAGACCTTTTTCCAAAGATAGTGGTATCGTTAGTCTTTAGAAGCTATAGGATTTTGTATAGTCCTATGAACGACTATAAATATCGAATAGAAACAGGTCGTGGAAGTTCAGTCGCTGATAATTTGCAGTTTCAAGTGAAATAAAAAATAAAAAAAAATAAAAAAGATACCAGGGGTAGAACCAACTTAACAAAAGTCTACTTTATGTTGTTTGAAATTAGTTTTCAGTCATATTTTGATGACATGTTCTTCCTGATGGAAGAAGAAGAAGAAGAAGAAGAAGAAATGAAATAGGCATTCCTATAGAAATGCAAGTTTAATAACACACTTAAGCTCATATATATTTTCTAAGAACTTGTTGTAGCGGCAAAAGTGTGTGTGTGTGTGTGTGTGTGTGTGTGTGTGTGTGTGTGTGTGAATTTGATTTTTAACGTACATTTGTTCCAGTCATATCGCAAAGATGTTTGCAGTATGGCAGTTTATAGCGATATCTAGCAATATGACATCATGCCGCAGACATGTAGCATCGTGTCCCAGCACCCAGTCACATTATCATGACGCCAGGCCGATCAGTCCAAACTCTAATTTCTTAATGCCGAGCGTCAAAAGTGATATTTCCGCTGTGGTGATAAAAGTGGTAATGCCACTATGGCGATAAAAGTGGTGATGCCACTATGGCGACAAAAGTGGTGATGCCACTATGGCGATATCCATTTGATGATGCTGATGCATGTCAGTATCTGAATATGGTAAATGTAATAAGAGCTTATATTAACGGTATAATTACTAACAACTATTCCTGTCACTGAATCTGTGCAAAACAGCAGTGGGGAGTGGGTCATCAATTTAAAAAATATAAAAGAATATTCCAGACATCCAATGTTTGTCTACATGCAATAAAAAGGGTATTTTTGCAAGGACAAAATTGTTGCTGTTTTGTTTTAGTGGCAGTATAATAATTTTAGTCATTAACTAGTATTGTTTGTTTGATGAGAGACAAATTCTGTCTTCACCTTTAGCATTATTTTGAATTTTACTTACTGTTAAAATTAATTATAATATCTGTATTCGATTCCAGTTTATTCATAAGTTAATTTTGTGCATGCAGTGGTATATTTATCAAGCATGTCATTCTGTGAAATTAAGATGCAGTGATACATGTGCAAACATATCATTGGAAGAAATTAGGATACAGTGATACAGTGATACAGTGATTCACGTATCCAGTATATCATTGGATGAAATTAGGAACAATCTTTACATTTAGCATAATTTAGCATTAGCCTGGTTCCAGTGATTCATTTTGATAATGCTTTTTATTTGAAACCAGGTTGTTCTGCTTAATTCAGATCCATTGAGATATGAGTGATTCAATCGACGAAGATTGTTTAAAGTTGCCTGCATGTAAATAAAATGTTCCATGTTGAAAAACGACGAAGTACAAAATGATGTCTTCGATCTATTTAATGTCTTCAAATATACTTAATCGATGTCTTGATTATCTTTCGATTTTGAAGATTTACCAAGCGTTGGTCGTTATTAATAAATTATCAGACGTTTTCTAACTACTATAATAGATTGATCATTTACAACACGTCCTAATATGGCAAGTGAGCTATTATAACAATTACACAGACGTCGTGTTTCTCATTTTTGCAAAGGAAAAGAATTTAAGTCAGTAATGTGATCTTTTATAGAGTAAATTAAACCCCACATATATGACGTTCTTACTTATCAACAATATTGAGACATGTTTGGAATTTATATCAAAGTGCACACTTTTTTTTCCAACTTTTCAAAGATAACGTTGAAAATAAGTGTGGAGTGACGAATAAATAACTCACGTCAAGTTTTCAGGTTACTAAGGCCTTTCTATTCTGTTAAATCGCGCAAACGGTGTGTGTGTGTGTGTGTGTGTGTGTGTGTGGGAGAGAGAGAGAGAGAGAGAGAGACCTGCACACCTGAACGCAGTATCACAGAATCTGATGAATTTCTCTAATTGGTCGGTTGTATAACTAATGTACCTCAAGTTTATCAGTAACCCCACTACAGGTACATATATCCATTCGCATAACTGGGTGATGTGTTATCTTTCTTTTTTCTTTCCTCTGACCAAAGCTTTATGATTTCATGGACACTGAGATTTATTTATTTATTTATTTGTTTAGGAGCACACACAACTATATTGATTGATTAAATCACAGCTAAAGAAGAAAAAAAAACCTAAACTAAATTATAACTCAAAAGCAGATTTCGTTCTGTTTTTCCTTTCCTGCTGATATCATTATTCAATCACCAAAGACAGTAAGATGCTAAGACATTGCATATTTCAATCCGTCCCTGACCAATGCTATTGCTGATTTGGTCATGAAGTAATTGAAAGAAATTGCATAATCATAACTTCGATAATAATAATAATAGGGTCCGAGCTACTACTCCTTCAACAATATAGTTACTTGAATTTCTCAACAACTTTCTTTGCATTGTGATATGCATAGATATTATTATTATTATTATTATTATTACAGGCCAGGGATCTAAAAGTAGCCACTGTTAGTGCTCCTCAGCACCGAGGAAATCATTGAAATCTTTTAACGGGACCTAAACAAAATAGCATATACCCTATATTTTATTCTTTTTTTTTTTTTCTTTCTTTATTTTATTACTGGTAATTTTGTCTTGCCTAATTTCTATGAACTGGTATTTGTGTTTTAGGATATAATTTCTTTGGTTTTCACATTATTAAACTGTATCAGAGCATTGTCCGATTTATTTCAATTATTTATTTCCATGACCTTATTTTAGGTTGACATTTGCTTTTTTTTTCTTGGGGTGGTGAGTGTTTGACAAGCATTTAACTGAAATCATTTATTAGTCACCCTCAAAGCTAGGTTCCTACGTCTCTACGTTTATATGTAAGCCTCCTGTGTCAATTATTGGTCGCCGCTGTCATTTTGTCCTATATACAATACGGGAGTCAGAAGGTTGAGCTTGTCTGACCCAGTTTGAAGCAGACTATCACGACAGGTCAATAGTTCCACATGTTGTTAGCCGCATATTTTGGCAGTTAGACTTTGGATCAGGATTTGGAAGGTTTTCTAGCAGCGTGGGCAAATAACAGACCATGTATTCTTGTTTCGAGACCTATCATGGTATCAATGGCTTTTCCTTAGACCTCAGTGTTAAAGTTTGGTGAAATAAAAATACCTTCTTCGCTACTCTAGCATGGGAGTCAAAGAATCATTGAAGGAATTGAAAGGGTGCAGGTTCTAATCCTATAATCTGATAAGACCAGGTGAACTACCGCGTGTGTGTTTTTGGGCATGTCACGCGACTCCAATCACCAGCACTAAATAACACACTTGTGTTGCTGTGTCGTAAAAAAAATCAATTAAAATAGTTATACATCTATAATCAACTCGGACAGATTATATTCATCATCGCCATTAGAACTTATTAGTTACAGAAAGAGTCTTCTGATATCGATCATATCCATATTTGATATAGTTTATGATTGATAATGATCAGGTTACCGTCACAGATCGTACTGTTTGTCAGATTTATTAACACAATTACTGATGGGATTGTTGTTTGGGTCTTTAGATAGTGAACAGGTTATATGTCCAGTGAATACTTTCAATAAATAAATTCCAGCCCAAATAAAATGCTCTACACAACAATGGTTATGCCTCAAGATCTTATAGCACGAATGCGTACTTTCTATAAAAACAATACTTTATAGTTCTTTACTTGAACTCAGGTCACAATTAACATATTCTAAACAAAAGAAGAAAAAAGCCACAAAAAAAAAAACAAAAAAACAAAACAACACAAAAAACAATAACAAAACAACTATTACCTAATGAAAATTTCATTCTGGAAGGTTCCAAATGTATACAAGATAAAATCTTAGTTATAATTAGAAAGTTTTTTTTACCAAACAGTATTATAAATGTCATGGTAAACTAATGTCCATGATTCAGGCTAAGTTAATGATCCTAATAGTCAACCGATATATTATTGCTATGTATTAGTGGTCTACAGAATATTAAAAAAATCTATGATTCAGTTAAGATACAAAATTAACTTGATTTTAGACAAGGTCAAATCCAGCATAAAATTCATAACATACAATGAAAAAAAAACAACAATAACAAACTAAAATAAAGTAAGAAACGATGCAAATTAAATGTCCATAACATCACACACACACACACACACACACACACACACACACACATATATATATATATATATATATATATATATATATATATATATATATATATATATATATATATATATACACAAAGGTAGTAGCTGTCAAGAACTGTCACACGAGAGGCCTTAGATATGAACTAAAGTTGGAGGAATGAAGCACTGAGAGTGATAAAGAAAGGCATTAAGTCAAAACCTTATCAACAGCCTCCACTCACTCCAGAAACATAAATAAAAGTCAAATGTAAACGTAAATCAAATTCACTGAAAAGTATAGTGGAATAAATGACACAATTATATTATATAAATAACTAATGTGAAAGAGCCTAAAATTAGATCCTAAAATAATTTCGCCATTCAAACACAAATACCATACATCAAAACAAAAGCTAAATAGAAAAAATTAAGAAAGTCAGTGAAACAGTTGTTATGGCAAAGTTCTTTTGAAGTGGTGATGTGGCATCACAGAGTTATATCCCCTAAACATGTTGCATAACTTTGCAATCAGTAATGCCTATGCAATGCAGTTATAAGTAAGCTCAAAAGTAGGCCACAGTGATCTACTTTTATTAAGATAGAGAAGTAGCAGTACTTAAACGGATGTCGTTTTCACCAAAAGTTGAATGAATCAGGTAACTAATTATTATAAGCTCAAAGATTTCGGAAAGTGACGACGTACTTACAAACTTGCACATGTTGTTTAGTAATACAAAGGGAATGAAGTAGAAAACAACAGTGAAATTTTTGCATATTTAAATTTTATTTACAGTGATTTATACTCGATATGTGTTGTCTCATGCTGTCACTTTTAGTTTTTCCCCAAAATAATTCATAACAAGCACTTTAAAATGAAACATTTGTCAGATATATTACTGTGTATTCAATCTGGAAGAAACAAAAGTAATTGGTTGCCGACAAATGTACACATCCGCATACATCAAAATTATTTTCTCTGCTTACCTCGTGACAGGGACTAAAATTCATCTACAATAATAATAATAATAATAATAAGAATAAGAATATAGTAAGACTTACCAAAAATCGTCACTGCTAGGAACCACATGAATTCTACATAAAGTCTATAAATATAAGTACAAAGAAACGGAGGTAAAAATACCGCGAAATTAATTTACCGCCAAAATCGATATTTTCGTGCGTTTTCATTTTCGTTGCATTTTATATAAATTTATTCTTTTTCCAATAGTCTTTATTAAATTTATTATAAATCTAAGTATATCCTGATGATTGTAAATTCAAGTAAATTTGATGAAAATGTTCAAGTTAGGGCTATTTGAATTTGTATACATCGAATTATGACAATCAGCTACGTGTGGGAACATGACACCTGACTGCTCTTAACATCTGACTGACTTACGGTGACTTAATGATATCGTCCACAGGAAAGACGAAAATGATGTTTACCTGAAGATTCTTGTGTTTTGTTTTCTTTTTGTTCTTTTTCTGAAATCGAATTAATCAATCGCTATACTTTTGTGTGATAAATAAATAAATAAATAAATATAAAGATAAAACTTTGGAGCCTTGGTCTGAGGAAAGAAGGAAACAAGGAAAGAAGGATTGCACAGCACCTGGTTAAGAGAATGCATATATACAACTGTAATGGGGTTACTGATAAATTTTCAGGTGCTTAAGCTATACTACAGATCAAATAAGGACATTCATCAGGTGTTGTACTACCCCCCACATCTCTCTCTCTCTCTCTCTCTCTCTCTCTCTCTCTCTTCACTTATTATAGTTTCACCGAAGATACATTCTAGAAATAAGTACTTTAGCCTTACATACTATTCATCAATAGAAGCTATCGACATGTATCTTGTTTTAAGGACGATTTAGCACCTATTAGACTAAGATAATAAATTTAACATTTAACAAATACTAATCGAGAAATATAAACTATGTATTAGTTGTTCACATAATTGAAAAAGAAAATGATTATAGTCAGGTAGATAAAGAACTTGAAATCTGGACAAGGTCAGCTACAGTATGTGTATTGTCTCCTGTGGTGTTATTGGGATGAGACCATACACTCCCCCTATTTGAAAGTTAGCAGCCCCTGCAAATCGGTTTCAAAATGAATGCCGAGGAGGCTACTTGCGCTATGTCTCTAGACCATACACAGTACTCCGTGGTCTTAGAGGTCTTAGAGGGCCATGTCGAGCCTACCGTGCTCTTGGAATTGGGTTGTGAAAACCCAAATACACAACACAGAGTCAAACGACGTGATGAAACTGGACACTCAACAACGATCACGTGGCCCATAGTTCCAAAATTCCTTTGAAGAACTTCCTGCTCTTCAAATACTCGAAATGAGGAACCATAATCTGTTCCATGTGCCAGAAGCAATCCAACATATACCACACCTTCAGCAGGTTGATTTGAGCATCCCGATGCCAATGCTATAATACAACCGTGAGTATATGATCTGGCTGTATGGTCTCCATATAATCATGCTATATGCTATAATGCAACTGTGAGCATATGAGCATATGATTTGGCAGTATCGTCTCCATATATTCATTCCCTGACTCTTGATCCAGTGAGAGCGCGAGAGCATTGCAATCCAGGAGTTTGTAATCAGTCGTTTGCCCAGTTATTGCAGACCTTTTCTTTGGAAATTATTCAGATACAAACAATTAAACGTTCATTCGCAATATTTCATGTCTATGACAAAAGACCTCGACGACTTGATTAGAGATCATGGTCTAACCAAGTCCAATGCCAAGCTTTTAGGCTTAAGCAGTGGAACTTGTTTGATGAATGTGTGCAAGTCGCAGGTCTGAGGAAACGTCACCAAGCTTCATCAAGTGCAAAGATTTACTCATCTTTTGCCACAATGAGACCAATCAAATGGCGCCTCTTCAATAACAGCTCATCCAGGAGCCGCAAAGTCGTGCTACTCTATAATGAAATAAGTACCCGTCTCTTCCCCTGGCTCACTCGGTCCACCTCTTGGTGGATTAAAACAGAATTAAGACCTTGCTGTACACCTTGAAGTATGAAGAGTATGGCTGGGAGGTCATAGGAGACTTCAAAATGTTGCCATTTCAGATGGGTCTAGTTAGTGAGGAATAATAGTCATTTTCTGTACATTTTAGGCATAATCAATTACTAAATAAAACTTAATACTCAGGAACAGGTATTGTGTTACATAGAGTAGTTCTCAGAAGGAACTATTGGAAATATAACCAACATAATTATTGTTGAGTGTCAAATTGATCATTTTATCTAGTCAGAGTCGTGCGGAGCAGATCATGTAGGCTTTCCACATTACGTGTTTGTTTAGAGGATCTCAGAAACTTGAGCCGTGCTACAACCTCGGCAAAGTTTTGCTAGTGGGCGTACACCAGATCCGGTTTTATTATAGTGTTATTTGCTCTCGTGAGCAGCTAGTGTAACGTATTTGAGTTCTTCCTAGGTTACTGTTAGTTTTTGAAAAATGTGATACTTACGTATTGTGTCGATCGCACTTTCTAAAAATGTTATGTCTTCTTTAGTCTATCTTTCAGACTTGTCCAGAATAGATCTTACCATTTCGCTGATGGTGCTAAGATATTTCTCAACTGTGATACCGGTTGGATCTGGTTGTCCCATGCTGGCTCGCGCTGACGTTCACAGGTGATTTTCTCAAACGAGATGTTGTTATACTGACGGAGATAGATAAAATTATTCTAAGGCAACAGTGGCAACGTAGTTGAGGGTAGAACGGCTGTCGACGGCAAGAATAAAAAAATTGAGATAACAGAGTTGCCTAAAGAACGTAAAATCGTTTTAATTGGTTTGCAGGAAAGTAAAACTTCAAATTCGTTTCGGTATTTGACAGGGATCGTGGTGAAAGCCATATTTAATACTTTGCAGCGGCGTTACAGTCCTTGAAATCGTTCGCGTTGATTCCGCTTCAATTCTTTCGAGCTATGTAATCGATATCCCGTTTGTCTAATCCGGAAAACCGCACAAAACATCCCGTGTTACGACGAAAGTATTCGGGAACGTCGTAATACAATTGCCTCAGTTAAATGCTGTTGCAATGCTTGTTACGCGACATGGGAAACTACTAGGAAATTTTAGTGATGTTGTCTTGGACAATCTTAATGTCATCAAACACGATAATTTTATGAAACTGACGTGGATTTCTGTTTTCGACCGTACCCCTCCAAGATCCTTCAGAGACTGGATATTATCATTCTCGGTGATTGTAAATACATCGTCATCATCTGGTAATGCATGTGCATTACTTGCAATAGCGTCCCATACACCAGAGTTGCATTACGACGCATACAACCCCGTTTATTTATTCTGATGCGGATTCAGCGTGTAAATCACCACATAGTTCTAAGTGAGCATATTGTTAGCATGATGTATATCAACAAATTTGTATTTCCGCTTCCTGTGGAACGGACAATTATGTAATAGAAACCTGGAACGTAACAAAAAATATGTTTGTGCTTTATCGTTTTCGACTTTGGGTTTAAATTAATGATATTGTTTTTTATGTATATTAATCATGTCCTATCGGTGCCTAATGATCTCTCGTGTATTCTCAGGCAGACTGAGCAGCAGAACTGGAGATTAGATAAAATCGGGTTTTGAAATGTATCCGTGTTGGACACGTTATCAGTGTCTGGGTATATTTTATATGATTTTGTCATTGCCTTGCCCGCTTCTGGAAGGACGGCGAAAAATCCACGACCGGTCACATCTCGGCCTCGTCTTAATTCTTCAGTTGTTATCAAGTTTGTTTTGTCTTCCGCCTCTCCTCGTGGGGTCCGATTAAGGAAACAAATGGGCTACGGCGGAAATTATGTCCAATTTCTGGCTTCAATCGCAGTTACCGGTAGCGGTCGCAAAATCTCTAAACTTTAGATCGGCGACCTTAGCATCAAAACATGGAGATCAGACAGCATTAAGCCAGACACTACGGCCCATGTGCTTTATAACGGTTCTGGGACCATTAGATCGGTCGTGCTCGAATATTTACGTTTCCTCCAGCACTTACACCAAATGGTCCACGATTAAATTCAGGGCGCTCACGGCAGTGTTATGATGCTGGTCTCAGTTATTTTCAGATTTTTGCTTTGGTTGAATCCATATAACAACAGATGGATGAAATTGTCTTGATCGCTATCGAGGTTTATCAGTTGCTGTTCGGCGATAGGCAGAAAACACCATGCACATACTAAACAAACTACCGGAAATTATGCAAAGCTGTAGCACGAGGCCTGTGTAAAAGTGCATTGGCAGAAAAAACGTATGCACAATTTCAGAATGACTGTCCGCCGCTGTGCCCTGCTTATGTTGGACACATGCGGAAATGATAACTAAGATCTGATATCAACAAATATTTTGCCATATTTAAATTTTGTAGCGAATCGGCACAGGTAGCCAAAATTATCTTATCCACACCATTATTCAGAAACTTCATCAGGTTATTGTAGAAGCCATCGTGAAAACCGGCTAAGTCAATAGGCGTAGATTAGCACGAAAAGATAATGACGATGCGTACACTGAAGACCAAGACACCATGGATAAAAAAAGCGATTTCGACGAAACAGAAAATTGAGTGATTTAGCTGATAAAAGAAAATTCTTCCATCATACTGGGTTAGAGTATGAGGATATGGATAACATCGTGGCGGTGATGAACCTCGACGAGAGAGCCGATAACGCTCCAGACGAGGAGGTTGTAACAGAGCTACCAGTAGCACACCGGTTTTTGTAACCCAGCAAAACCATCTAACCATTAATTTACTCGATCGTGTGTAACGGCAGATTCCTATAGTTACCTATAGTCAGCCCAGGGAAAAAGAACCGGAAACGCGAAGTGTATTTAAGATAGGTAGTGTCTTTCCCAATGTAAATTTTGTTAACCTTCAAAATTTAGCGCAGGAGCTGCTGTTCAAACTTAATGATATAGAAAAATATATCATAAAGTACTTGAGTCACTGGGCTTCCAGCGACAGAGATTTTATGTTCCAAACAATACGATCCTTCGCAAAAGTAAATCTCAAAGTGGAGAAAATCGTTCTGTCTTTTCATGACCTTTACAAATACCATAGAAAGATAACTTTATTAGATTTAATGTTATTACATGTAATAGAAGCACAAAGGTATTTAGACTTTTTTGACTTGCAGGCGACACTTGACATGCTAGCAGATTTTGTCAAATTAAATCAGCTGATTAAAATAATTAGAGGTCTATACAGGTACCCAATGTAGATTTTTTGGGAGCCCCTGCATAAACTCATGGTGAAAGAAGATAAGGTATATGAACACATACCATTTTTAACAGAACAGCAGTGTGAGATGGGGCCAGTGCTCGATCTTTATCACACGGACAAAAATCTGACATAAGAATACCGACTCGAACTGGAATCTTATTACCATTATTACCACCGGAAGGTCTACGTGTACAAGCGAGCATATTGGCATTAACGGCGTGATTTGAATGTTTCGGCAGTGTTGGCGCGGCAGGGGTCATGTTCATGGGAGTTACGACCAATCCGTTCATGCTTACTTTGAAAACGATGCTCAAAAGGATGCAGCCCAAATTGGAAGCCCCCCCCCCAAAAAAAAAAATTACTCCAGGCAGGATTTATTGAATTAACCAGAACGGTATACCCATTTTGATTCACGAGATGAGAACGGTGAACGATATTACCGTCTACTAGTATATGGTAACGATGTCCTTAAGCAGATTTGAAAAGGTATACGACAACAGATTTTTAAAAGGAGAAACGAATGCTGGGTTTTCAGGCGACCCTCCGAAAATGGAAACCAGTCTTTAGAGCCATCGAAAAGAAAAACCAACGCTCATGTTTTTAGATCAAGCTGATCTTGTGACGCCATTGGCGACTTGGTTTGTGGACATGGGAACTACACCAAGCGTTTTTGCTGCCTGTAATATGAATACGTAATCGATCTGGTCTTCCGTGGCAAGATTCGTCTCGAGAACGGCACGGACAGCACCAAAATTTCCTCCATTCCTACCAAGGTCTCGGCGGCAGATATTCGTGCTGCGTCACGATGTCCAGGTTTTCGAGGCGGTTGTTGAATTTAATAACTTTCAAGAGATCTACAACGTTACAATGGTAATTATGCCGAGGTGAGCCTCAAACACAAAATGATGACGATACACCGGCGTCGTTTTCATTCCATCGCCGGAAACAGACAGCAGCGAAGTTCCGAAGTTGATGTTTAACGATGAAGTTAAAGGCATTTTTTGTTAACCATGGCTTTGTCTAACACTCTTATAGAACATTTTTTATTAATAAATGTAATCTGAATATTCAAGTATGATTGCTCGCGTAAAGTGGGACTGAGACCCATAATCTACTCGTACTTGGCAGTTGGCTGCAAAGTCGATAAAAAGGCAAAATGAGTTCCATGCGTAAAATTGTACAAAATGATCTCGTGAACGATATGAAGAGGGAATGTTTTGCACCAGCGGCGGGAATACGTTCACATATTATAAATAAGTTTCTTGCTGCTTGACACCAAGCGATGTATTTTGCTTCATGGACTCAGTACTTATGCGTATGGTCACACGCCTATCAGCAAATAATCATCCGCGTTAGTTCCGTGTCTGCGGAAAAGACTTGCAATTCCCCTGCACAAAAGCTCTACTTGGAGGCTTTGGATCTGTCAAATTGTAACGTGCTGGTTGCCTCAAATTATCAATCCGGGCCTAGATACAGAACGAAATTGTTTCCCATTGGTTCTAACGGTGGTTTGAGTGAAATCATTTTGTAATAAAAGGTCACATTTTTTCTCCCGAACTGTCTCGCCAGGCTTTGACTCAGTCGTGCGTGTGGTTTCATCGTATAATATTTCTGTGGCTGAAGAAAGCCGTTTTACATACTTGCGATATCGCACTAAATAGTTTGTAACTCAGGCATGATTCATAAAAAACTCCTGCACGTACTGATGTCCGAATAATCGTTGAGGAAGTATACAAATAACTGGTCGCACGTTTGACTGGTCGAAATGTATGACGACGTGTACAACACGAACCAACATCTTATGGTTTGTTAACAACGCACCAACGGCTCTGTGAAATTCTTTGTTCGGATCCACTTGAAACAGCTGTGACCATGTTAGTGTTAAACGTGTATAGATACAATTTATCTCATATGTAAAACTCGTTGGATCTTTGGACGACATCGGGTCCGCTTTCTTATATCTACTGGAAACATCGATAATGGTTAACTCGTCCTGGTATGTGCTTCCCCGTACATGATGATAGAGACGAAACAAAACATACGTTCGCTAAACGTGGTTGGGCATTTGTCATTATACCATCAAGAAGAAGTCTTTCTTGATGGGTTAGATAAATCTGCCACAATGCTTGTTTGGCCAACCATGTTGGGAAAACCCCCGTAGGTGACTTTTAAACGGCAGCTTCTACCTTCAAATAACTACGCAAACTGTAGCATATCGCCGACAGTTTCATTGAATTAATGTTCTTTATCTTCAATGAGAATCTAAGCCTTCATACCTCCTTTGATAACCTAACTGACAATTCATTATCGGAGTATATTAATTATTTATATCATTTATTTTATCTATATAGACACTGAGGAGTTCACAGATATTTCTTGTGCGAGGTCATGTTGGTGACCTGCTTCATCGACACGATTTATAGGTTCTTCTTTAGACTTTGATTGGATGTTAGGATCAAGTCGCTTATCCAGTTATTATCCACGTTCACAATAATTATTTTCTGGGGATCTGCTTTCCACCAGCGTTAATGCTCCATGGTTTACTTCATTAACACAGTGGCCATATCGCCGTCAAATTCGTTTTAGGCTCACGGTTACGTCCACTGGTGGACATGGACGGTCCGTCAAGTGGAAAATTATTTTCCTCATATCAAACACAAGCTACAGTAATTGCATTTCTTTCTCTGTGTGTTTGAATCGGCGATGAATTACAGTATTAGTTTCCATGCGTCTTCTCACCAAGTATAAATTGATGATTTTGTTCTGCAAGAATTGATATTTAACATGGTATCACGAAAAAAGAAACTCACCGTCACTGATATATCTACCCAGGTAAAGCCCAGATTGCCCAGTCAAGGTGACATGTTCCAAACTCAGTTCGTCCATTGATCATTGGCCCAGCCTGATCCGAGAAACCAAGCTGTTGTTGATTCTAATTCCGGGATGGTTAATGTGGGATCGCCTGTACGTGAAAGATCAACCACGGAATGATGTATCCAAGGATTTTACGAAAGCGCTTCATTCATCGTCGAGAGGCAAAGCGTATGCCATTGATTTCCTTTCGACAACTGATGAAGCTGCTATCATTGACGACATTGACCCGAATGTGAATAATCTTGTCATATACGAAAATGTGATGCTTGAATGATAAGACCAATCCACGATAATATTTTCCCTAGGTAGGCACAAAGCCACATATATGATCTATGTAATACATTGATATGCATTCGTGTCTAAAGAGATTCCGGACAACTGTTATATGTCAATGATATTTCGTTCCATTGAAGTACATGGTCTCGCCAACATTCATCGGTTTTGGTGTGCGGCTTACCACTCGTCGGATGGGTTTCGGAATATGTTCACAGATGTTACCTATGACCTGTATCATTTCGACGTTTTAAGCGACTATGATAAATATAATGTAGCATCACATAATCAAGAACAATATGTATTGTCCAAACATAGATTCTTATAATAAGTCAATTGGAACACGATAATGTAAGATGTTGTGTACTAATAATGTTAGAACGGTTTCATTTCCATTCATAATTGCCTCCCCTGGAAAGAGGTCTATGTCATCTTTTGAATTATGCTAAGTGTCGTGCATTGTAGAGGGCAGTTTACTGTGTTTGACGGTGTAGGTAAGAATATACTTAAAACATGCAAACACTACGAATATCAACGATACATTTATTCTAATCAGGGTGACTGTTACAAAGCCTGGGAGTTCTACCTCCTTTCCCGCACTTAAAGATAGATCCCAGCAGTAGCCAATAGTGAATACAATACAAATCTTGTGATGTATTTCTATGTTGTAGAATGGTTTAGCTTTCTTAGCAGAATTACCCCTGTTGTAAATAGGTTTATTCCTTTTTATAAGTGTCTTCACGACAATATTCTATGTTTGTTAGACTATTACAGGTACACGAGCTTGAAAATACATAATTGGTGACATAATTATGAACACAGTACTAAAGCAAAGCTCTTTTTCTTGTAGCAAAATATACATGTATTACCTAACTTTGTTTTACATATTAGTCTATGGTATTATTTTTATATCAGTATTTGTTTACCATAGTTTGTATCTCTGGTGAATTATTACTGTTCTAAATGTTCACTGTAAGTAGCTTTTATAATATTTTTCTTCAAGTTGCTTCTGCAATGTTCATAATAATTTGAATTAAATATTTCTTTTCCTTTAACGTTGATATGCATTATATATTCAATGGTAATAGTTGATGACCATGTTGTTCCTGCTGATTTTATTATGGACATAGTTTTTACTATTGGCTTTATGTACCTCCATATTTCTCAAATATATGTCGCTGAAAGTTTCTTTGATTTTTCATTGAGTCTTTAAACCTTTCTCCATTCAAATACACCCATTATTGATGCTCTGCGTGGCGCATGAATGTAAATAGTAAGATAATTACGCAGATTTACAAAGCACCGTAATCATGGTTCAATCTTTAAAGTGAATTGTCTATATCTGGAAATTGCGTGAAATCATATTCTTGAACATGCATAGACAAATGGTATCACTTTAACTCGGCTCATTGTGAAGATTTAAATAAGCAAATGACTGAGATGTATGCAAAAACCCTTATGAATTCCAAGGTATCTGAAACAGTTTTAATATTCCGTTTCTTATGGTCAATAGCATATTTCCATTCAAAATTTCTATTTTCCATTAGAGAGAAAAAACCAAGATGGCCGATGAGCAGAATTATGAGTGAGATCTACACATATTAATCAATCAGTCAATGTACCCTTTGGCTTTTAAGATATTTTGTTATTTAATTGTATTTTTTCTCCTTTAACATTTCTTAATGAATTATTATATTGCAGTGTTCGAATGTACAACATACTATTCAAATGATAGCTGATTTGTCCCTGGCATTGTCCCAAACAATGAATAACGTATTAAGAAATTTTCCCAATAGAAGATGTAACTGTTTTATAGATTAGATAGATATTTTGACCATATGTTGAAAGGAGCTGGGTTACTTGACTTGATTGGCAGTATTTTCCTGATGTAATTCGTTCTTGTTTGTTGTCTCCCTTTGGGAGACCACCCTATTGCACGCGTTAAATGGTACGAATTTTACTGGTATACGAGAAAATTAAAGTCACCATACTTAACTGATCTAGCTGATCATCTCGAATGCTTTGAACAGAAAATCTTCAGCAACATCTTTCGTACGTCATTTAAGTTTATAATATGTCCCGGATTAAAATTTAGTCTATAGTACTCAGACAATTAAAATAATAATTTCTACACTTGATGCTTGTATGAACGACAGATGAATTGTCGCCTCAGTCAAATTAACAATTAGATTCATATACCTAGATATATCTACATTCCATGTGCTGTCCTATTGATGGATCCACCTGGATATAGCAACATCCCATGTGTTGTCCTATTGATAGATGCATCTAGATATAGCAACATCCCATGTGCTGTCAAAATGATAGATACACCTGGACATAGCAATATTCCATGGGCTGTCCTATTGATAGATACACTTGGATATAGCAACATCCCATGTGCTATGTTATTGATAGATAGTCCATGACTTTGTTTCCTTTTTACATGTTTTATGAAGCTAAGTTGATGTTGTTTTAAATTACTACCGATGACAAGTATACTATCTTATTCAAATTGTAATTTTCTTAGTTACATAATTTAATTACTTTATATGACTAAGTAACAGCTGTCCTTCTTGTAAAGTTTAAATAATATTTATTTTAAAAATTACATATAAATTGAAGGGATGAAACAAATAGTACATTCCTTAACCAGTTACCCGCAATTAATTTTTTGGAGCCCCAAATAGTTAATAGCAGGGGAAAAGATGAATTATACAGAGATGTACTATCAAGAATTACAGCAGACCCAAAGATTCTAGCTTCTTTCAAGCCTAACAAATCGTGCAAGTTACTCTTTCTGGCGTCAAGATATGTACTGCATGGTTTTTAATGAATGAAATTTACACATTGCAACTTTAATTTTCTAATATAATCAGCCATCTAATGCAGTAATCGGTAACAATCAAACGGATTGTAGGGAACAATTAAAGTAGAGAACGTGTTGAATTGACTTAGACACAAACCTATAAGACCACTGACATACCAAATAAAGAAACAGGGTCTTCTGCATTTCTTCCCTCTCTCTCTCTCTGTCTCTCTCTCTCTATCTCTCTCCCTCTCTTTAGTTGAAATTTTATGTTCCATTTATATCGATAATGTTTAAAACTAGCATAAATGTGTAAAAGAAGGCAAATTATTTATATAATTATTCTTGTTTCACGAGTCTAATCATTTTGAGTGCTTGATGTTTTGCTTTGAATTCAGATATATGGTGGTGGTTAATGCTATACTTGAATCCAGTTGTTATCCTATTTTGCATTTGTAGTTGAGTGGATTGAGAGATGGGACAATTTATTTGGTGTTTATTTAACCTATAATTAAAGTTTCACACAATTATAAATATAGTTTGAAGCCAACTTTATTGATTACATATATCGTATTAAATCACGAGCATGAATATTGTATCCTTTGTATCTGAACATATTTAGGGAGGAGGGGTTATATTGCTTTATGGACAAGAAATGCAGTAATTGCATACACGATTCCATGCATAATGCAAGATGGTGTCTTCAATGGTCTCGCACTCTCCATAGATTGTAACATTCTTCTTTAGATCGCTCATTGCTTTGAGATGACGATACAGCCAGATCATACGTTCACAGTTGCATTCTATCTTTGGAATCAGGTTACCCAAATCAAACTCTTGAAGGCTTCGGATATTTTTGATTGCCTCCGGTACAAGGGTAAGATTGGTGTTCCTCAACTCGAGTTTTCGAAGAGACCATAGGTCTTGGAAGGAACTGTCGGAAATATAGCCCACCTCATTGTTGCTGAGTGTCAAATTTTTCAGTTTTTTCAATTGCTGCAAGTCGTTTTTCTCTATGGTGTATATTCGGTTGTATGACAGATCCAAATCCTCGAGGCTAGTCAGCTGAGATAGGGCTCCAGGGATCCGATCAAGGTCACACTTCTCCAGGTTAAGGATCGCGAGCTTTGTGCTTGCTATCTTTTGTACGGATCCATCACTCACGAATTCGAGTCTGTTCCTTGCCAAACTCAGGTTCTGTAATTCCCGAAGTGTCAACAAGATATCTGGAAAATCGGTAAGTCTATCATTTTCTAGCGTCAGAGTTTTTGTTGAGTTCACCATCCCAGCAAATGCAGGGGCCAGAATTCCAGCATCGCCAACTTCTAAGTTATCGTCAAAATGGAAGACCTCAACATTGTGTACGTACTGGAGCGCAATCGGCACAGAAATAAGCTTTGTGTGCCTTATGGACAATTCCCGAAGGGTCCACTCGAATCCTGCGAACGCTGAGATCGGTAACTCAGACATCATGCTTCCGTTCAGTTCCAGTTGACGCAGTTGCTGAAAATGACGAATGGAGCTGGGCCAATCGTCGAGTTGCTCATGTCCAAAATAAAAAGTCTTCATATAGTCGCCCATTTGTCTCATTATTGTATCGGTAAATCCAAAAGAGGAAATACGGTTTCCTCGCAAATCGAGGAATTCCAGCTTGTTTAGTTTTCCCAGTTCAGCTGGAAGATGAGTTAGGTTATTGTTCTTAAGGTCCAGCAATCGAAGATCATTCCATAGGTTGTTAAAAGCCCCATCCTCAATAGTGTAGATCCAATTTCGATCGAGACGAATCTCAGAAACATTAACATTTTGGAAGTCGTTTCTTTGAATCTTTGTAATCTGGTTGTCTCTGAGGTCGATGACCTTGTAAGACCACTGAACTTGGGTTGAGTTAGGTACAGTGCTCATATGTCTTGACGAGCAGTCAATCTGAAGTGGATCAGTGCAGTGACAGACTCTTTCCTTATATGGGCAGTGAACGTTCTCGTCCCACATAACGGCACCGTAGACAATACATATCTTCCCTAGCACGAACAGGAGCGACCCATCTCTGAACTGAAATTAACAGTAAGGAAATTGCACTAACTAATTAAGTTTTTAAGTTAAACACGATGAGCAAGAAAATATAACGGCAATTAACTGGGGCAAGGAACATATATACAAGGAATGTATATAGCATTCGGACAATTTAGAGTCGGGACCACATGACTCGTTCATTAGTAGATATTTAAACAGATAAAACTGTACACCTAAAATTCATGTGAATTTGATAATAATGATAATAATAATAATAATAATAATAACATCAAAGAGGATTTACCGCAGTGCGCAATCGTAAGCATGGCTAAAAAAGAAAGAGTAAAGAAACATTATGAAGTCGTGTAAAGTTTTATGCCGTTATTTCAAGGTGAACAAGTTTTCAATCAAAGGGAATAACGAGAATACAGGTGACAAACGAAGAGGACCGATAGGTATTATTGGCAACACCTCTGGATAGTAACATCAACATCAGTTGGGTGACTACGTCTGTATATTTGGGTGTCATCTGCATACAATTTGCAACACCCGATGACGTTTTATGATGCTGGAAAGGGGTTGAGTGTATAGAAGTAAGATAAAAGGTACGAGATAAAAAAAAACTGTGGAACGCGAAAACGAAGACTAACTGGACTGGGATGTTGAACTGTTAGGGACACAATCTATGTGATTGCGTATAAGTATGTCTGGTCAACTTGGTGTCATCATAATCCTCCAGCGTTAATCATCACCATAAACTTCTACACTGCACACATCGTAGCGATATGAGTGAAAAAGTGTTGAAGCTAGGTTAAAAATCCAAATCACACACACACACACACACACACACATACACACACACACACACTATTCAAAACATATCAAACACACAGACACTATTCAAAACCGAGAGATGGAGGTTAATAAAATTCCAAAGAGCAGGTTCGGTAATAACATACGGTCAGTATGCTGACTGAAGACATTGAAAGTATTATTTAAATTCAGAAATCACACAGTGTTACTTTAGATGGTTTAGGCAGTATCTGTCTTCTTATTGCGTTCAGCGCTTGACTTGGGTAAAATTATATATTAAAATTGTCATTAAATCCATACAAAGTGCTCCTGAATAATAAACTTGGATAGAAAAATTAAATTGGAATTATAGTGAATTCAGACAAGAACATCTTGGATGATATTACTGTGGTTAATTGGAAGACTGTTGGTATATCATCGCACTTTAGGCTACTGGTATATTAGTACATCCAAGACTACAGGCATATTTTATTTCGGACAACACTGGAATTTAATTGGAACATTATTTATCAGGAAGGGTGATATAAGATTTTGGACTATTTGGGATTTAATTCACAAAACTGTAAATCAGTGCGGTCAGCGAGCTGATTTTAAATGGCCCGCTATTTCTCTAGGAGCTATACAGTCGTTGCGTTTCTGTTTTCTGCTGCGGCCCGCGGCTTCCATAAAAACATTTTTCAATGGCCCATGGTGTTAAAAAGGGTGGACAACACTGCTGTAAATTCTTGCTAAATTTTTCTCTTTGTAATAAAGGAAAATACATCATTTGTTGAAATCTACAAAACTTGATGGTTTTCACTCTTTTTTCATAACTAAGTTTAAGAGAATGGAGTCGTAATATAGATGAGATCCCAGATAGGACAGAAAATGTTTTCTAATTTTTTTTTTTATATAAGTGGGAGGTTCCAACGAGGGTGGTACTATTGTATATTGGGGTGAACCGTTCAATTTTTCTGCTGCAGCTAGATAATTGCAGTTTTGAAAATTGATGGGGAATATTCCAGATGAGAGAGACGTTTTAATATCAGTTACTGAAGGAAATAAAGAATTGAAGTACTCAGGAAGAGCTGATGTCGGATTTGGATGAAGCTGACATGTCTTTGGGCCACTCGTCATTATGATCATACTTAACAAATCTGGAGAAACAGGATAAAATGCTGTTACACAGCTGTATGGGGATAAGGGGATATTATGACAATCGAAATTGTGTTGTCAAGTTGATCTCAAATGGTATGAACGTTATCATGAAAAAAAAGAAGAACGTGCAAGGTGGACTTAAGGGAACATAGTTGGAAGTTTGGAAAATTTGTTGCTTAACAACAACTTGGTAGTAATACAGAAAATCCCCTTGCAGTTGGAGCGTTTATTGATCTTATTAATAAAGAAGACGGATTCCACTATATACCCACATTATGATTCAGATCAATCAATGTCGGAACAGAAGCAAATCATGTAGTGCTGCATCAAGGCCGATTTCTCCAGCCACATGTACATTGTATAGATTCGACACAGCTAATAAATCATAACTTGACAAGAATAATTTAGTTGGATCGATAGAAAAATAAAATACCTTTATTCCAGATGGACTGGAAATGTTGTTCCAATGCGCATATATTGACAATATGGCTATACATTTCTAATTTAAGTAGACCAAAACAAGATGTATTTCTGAGCACGCGACCAAGTTCAAAGTCCGCTGGGCGGTGCCATGAGCTCATTAATACTGTTACTGTGTATTGTTGGACCTACAGCTCTATGTTTACTTTATAATCCAGCATAAATTCAAGTAATTTAGTTCTTGTAGTGTGTTCTTTTTAATATTCCGCCTCAGGTAGAAAAGTAAAATGAGCATTTAATACATTTGTATTGGAAAATATGAACCTTGTGCATTTTTATTCAGAAAAATCTGGTTCATATTTTCCCATTCATCAACCTATAACTATACTGATCCAAAATATACTATTAAATAATATTTCCCCTATTTTCAATGTATAGTATAAGTTAAGCAATACATTTCTTGAATTTTAAGCACATTGTACTTTTTATGACTGATAACGTGAATGGTAAAAATGAGTGCACACATGGCCATATATGCAACATTGTCATGGAAACTCAGCTGCAACCGGTATATAGTGTTTTGACGTAATTTTCTAATGGCAACTATATATATTTAAGTGCATAATGGCAGGGTGAGCTGGATAAAGGGATAAAGTGGTATAATTTTGAACCGTGAGCTTAAGTTCAGTAACATTGAATCATCTTGAAGTAAACATGCTATTTTCCCCTTAAAGTACGCATTGAGGCTTCACGTGACCAATTTGCTCATAGTCATTCTTTAGTTTTAAAAAGAGGAAAATCCTACGTACTTTTACGCTTGACCTCCTTTAGACGCAATCTTCAGCATTGTTAGGTTGAACATAATATCAATTACACAGTTATTCGTCATTGTTCGGAGTAAACAGTTTCACAGTCAAATTTATGAAAATGAATGAAACAGTGCTCCTTTAAATGTCGCCCCAACTTTTGAATGCTTACATTAAGCTAAGTGTTATAATACAAAATGTTTCCAATTCAAGTATGAAATATTTTATTGTATCTATTAAAGAGACGTTGATATTTCTTTGTATTATATAATTTAAGGCAAAACCAATTGATGTAAATGGAACTATTTAACCATTCTGCGCTATTGCGATTAATAATTTCAGATAGCAGGTGTTTAGAAATTCTAGCTCATTAAAAAACAATGCTTTAAATCGGGTATTTTGTTAAATTAGAAAACGAAAATAACAAGATGTTTTATTTTGTTTTCCTGCGCACATTCAGTGACCATTGCCGAGGTGGGGGTACTGTAAAAACAACAATGAGCGAAGTATATGCCAAGCTTCAGAACGAAACAAAGATTTTAATGATTAGAAGTTTACATATAACGAATTTTGACTAATTCGTTTGAAATGTCTGCACAGAACTGCATTCATTCAAGACATCTTTCCATCTACAGTGGTATATTTAATCTTTAGCAGCTAATGGATTTTGAATGGCTCTATGAACGACACTACATATCGAATAGAAACAGTTCGTGGAAGTTCAGGCACTGATAATATGCACGATTTCAAGTGAGATAAAAAAAACAAATGACCCCACCCAAAGAAAATATTTAACAAATTCAGGACTTGAAAAAAAACTTTGCACTCGAGATCTACTTTATGTTGTTTGGAGTTCGTTTTCAGGCCCATGTTGATGACATGTTCTTCCTGATGGAGGAAGAAGAAGAAGAAAAAGAAGAATGAAAAAGACATTCGTATAGAAATGCAAGTTTGAAAAACACAGATAAGCACATATTTAATTTGTAAGAACTTGCTGTAGTTGCAAAAGTGTATGTGTGTGATTTTTATTTTCTTAATGTATCTTTAAATAAACGTTAGTCATATAGCAAAGATGTCTTCAGTGTCGCAGTTTATAGTGATATTTAGCACTGGAACATCATGCCACAGACATGTAGCATCATGTCCCACCACCCAGTCACATTATCCTGACACCAGGCCGACCAGTCCAAACACTAATCTTTTAATGCCGAGCGCCAAATGTACATAATGATAACTTCGATCTATTTTAATGTCTTTATAGGTATTTTACCTTTCGATTTTGAATATTTACCAAACCTTAGTCATTATGAGTCAATTGTCAGACGTTCTCATGCTACCATAATAGATTATTCAATTACAACTTCCGATGTTATGACAAATGAATTAGTATTACAATTACACTGATGTAATGTTTCTCATTTGTGTAAGGAAACACTTTAAGTCAGTAATGCGATCGTTTATGGGGTAATACAAAACACATGTCGTTCTTTCGTATCAACAATATCAAGACATGTTTTGAATTTATATAACAATTCACACCTTTTTCCAACTTTTCAAAGACAACTTTGAAAATAAGTGTGGAGTGACCAATAATTATGCTATATAAACTGCTGGTAAATTTAACTTGAATTAAATATTTCCATGTCAGTCTGATGAATTAGATCTTTATAGAATTAGATGAATTGTGATTATTCAACACTTACCGCAGAGAGCATCCTGAAGTTTCCTTTAGACGTCTCCACTTAATATCCTAAAAGAGATTAATAAAACAAAGCAATACAACATTTTAGCTTTTTCTTCTTTAATTAGAAAGCTACCACAGTTTTCTTCCAAACAGTTCTGAGATTATTTTAACTGACAGGTCACTTAAAATGATCTGCGACTATATAAAATGATGTGCTAAAATAATTGCTATGATATGATTAGAATCACGAGTTAAAGTTGTATCAGGACCATGAGGTCTAAGTAGTTTTTCGTGCTAAAAACTAATATCAAGTTTTCAGGTTACTAAAGCCTTTTGAAGGAATTTTGAACATACATTCTTTTAAATCGTGTTGTGTGTGTATGTTTGTGTGCGTGTGCATGTCTGAGTGTGTGTGTGTGTGTGTGTGTGTGTGTGTGTGTGTGTGTGCGAGAGAGAGAGAGAGAGAGAGAGACTGAGAGAGAGAGAGATCTACACACCTGAACACGGTAGCAGAAAACCTGACGAATGTCTCTAATTGGTCTGTAGTATAACTAAAGTAGCTCAAGTTTATCAGCTACACCCCTACAGGTATATATATATCCAGTCTCACAACTGGGTTATGTGTTATCTTTTTTCTTTTTTCCTCTAACCAAAACTTTAAGATTTCATGGACCAATATATTTATTTATTTATTTTTTCAATTTATTTAGGAGCACACAAAACTTTATTGATTGATGAAATCACAGCTAAAAAGGAATAACAAACTAACCTATAACTCAAAAGCAGATTTCGTTCTGTTTTTCCTTTCCTGCTGATATCATTATTCAATCACCAAAGACAGTACGATGCTAAGAGTTATTTAAAATCTAAACCTCTGTAAGTCATCATAAGTCATGTAGTAGTTGATAGCCTTATGATAATCGTAGCTTCAACAAGTCATCATGTATCGTGAAGTAATTGATAATTATTTAATAATCTAAGCTTCTGTAAGTCATCATGTTCATGAGGTAATCACGACTTCAATACATGCTTGTCGGATTATTATGGTCTAATGCAGTGTGGACTTAGATCTGAACTTGAATGATGAGATTGATGTCACATGAAGTTGTTCTGTCCCAGGAGAAAGGCATCTCAATAGTCCCATGAAAATGACTGTGGAAGAGAGAAATAGAAATAATAATAATAATAATAATAATAATAATCATCGGGTCCGAGCTACTAATCCTTCAACAACATAGTTATATGAATTTCTCGCAATCTTTCTCAACAATTAACTTTGCATTGTGATCGTTATACGTTATTTTATTATTATTATTATTATCACATCTAAAAGTAGACACTATAAGTTGTCCTCAGCTCCCAGGAACGTAGCACATGCAATGTCGAGTCACTTTAGACTGAGGTCGTTTTTATAGTATTTGAAATGACATCTAAACAACAAACCTTTCCAATTGAGGGCTCTTAAATGTCATACATAATTGTCCTATGATGAAACTGAAGAACATACATTTGCCAGACGCTAATTTATCATTTGTAATATTGTCTTTATTTCACGGTGCATTGTTATGGTATCGTAATTCATTGATATGTATGCTACGTGGTATCCTAACACCTACGATATACCGAATCTTTTCATTATCAACCCTTATGCATGAGAATATCCCATTAAATAATTATATTGGACATTTGGCATGGATCGTTTGATGAAACTAATCCATGCAATCACCATTTCCGACAATATGGCTCAGTGCGACTGAAGACAGGACCTTAAAATTGGCTTATTACAAGGTTTACAAAATATCTTTCAGACATTGGTTTCCCAAAATGAAACAAATAATAACTAAAATCACCGAAATCTTTAAAAGGGGCGTAAAAAATAACATATTCCCCATGTTTTCTTCTTAATTGTTCGTCTTCTTTATTTTTTTATTTTATTACTAGTAACTTTTCTTGCATAATTTCTACGCACCGCTATTTGATTTTATATAGCGAATTTATTTTAGGATATACTTTTCGATTGTTGTCACATTATTTATTAATTACTAAATTAAATTTGTCAGATTTATTTCAGTATTCTTTTCACTGACCTTGATTTAAGTTGACATTTTGCTTTATTTAGTTTCTTGGGTGGGGAGAGGTTGACGAGCATTTAAGATAATATATTTAGTTCCCACTACCAAAGCTAGGCTCCTTCGTCTCTAAGTTCATATGGAAGGCTCGTGTGTTGATTATTGGTCGCCACTGTCATTTTATCCAATATACAAATAGATGGTAAGAAGGTTGAGCTTGTCTGACCCAGTTTTAATCATGCTATCACGACAGGTCAATAGTTCCACATGTTGTTCGTCGCATATTTTGGCAGCTAGACTTCGGATCAGGATTTGGAAAGTTTGCTTGCAGCGTGTGCAATAAAAACAGTGGATGTATTCTTGTCTCTAGACCTATCACGGTATCAATTGCTTTTCCTTAGACCTCAATGTTAAAGTTTGATGAAATAAAAATACTTTCTTTACTACTCTAGCATGAGAGTCAAACAATCATTGAAGGAATTGAAAGGGTCCAGGTTCTAATCCTATCATCTGATAAGACCCGGTCGACTACCGCGTGTTTGTTTTGGGGCATGGCACGTGATTCCAATCACCAGCACTAAATAACACATTTGTGTTGCTGTGCCTTAAAACAACAAACAAACAAACAGAAAACAATTAACATAGTTATCCACCTATACTCAACTCGGACAGATTATTTTCATCATCGCCGTTAGAACTAATTAGTTACAGAAATATCTTTTGATATCGAGTTTATCAATGTTCGATATAGTTTATGATTAATAATGAACAGGTTACCTTCCTATAATTGTATTGCATCGATAATTATTAATGGGATTGTTGTTTGGGTCTTTAAATAGTAAACAGGTTATATATCCAGCGAATGATTAATTTGAATAAATAAATTCCAACCTAAATAAAATGTATACACAACAATGGTTGTGCCTCAAGATCTTATATCACTAATACACATTTTCTATAAAAACAAGATTTTATAGTGCTCTCCTTGACCTCAGGTCACAATTAACATTTTCTAAAAAGAAAAGAAGAAAAAAGCCAAACATGAAACAAAACAACACAAACAAGAAAAAGAAAACAACTATTAACTAATGAAAATTTCATTCTGGAAGATTCCATATGTTTACAAGACAAAATCTTAGTTATAATTATAAAGTCTTTCACCAAACATTATAATAAATGACATGGTATACTAATGTCCATGATTCAGGCTAAGTTAATGATCCTAATATTTAACCTATAATCATATACAAAATATTATAGCTATCTTTTGTCTTGTTTACAGAATATTTAAAAAACAAGCCCAGTCTGTTCTTTGGATTGTAGCGACAAATACATCATAAAAGATATCGGTATGGTAGAAATGAAGCTTTGAGGGTGACGCAATCAAAACCCTATTAGCCGTCTCCCGCCGCAATGAAACAAAAAATCAAATGTAAACGTAAATCGAATTCAGTGAAAAGTATAGTGGAATATATGACACAAATAATATTATATAGATAACAAATGTGAAAGAGCCTAAATTTAGACCCTAAAATAATTTTGCCATTCAAACACAAATACCAGTACATCAAAACAGAAGCTAAATATAACAATTTAAGAAAGTCAGTGAAACAGTTGTTATGGTAAAGTTCTTTTGAAGTGATGATGTGGCATCACAGAGTTATGTCCCCTAAACATGTTGCATAACTTTGCAATCAGTAGTTCTTATGAGATGCAATTATAAGTACTCTTAAAATTAGGCCACAGTGATCTACTTTTATAAAGATAGAGAAGTAGCAGTACTTAAACGGATGCCGTTTTCACGAAATGTAGAATGAATCAGGTAACTAGTTATGGTAAGCTCAAACATTTCGGACAGTACCTACGTACTTACTAGCTTGCACAGATTGTTTTGTAGTGCAGTGGGAATGATGTAGTTTGCACTCGAAATGTGTAGTCACATACTGTCACTTTTACTTTTTCCCTAAATAAGTCACAACAAGCTCTTTAAAATGAAATATTTGTCAGATATATTACTCTCTTTTTAATCTGGATGAAACAAAAATAAATGGTTGCAGAGAAATGTACACATCCATATACATCAAAATTATTTTCCTCTGCTTTCCTTATGACAGGGACTAAAAATCTTCCACAACAACAACAACAATAATAATAATAATAATAATAATAATAATGATAATAATAATAATAATAATAATATAGTGAGACTTACCAGAAATCAACACTAAGAGGAACCACCAGAATACCACTTAAAGTCTATACATATAAATTATTTGTTATTGTTTTTCCAATAGTCATTATTAGATTGATTATAAATCTAAGTATATCCTGATGATTGTAAATTCAAGGAAATTTAATGGCAATGTTCAAGTCAGGACTATTTGAATTTGTATACATCGCATAGTGAGAATGAGCTATGTATGGGAACATGAGACCTGACTGATGTTAACATCTGACTTACGGTGACTTAATGATATCGTCCACAGGAAAGACGAAAATAATGTTTACCTGAAGATTCTTGTGTTTTGTTTTGTTTTTGTTTTTCTTCTGAAATCGAATTAATCAATCGGTATACTTTTGTGTGATAAATAAATAATAAATAAAGAAATATAAAAATAAAACTTTCGAGTCTAGGTCTGAGGAAAGCAGGAAAGAAGGAAAGAAGGATAGCACAACACTTAGGTAAGAGGACGAATATATACTATTGTAATGTGGTTACTGATAAATTTCAGGTGCGTAAGTTATTCTATAGATCAAATAAGGACATTCATCAGGGGTTGAATTACCGCCCACATATCTCTCTCTCTCTCTCTCTCTCTCTCTCTCTCTCTCTCTCTCCGCTTGTTATAGTTTCACCGAAGATACATGATTGGCTCTGGTATGCAAGATTAATTACAATTCATAATGCTAAATTTATGAAAGAGATACGTTAGCTGTTGATTTGATCTTATTATAGATGTTATTTTTAACACTTAAGTTTCTCTAGTTTTAGAGTACAGTTCATACAGCATGTTTGTTGGAAAATCCGCATTTATTTTCAACGTTTTCATCCAAACGTTCTATCTAAGTGTGGATCTTGTTATAAATTCTACTACAACAGAGCGACTTATATATGTCTTATTTTCCTATAAAAAGGATGACATTATTCATTTGTTTTTTCCTTACCAAAATGATTAATACAAGTCTGTGTAATTGTAATAATAGGTCACATGACATCATCTGAAGAGTTGTAATTAAATAATTTTAATATAATTACATATTATTTATCAGTAGAAGCTATGGACATGTGTCTTGTTCAGAGGACGATTGAGCACGACTCAGACTAAGATAATAATCTTAACATTTGACCTGCATTCACAGTGAAATATAAACTATGCAATAGTTGTTCTCATAATTAAAAAAAGAGAATGATTATAGTCAGGTAATTGAATTTTGGACAAGGTCAGCTACAGTATGTATATTGTACCCTATACACCATACACTATGCTCCGTAGTCTTACAGGGTCATCAACCGTAGAGGCAACATGATAAACATAATCAACTTAAACGACTTCATCAACGTTAATGTCTCTGAGGTTCTTCTTGGCGGAAATAACATTTCCTTTATCGCGGACGGAGCTTTTATTAATCTTATAAATTATCTCAAATTAGTGAACCTTGTAAACAATGAACTGTCTGCCCTTCTATAGGAACTGGGAGCACTCAACAAGCCGAAGTCTATCGACTTGCGATGTAGCAGTATTTCTTCTTCAGGTTTCAACGATACAATAATGAGAAAAATGGCGTCTATATGAAGACATGTTACTTTGGATATGAACAGCTTGACGCTTGCCCAGAGCCATCGATCATTTTTAGCCACTACATCAAGTGGAATTACCCAAAGGCAATATGCATGAGTTACTGGTACCAGGCTTTCTACGGTTAGTGTCCAATAGGAACACGACGATTATGCCTGTGCCTATTGCGCTCTGGGCATCCAGAATGTCGAGACATTCCATTTTGATGACAATAAACTAGTGGGCGATGATGGAATTCAGATCACTTCGCTTAGTGATCAAAGAAAATAAGTATGTGCGCCTTTCCAGATATTTTGTTAACATTTCAAACCGTTCAATCCAGTTCGGTAAGGAAAAAACTTAATTTGTGAGCGTGACTTAGGTACAGAAATATAGTCAGCGCAAATATCACAAATCTTTACCTGGATGATTGTGAACGTAATCGTATTCTAGGAACCCATGTCGAGCCTACCGTTCTCTTGGAATTGGATTCTGCACAAAACGAATACACAACGCAGAATCAAAAGACTTGAAGAAATTGGGTAGATTGCTAAATTTGACACTCAACAACGATCACGTGGCAAATAATTCCAAAATTCCTTCGAAGAACGTTCTGCTCTTCAAATACTCGAAATGAGGAACAGTAACCTATTCCTTGTGCCGGTAACAATTCAACATATACCACACCTTCAGCAGTTTGATTTGAGCATCCCGATGCCAATGCTATAATGCAACTGTGAGCATATTATCTGGCTGTATCGTCTCCATATAATCATGCTATATGTTATAATGCAACTGTGAGCATATGATCTAGCTGTATCATCACCATATAATCATGCTATATGCCATAATACAACTGTGATCATATTATATGGCTGTATCATCACCATATAATCATGTTATATGTTATAATGCAACTGTGAGCATATGATCTAGCTGTATCATCACCATATAATCATGCTATATGCCATAATACAACTGTGATCATATTATATGGCTGTATCATCACCATATAATCATGTTATATGCTATAATGCAACTGTGAGCATATGATCTAGCTGTATCATCACCATATAATCATGCTATATGCCATAATACAACTGTGATCATATTATATGACTGTATCATCACCATATAATCATGTTATATGCTATAATGCAACTGTGAGCATATAATCTGGTTGTATCGTCTCCATATAATCATTCTATATGCTATAATGCAACTGTGAGCATATGATTTTGCTTTATGGTCTCCATATATTAGTTCCCTGACTCTTGATCCAGCGAGAGCGCGGGAGCATTGAAATTTAGGAGTTTGTAATCTGTCGTTTACCCAGTTATTGCAGACCTTTTCTTTGGAAATTATTCAGATACAAACAATTAAACGTTCATTCGCATGATTTAATGACTATAACATGTTTTCAAAAGGCTGTTTCCTTCTAAAAATAAAATTACAATTTTATTACCTTTAAAATTATCTATTCTAACAACACACTACATGAATAGTCACATTTCCCAAGATCACCATTGTTTATATTCATAGATGATACAATCAAGTTGAAAAATATGAACGTATGACAATATTTAATGTTATCGTTCTAAATAGTTAGAAATGAATAATATGGAAATTATTTGACGCAATTATAGCACTACATCCATTATATAACATGATTCACTGTGATAGATAACATTCTCAAAACAATTAGACCTCTGTGATACCAGTTAGTAGAAGTATTGAAATCTTAAATAGTACAGCACTAACTGTAATGAAATTTACGTTTGACACGAGTGTATAATAAACATATTTCACGATTATAAATGTAAATGAAAAATGAAACTTTAAAATGTTTGGGAGAATGGGAAATGAAAAATATTCATTTTAAGTACTTAGTGTAAACTAAATTTCAGATCTGTCAATTGCATCCAAACTCTATTTAAGTAAAATGGTTTGCCGACTTTAAACTACATGGTTATAATTTTCATTGTGAATAAATGCAAAAGGAAATCGCTTCTTGTAATAACTTGTCAACGACGTTATCATTTAGCTATTATTATCTATATATCCATGAATCTATGTATCTATCTACCCACGTATACCATTCCTTTATCTGTCCATGTATCTACTATCGACAATGTGTCATTTATCATCTTGCTGTAAATCAACTAACATTGCTTTTTACTTTCAAGCACATTTCAATCAAAGATGAGTATTTCACCACGTAATTGTTCGAATCCAACTATGCCTATTAAAAAGGATAATATTTCTTTAAAATCTAATTAATGTTGGTTTTAGGGATTCCCATGAATCAGTCTTTCCACAAAACTGCGTAAAGGTCTATTCACATATCAATTGATAGATACATCTCCTTTAGTCCCAAATTCGGATGGTATCAGAGTTTATCGGATGAGTAGACCAAGTAGATCATATAATGTCTTTCAATGTTTCAATGTTGGTCTGGAATGATATCCATAGAAAGCTTTCATTGGTCATGAAGAAGTTAATATCCAAAGATTTCAATGCCATTGAATTCGTTGAACAGCCTTTTCCTTGGTCTTGGTTATACAAAGACATAAAGTGACATCGCCTGTCTGTGCATGAGGTCTTAAAACTTGTAACAGAAAGAAATGAAACAATTTAAGCAAGCGTAAAAAATGATTTCCAAGGAATACAAAGTTAAAATTAAACAAGAAGATGTAGAGTATTGTGAATTAAATTCCAAATAATCTTAAATATTCAACCACAACTCCACAAGTACAGAATGTTCCAAATGAATCCCAATAATTTTGAATGTGTTGATGTAACACAATAAATAATCCATAAGGTCTTTGAATGAGTCCTCAATACTTCCAAAGTAGTGTTTGAATCCAAATTGCGTTGAAAACGTTGTAATTCCAACGAACAATTTAAATAAATGATGATTTCTTTCAAATTGTATCTCAACACAACTTTAACTTCTTAAAATGACTGATAAAACAGGAATCAATGACGAAAATTAGGAACATAATATAGACATACATACCAATGTTCTAGATTGACATGACTTCGCACAACTATTGCTACAACATTCTTCCCGATAAAAGGCAGTTGACTCTAAACCATGAATAATGATTTCAGTACGTTGTAAACATACTTAATGATTTTAGTATTTGCACCTATCCCCTGCCAGAGGATCATGAAAAGGGTGTACTAGAATGGCAAGGGTTTAAAGACTGGATTAAAAGAGAAAGAAAAATGCAGGGACATAATCTTTTATGCAGAAGGTTAGGCCTAATGTCAAGTAATTTTTCAATCGATCCAGTAGAAAGTTTTTGTTTCATCAGCCTCTCAACCATCACCGGGGGGAGGGCTCAGAACTCATAGGGAACCTTAAATTGATACATTTTGTAGTAGTCCAATCCACAGGTGTTGATTCTAAGGTTTACGAGTCCATATAGTCTGACCGAAAACGCTATATTGGCCAGTGTCAGGACTGTTGTCCTTGGGAATTTGAATTGCAGTCCTCCCACTTACGAGGGTAGTAGTGGGATCATATGCATCTGTTAACATATGGGGAGGTATGAGTGATAATGGCCTCAGGCGAAAGACTTGTATTAGTAAGAAATGCTACCCTGATGTTATACCACTGCTGTGTTCGACACATCATTGTATGTGTTATATAATTTGATGTGGAGTCTGTGAGAAAAATATTATGAATCTGTGGCATGAACGGTGTTGTAAGCATCACTGGCAAATGATGACAAGGGTTTTAAAAGCAACAGTGCCATGCAGTCGTTATGTGATTTTGACGCAATAACAAACTTACTTTTCACCGATCCGTAGTTGATAAGACAATTGATAAGTTGCGAAACGGAAAAAAGGCGTTCAAACTAGTATCGGAGGAGCTGAAAAGGCGAACGTTGCAGATAGAGCACGTGTCAAAATACCCGCTTAAATAGTTTCTTAGCAAGATTACTTGATACACGTACAGATATTATATTAAAGACAGCCACATACATACATACATATTATTATATAAGGTGGTACGAAGCATAGCTATCATCCGTTGATTGATTTAAAGTCTTAAGCAGACACGCGAGCACGATTGATCCTCGCTGCAGTCGCTCCTCACCAGAACAGCACGTCTCGGTGGAGAAGTATGTGAACAACCCTTGGATAAATTGCACTTAGGTTGTAGTTCGACTGATATGATCCAGAAAGTGAATGCGATTGTTATCAGAGTTGACTACACCTCTGAAACAAATGAAACAAGCATTTATGCCGGCCGCCAAGAACGCCAATTAGAAAATCAAGATAATGATTAGAAAGAACATAAACGTGTCATAATTGAGAGAATGTGAGATGCATTTAATCGAAGTCTGCATGAATCTAGATTCCACTTTGGGAATAATCAAAGCCTGTATGATTTCTTGGATAGGCTTAAACCTCCTATTAATCATAATTTCTAGAACGACGATCTGTTAATGCTCAAATTGGTCCGACAAATCAGTCGACGAGACAGAGACAGCTTCACATGGTAAAATATAAATACTATTCAGAATATTTTTATTACAAAGAGGGGTGTATGCCGTTATTGCAAGAATGTTGAAGATGTTGAAGAGCAAATTCTTGCAGGAGTAGATACGATATACATATTCGTGCAAACTGAACTGATGAACATCTAATTGCTACACGTTGATAGTTATAGACCTCTTCATTAAACATCGTACTTCTATTTACCCGAATGAATAAACAAGAAGTCTGCATGCGTAAATGTCCATAATGAGGATTAGCGTTGCTATGAGATGGACATCATACCTTCACCTACTACAATTGCGCATAGACATCCAAACTATTGCCTTGACCGATACAGAGCCATTTTGGTAAGTATCCCATTCGAGAAGATGATTTCATGGCTTGATTTGATTATCGGCTGTAAATATACATCATCTGGAGGTGATAAAGAGATCATTCCATATCGAAACAGCAAAGTTGAAAGAGAAGAACATGTTGACATACTACTAGTATCGGATTTGGAATAATACCACTACTGCGGGAATGCTATTACGGCAGATACGTGTACGAATTACTTATAAATGGAGTGTCTTCATTATTTTAATTGAATGATCTACCTAACTAGTGGTACCTGTCATACCATGCCCCAAAAGAAAAATAGTTCAAAAGTGAAGATCATTAAGTATCAAAAACAACATCTGAAAGTTCACTATGTTTTATGTTGAGATTTTGAGAACATTTTCAAAACGAAAACAACGTAGGCAGGGAAATGCTGTTCAGATTCATAAGCGAATACCCGCAAGATTCTGTCTCTACATAAAAGGATCAAAAGAAAATCCTCCTTTACTGTAAAACAGAATAGACCTCACTGAAAATTTCTATGAGTATTTGCAACAATTACATAGATAGTATACACTTCTTGTAGGAATTGTGCTAAGATGACATATCAAAAGATGGACAGAAAGTAGTTTGATGAAGCTCACATGAGTCATTATGCTGAAAGAAGACAGAGGATATAAAAGTTCGATATCACTGACACTTAACAGGAAAGCTATGGGTGTGTGTAGTATGTAGTATCTTTAGTATATATTCCTTTCCATTCCCAGTGTACCAGATTCAGGTTGTAATGTCCACCTAATTATCAACGTGTTATCGACGACTGACCCCAATGATAAGGCATAAACAGTATTAGCCCAAAATATGAAAGAGAAGTATATTTCGAATTTTATGGATTTGACACTTGACACTTTCAAGGACGTTAGAGAAATGAGAATCAACAGGGTAGTTCGTTTGACAAGAACAGTTTTCAAAATACTCAAGCGACGACACATTTGTGGAAAGCACTTTAACGTGGAGCATATATGGACTCAACAGAAGGCACTTGAATGCATTATATCTTTCTCGCACGGAAAAGATCCTGACGAGCCTACATCTTGTTGTCTTGATTATTCTGTACTTTGCCATCATCTCGGTATCCACTGAATGGTATTCATTTTTGTGTTCCCCGTTTTTATTTACTCAATTTCTATGGTATTCATTTTCGTTTACAATAGCTGTTTTGTAGAAACTCGTTAGCAACTTTAACATCTTAAGCATCGTCTTGGATCCATTTGCATAAGCTGTTGAATTTGTGTTTTCACCCTAGTAAATCAATAAAATTGTTATTTTTGGAATATCTAGTAATTCAGAGGCTTAGCGTAAAATAAAACACATTCATTTGTTCCATCCTGGAAAATTAACAGTTTACTAAAAAATCAAAAGTGAATTTACAGGTGATAAAACAGAATCACATATTATAAATATTCATAACAACCTTGAGCAAACAATTCTTGCATTTGTGTTCCAAAGACAACATATTAAATATGACCATCCATTACACCTACTGTATTCCAACCATCATTGAATGCATATCTTCGATAGGTGTGAAATGCATCAGACTACAACATATAGACCAAATTTTGAACAGACAACCAATTATATAGAATACATGTGTCTCTCTAATTGTCCAAATAATCAATGTTTTATTATGTATGATGTTCTTGAAAATGAAGCTTGAAAGGACGCTTTTGTAAATCTACAAGGATTTTGCGAAAACATTGTGGCCAAGAACATTATCCTGACCTGCAAGTCAAACCTCTTCGGTTTTACGTCTAACGCTACTATACTTCTTTTGACCAAAATAGTTCTGGATTTTCTGAATATTGTTACCATTCTAGATTTCATTTCATTTATATGCAACAGTATTAGACATCAAGCGTATGAAGACGCTAAAATTTCTTCCAATTATGTTAGCACCTAGTGAACATGCATCTGATTCAGTAGGACTCATGTTGATAGACAAGTCTGTAAGCAGTGTGAAATCGTTTCGATATAATGTTGCCTCTATCTTGTTTCGATTTCAAAAAGGATAATCTCTCGACAGGTTTTAACACTAAATTATTACCTTTCCTCATCGGGGACCCGAGTGGTCTAAAGCGCTCACCGTTACGGATCACTGTCATTTCACTCCTGTATGCATGGCTTTGAGTCTCGGGTTCGGACAATGTGGGTATGTGAGAAAGCTTGCCAAAAGCTTCTCTTGGGTCGGTGGTTCTTTCCGGGGTATCCCCGCATTCTTCGTCGACCATTAATACTGGCCGCCATGTATAGCCTATCTTGTGCTGAGAAAGGGCGTTATAATAATGATAATAATAATAATAATAATAATAATAATAATAATAATAACAATTATATTAATGAGGACTTTGTATAGTGATTAATCTTTAGAAGCTCTAAGCGCTTTACACCATTAGACCATTACGTTTATAACATAAAAAAGATTTATGATGATATGATTACATACAACTAGAAATTAGAAAACGTATAAACATGCTGAAAATAGTTAAGGTAGGAAACATTATCAGCACTTTAAGTTTGTTCTTGCAGTCGAAATAAGTGTGTTTTAAGAGCACACTTGAATGGGATCACTGTGGCTTTGTGTCTAAGTTCAGTTCAGTGGGCAATTCATTTAACGTTGCTGGGCCCAGGTATGCAAAAGAACGTTGTCAGGAACGTTTTCATAGTGGGAATAATGAGTATACGATTGTCAGAAGAGGAGCGTAAGTGTCTTGCTGGTGTGCACACATGGGTGAGGTCGGAAAGGTATGGTGGAATGGATTAAGTCAGCGAAACGTAGCACAGAGTACACATTTTGTGTTTGATTCTGGATCGAATGGATAGCCAGTGTAGGTACAGAGCAGCGGGGAGGTGTGCTCCGATCGTTGTACTCTAATTATGATCCGAACACCTGCGTTTTGAACTTTTGAAAGTACTAATAAACATACAACTGTTTTAGTGGCGTCAACTGAAAGATATTTGCGAATGCAGCTGAAGCGTCTCAACTCAAGATATGCAGCGTTGCATATGTTCAGGATATGTTTGTGCAATATGAAAGTAATGTCCAGAGTAACATCTAGGATTCGTACTGACTGTGTGAATTTAATGTTGGTGTTGCTGATATTTATTGTTTGAGGTAAAGGGTGTGAATTCGAAAGTCTTTTTGTTGTGATCAGAATGGCCTCAGTTTCATCATCATTAATCTGCAGCTTGTTACATGTCATCCATGATTTCACTTAAGAAATGTACCTCTCTACACCATGGACGGTAGCATCAACTTCAGTTGGGCGGTTAGATTTGTATATTTAGGTGTCTTCATCGTGCAATTGGCGAGACACTGGATAATGATCTATGACACTTCAGAGAATTCTGAGTGTATAGAATGAAGAGAACAGGTCCAAGAACAGACCCCTGTGGAACACCAAAAAATAAATTAACTGGGCTGGAACGCATTCCATTTGCAGACACAATTTGTGTCCTGTTGACCAAGTAGTACTTGAACTACAGTAAGGCTGTATCATGAATGTCAAATACATGCTGGAGACGGTGAAGTAATATATCATGTTCTATTGTGTCAAATGCTGCAGACAAATCAAGGAGGGTGAGGACTGTAATCTTTCCGCTATCTAGTGCAGAGAGAATGTCATTAACTACTTTTAGAAGATTAGTTTCAGTACTGTGGCAGGGGCGATTATGCAGAGTGTACATTGCTGAAAAGACTGTTTCAATTCCGATGAGATACAAGCTGGGATAGAACAACCTTTTCTACGATTGTTTCTATGAATGGGAAATTAGAAACTGGGCGGTAGTTCTTTAAATCGTTATGGTCGAGTGTTGTTTTTTCGGCTTTACAACGGCAGTTTTGAAAACTGACGGGAATTCCCCGGATGAGAGAGGTATTAATAATATCAGTTAGTGAAGGCAATAGCGGATCTAAGCACTCAGGCAGCAGTGATGATGGAGTTGGATCATGTTCACGTGACTTTGGTGCATTCTTCCTCACGATTGCACGTACTAAATCCATAGAGACAGGTTCAGATGCTGATAATGGTTGCCTCTGAAATTCTGTATCCCAACTGTATGGTGACGACGAGTCAATTGAAATTGTGGTGTCAAGCTTATCTCTAATGGTTTGTACTTTGTCATGGAAGAAATGTGCAACATGTCCGGAAGGTCGACTGGAGAGAAGGTTGATGGAAGTGGTGTTGATTTGTTCCTTGACATTAGCTTGTTAGTAATCTCGAAGAGCTGTTTGAAGCTGGAACTTACCATGATCTTAGTACTGTAGTGGGCTGATTTCGATGCATGTACTTGGTTTGTAACGTTCTTTTTAGCGGCTTCATATCTTTGCTTATGAATAGTGAATCTGGTGGAAAGCCAAAGCCTCACAGCTTTACGACGGTCTATTGTGTCATTGCGAAGCTGGTCCCTAACACTGCTATACCATGGAGAGCCCTTTTCGATACCAGGAAGTACCGTAGAATATTATTAACAGGTCTATGAAGAATCCTCTAGTATAAACTGTGACCATGTTTATGGGTGGGATGGTTAACTGACTGTTTGACGTTATCACGTTAATGTAATATAGGAGTTTTGATGTATTTGGGTTTTCGGGACAGATAAAGTGAAAGATGACATCTCCAAGAATAATTAGGTTGTCATGTATCGAATTTCCATAATACAGGAGAGTCGAAAACTGCTTCAAAAAGAGAGATTCAGTCAGTTCGTTTTTACTACTAGAAGGAAAGCAGTATAGGCATAACAAATATAATGATCATTTTTCCAATGTGGTTTGGACTAGTTCAAACGATGTGTGGTAGGAATTGAACGTTGTGGTGTGGTTATGACGTTTAATCATGGATTTCTTTGTGATTACAGCAATTGAGAGTGGCGGGGGAACGACTTGATAGAGTATCTGGTGGGTGTTAGATCCGCGCACTAGGGCCTGATGCTTTTATCCATGTTTCTGTCTTACATCAACAGCTGTTCCTCATCATTCGAACATGGTTCTAAAATACATACCCATTTCTAGACCGATTCACATTTTATTGCGTATAATTATTGGGTAGCTACAAATTTACATCAAGTTATATCAAATACAAATTATTTATGCAGAGAGAGAGAGAGACAGACAGACAGACAGAGAGGGACACAGAAAGAAAACATATCTAACTATTGTATTTTTAAGTAATACTGACATATCATTCTTCAAAGGAATAAAATTAGGCCATGAAATCATGGTTGAAATTCTGCAAATCTAGTTGAGGGATGAATTATTTGCAAAATAAAACTGGAAACTCTTATGTTTCTCATTTAGGACTTAAAGAATATTTTCAAATGATACATATATTCGGAAGCAATTATTTGTCACGGACCCATCCACACAATGAACTTGGTGCACCTTAGAAAATATGATAAAATGGTTGTTCTTTTCTTTTAGACTAATTCGTTGTAATGAAAAAATGCCACTTTTTAAAATGGTGCAATGATGTTACTATCATATATTCATATGAATGAGAAACAAAGAATATGATATTTGCAGTTACATTGACCTTGACGTTAGTCCATGCATCACATAGTTCATCAGGTTCACGTCTCTTAATATTAGTAAGCTACATAGCAGGTATGAGAAAAGATACAAATTGTAAATAAAACAGACGTTATGCCACTATATGGCTGGACAGACAGAATGACTATTGCTTTATAGTATGCACTTTCAGTTTGGAGGATGAACAGGTGTTTTTGTTGTTTTGGCTGATAGTTTCGTAGGCTGCAATAAGAGCACTAAAGACTTTTAATTTATCACGAAAGATAAACGTTGTCAATCATCTTTGGGTCTCCAACGTTTTTATTATTATTACTGATAAAATGAAAAGACGATTTAAAAATGTAAATCAAAAGTCGTACCATATATCCATGATATATCCTAAGTGGTGTTGTCAGCCATCCTCCAAATGTGGGGGACACGCATCATTTTAATGGAAAAAGAAAATTGTTACACTTATTGTACTAATAGTGCGACTCAACATTATCAGGAAAAGGGGCGGGGGATCTTTCTCATTTCCCGAATACAGAGCTTCTTTGGTCAACACACGACCGTTTATTCATATATTTCTTGGCTATCAATACTGTCAACGCTATCCAATGTTTTACTCACGGTTCTGTGCCACCATTCTTTATATAGCATGGACTTGTTTGTTAGTCTGATGGAACGACGATCTTCTGGGTGTGACTAGGATCGGTGTAGCACTCGGTCTTGATAGGTTCCTAAGAACAAAGAAACAATAATTTCACAGGCATATGTTTTCTTGTTTTACCTTTCTATGATTCTTGGGTAGGTCTTTCCAAGCCAATGAATAGTACTTCTCATTAAACAATACAGAATATGACCCAAACACTAAATAAAAACCATTATTCCCATCACAAATTACCAAACATGTCTTGGTATGTTAAAAAATATGGAGGGTCCATAATAATAAACTTATTTTTAGTAAATGGCTACTAAATGCTCGGCTTAAAAGATATATTTCCAACATCGATTCCTATAATTCAACAAATAATCACTATAATGTAGCAAATCTATATACGGAAATGTAAATACATATAACATGTAACCTTGGTCTGTTAGAATATTAATGAGATTACAAGAAATAATAAACTTATATACTTTAGATAATATAACAAACTTCCTTTTTACCATTTACCATTTAACAAATTTGAATGGATTATATCCCATTAAAATGCAGGGGGAATAGAAAAGACATAGGATCATAATTCATCACTTTAAAGATAAAGTATCCGAGAAAATAGAATAATCATCTAAATATATTCACTATCCCAGACAATATCATACTCATCTAAATAAATCCAGTGGGGGCCATCCTTTTAGTACGTACGCCAAAATCTAGCAAACCTTGACCTCTTCTCCCTCCCTGTACAAATGCGTACATTTTTACACCCCCACCTGTTTACGTACGTTTATCGCCCCCTCCAATTCTATAGAACGACCTATATTTGATCCACGTAGAAACCATAAAAGATTAATAATGTTGTTGTTTTTTGTGTGGTCTAACGCCATATTTCACGATAGGCTATACGTGGCGGCCAGTATTAATGGTGGAGGAAGAACCCGGGAAAACCCCGGAAAGAACCACCGACCCACGAGAAGATACTGGCAAGCTTTCTCACATACCCACGTTAGTCGAATCTTAGACTCGAACCCACGCAGACAGAGGTGAGATGGCAGTGATCCAATCGGAGCCCCGATTAATAATATTGACGTGTTTAATAAAACAGCTAGTCCATCGATGTTGTGTCTGGCTGCATAAAAGAAATGAGCTGCGTAACTTTAAACAGTTTGTCTAGTGTCCACTAAATTTCAAACGCAGACTGAACCCAGTAGAACAGGTTACTTATTAGACAAATTATTATCGAGGGTTCATCCCCCCCGTTTCCTTTGCGTATGTACATTATCAGTAGAGCCCCCACATACTCATACGTATGCATTTAGCTTACCCCTTGTACCCCCTCCATGCCTAAGTACTAAACGAATTCCAGAAAATAATATAAACATCTAAATAAATCCAGTATCACAGGCAATAGCATAGTCATCACAACATATCCAGTGTCTGAGGAAATGGAATGATCATCTAAATAGATCCAATAATCATCTAAAAGGATCCAATATCCCAGAAAATAACATTTTCACCGAACTAAATTCAGTATCCCAGACAATAGCATAATCATTTAAATCCAATATCCCAGAAAATAGAAAACATCTAAATAAATCCAGCATCCCAGACATTGCACATGCGTATGTCTTGTCTAGTGGTGCCTACTCTTTCGATTAAATTTGGGACCACTCCTCTCTCGTTTTCTGATGTCAGAACGGAATTTATCATTTTGCTATGTCTGCGGATAATTTATCAAGACAAGAGCGAGAAAATAATATGTGGAAGCATTTGTAACCATGCGGGAGCCCTACAAGGCATATTTCAGCATGCTTGGCTGGGATCAAGACAAATCCTTGGCACGTCATTTCACCCGAGAACACTGCAAACAATATGTTAGGTAAAATGGACAATTGTTGCTCTGAATTTTATGTTACAAAATGTGTTTTTTTTTTTTAAAAATTGTAAACGTTTTTAATTATAAAATGTTTTACAATTTTTAATGTTATTAAAATAATACACCATACATGACAAAATGTTGCTAGAATCTCTTACACATTAGTCATGGGTGAAATAAATGTATTTTTGTAGGAAGGTACAGAGGGGACAAGAGACACATGAAGTTCGCTTTCCCAAGAATTTGGCGGCAACCCACTGACCACTCAAGCAACTGCTACTTCTGCATGGAGGACTCTTCAAAACGTCGGACTGGAAAGAATGCAATGCTATCACGTATCCGGATCTTCCTTCATTCATCGCCTCGGTGCCACACTGCCCTGAGCTCCCCGTATCCATTCTATCCCAACCAAAAAGACCTCGACGACATGATTAGAGATCATGGTCTAACCAAGTATAATTCCGAGTTTTTAGGCTCAAGGTATGGAACTGATCAGAGGAAGCGTCACCAAGCGTCTTCACCCGTAACGATTTGTCTGCTTCTGCCACAATAATACCAAAACTGCTTTAGGGAATAGGAATCGCCTGTGGCTTCTCTTCATTCACAGCTCATCCAGGAGCCTCAAAGTCGTGTTGGTCAATATTGGAACAAGTACCTGTCTCTTTCCCTGGCTCGCTTGGTGTACCTCAAAGAGGATTACAACAGCATGAAGAGTATCAAGAGTATGGCTGGGAGGTCAGCGAAGACTTCACAATGGTGGCATGCCGATGAGACTCCAAGGCGGTTTTACCACGTTTCCCTGCTATATTTGCCTTTGCGACAGCAGGAACACCAACGTTCACCATCACAGGCGGAACTGGCCACGGCGGACAAAGCTCTCTGTGGGGAGGAACAAGGTCAAGTGGGAGCCACTGGTGGACGGTCTTAAGGTGCTGATGCCACTACTGCACATCAAATTGGGCCTTATGAAACAATTTGTCAGAGCTCTAGATAAGGAGTCGGCAGCGTTCAAGTACCTTCAAGACTTCTTCCCTAAGCTGTATGAGGCAAAGCACAAAGTCAATGTGTCTTTATCGGACCACAGATAAAAAAATATCCGGGAGTGTAATGAATTCCAAAAGAAGCTCACTAGCAAGAACACTGTGGTTTGGAACAGCTTTGATGGACTGGGTTTTGGCTTCCTGGGCAATCACAAGGTCAAAAACTATGTGGAGCTGGTTGAGACACTGGCAAGGAGGAGCAAGGCGAGCGATGTCACTAGGATATACTGGACTTTGAACGCCGCTACGAAGGACATGATGACGAGAACGTGATGGTAGTCTAAAATTGGGGGATAGTTTGTGTAATTGATTTACAGTATATAATCGTAAATCTCGAAAGACTACTCACTTCCACATATTTTGTTGTCATTTGTATACTTCTTGAGTATAAACACATGATTTTATTCTGTTTATGCGAACGAAAAGACACAAATTCGCCCGTTTTATCAATGGAAGTAGGTAAATTTCAAACTATCCCCATCCTGGACACAAAAGCAAAGGTAGTGGGGAATAATAGTTATTTTCTGTACATTTTAGGCATAAGCAATTACGAAATAACACTTGCTACCCACAAAGAAAAGTTGTATTATATATTGTAGTTCTCCGAAGGGATTATTGGAAATATAACCAACACATTATTGTTGAGTGTCAGATGTACCAGTTTATGCGATTGGTGTAAGTAGTTTCTCTCTATGGTGTATATTTGTTTGTATGACATGTCAAAATCCTATAAACTAGTAATCTGGGAGAGGGCTCCAGAAATCCGATCAAGTTCAAACTCTTCCAGGTTAAGGCGTTGAATAAATCATGCTCGAGGCAGAAACGACAGACAATGACTATCCTTGAGTAAATCTTTATATCAATGATATTCACTGGTCAATCTCCCTCGCACACACCGTTGACTGATAAAATAGATGCAGCACTGAAGTCAAGTATAGAATAAATACATTTTCTGATTAACTGCTCGAACGCTTAATGGTTCGTTTAACACAAACCTAGTTGCGAGCTTATGAATCGGTTTTGAAACAGCTCCAGAGATGCAGGGTATGAAAGTGTTTTTACACATTACCAATATTGGACAGCTTCGCCCTCGCCCAATGGATTGGATTTTAGCCAATGGAATCAGCGCACGCGATCTGGTGCTGATTGCGCGTGATCAGATTCGTGCCGAGAAGATGATTTAGGATTTCCACATTACGTTTTTGTTTAGAGGCGATCAGAAATTTTAGCCGTGCTACATTCTCGGCGGGGTTATGCTAGTAGCATAGACCCGACCCGGTTCTATTATAGTGTTATTTGCTCTATGAGCAGTTCGTGTAGTGTACTTGAGTTCTGTCTCAGGTTACTGTTAGCTTTTGAACGATGTGATACTTATTGTATCGATCATCTCACTTTTTAAAAATGTTATGTCTTCTTTAGTTTTGTTGTCAGATTTGTCCTGAATAGATCTTACCTTTTCAACGATCGTACTGAGATACTCGTCAAGTGTGATGCTATTTGGATCTGGTTGTTCCATGCTGGCTCGAGCTGACGTTTACAGGCGATTTTCTCAAACGATATGTTGCAATACCGACGGATGTAGATATAATTACTCTGAGGCGACAGGGGCAACGTTGATGAGGGCAGCAGGGCTGACGACGGCAAGAATAAAAAGCTTGAGATAATTAAGTTGCCTAAGGAACGTAACATTATTTTAATAATTTTATGAAACGGACGGGGAATTCTGTTTTCGACCGTACCCACTCCAAGATCCTTCAGAGACTGGATATCATCCGACTCGGTGATTTTAAATACGTCATCACTAACTGGTAATGGCTGTGCATTACATGCAATGGTGTCCCATACACCAGAGTTGCATAACTGTGAGATGAAATCAACAAATATTTTAAATTTTGTGAATCGGCACTGTTAGCTAAAATAATATCTTATCCACACCATCATCCAGAAACTTCATCAGGTAATTTTAGAAGCCATCGTGAAAACCGGCTAGGTCAATATGCGTAAATTAGCACGGAAAGATGATGACAAGGCGCACACAGAAGACCAAGACCGCATCGATTTCAACGACACAGAAAACTGAGTGATTTAGGTGATAAAAGAAAATTCTTCCATCATATTGGTTTAGAGTATGAGGATATGCATAACTTCGTGGCGGTGATGAACCTTGACGAGAGAGCCGATAACGCTCTGCATGAACTCACGGGAGTTACAATCGATCCGTTCATACTTACTTTATCCATGATCGTGTTAGCGCTGAAAATGATGCTCAAAACGATGCAGACCGAATTGGAGACAAAATATAACACCAGGCAGGCTTTATTTGCCAAACCAGAATTGCTCAGTAAAATCCGATTGTATTTGCGCGGAGTTGAATTCGGTATACTAAGTTTGATTCACGAGAAGAGAACGGTGAACGATAATATATCTGCTAGTATTAAGTACCGTTGTCCTTAAGCAGATCTGAAAAGTTATACCACAACATATTTCTAAAAGGAGAAACGATTGCTAAGATTTCAGGTGACCCTGCGAAAATGGAAACCAGTCTTTAGACCCATCCAAAAAAAATTCCAACGTTCATGGTTGTAGAAAAAGCCGACTGAATCCCACCATTGGCGACTAGGTTTATAGACATGGGAACTACACCAAGCGTTTTTGCTGCCTGGAATATTGATACGTAATCGATCTGGTCTTCCTTGGCAAGATTCGTTGCGATAGAGACACGGACAGTACCAATATTTCCTCCATTCCTGCCAAGCCCCTAGCGGCAGTTTTCGTGCTGAGTCAATATTCTCAGGTCTTCGAGGTGGTTGTTGAGTTTAATACCGTTCAGGTTACCTACAACGTTACAGATAGTATTTATGCAGAGGTGAGCCTCAAACACAAAATGATGGCGATACACCTGAGATCTTTTCATTCCATGGCCAGAAACAGACAGGAGCGAGTATCCGAGAAAAATGTTTAACGATGATAAACTTTTCATCAACGCAAGACGTACGTCGCTATCTTCGTTAGATTGGTAATTATTCAACACGGGATCAGCTCTCCAGTTGTCCATTATTATACTATCATAGTTTGTATAGCTAAAGACATTTTTTCGTTAACCCGGAACATAGCTTTGTCGAACATGTGGCGTTAATTTTCTTGGCGACGAACGTTATGTCGCTGAAACGACATCAGTTTAAACGGCACGTATGCAAACATATTTTTATGCTAGTAAACCGCATCGATGTTTGCGGCGTGCAGAAGCACCACCGTTTCCAAATCCTGCTCAACTAATTTTAACAGCGACATTTTGTCGGAATCGCCCTAGTCCACATGGTCGTCGTTCTTACTGAAAATCAGAATCAAATCAATGACTAAAGGGGCAATGTTATAACGGCAAAAATCGCGGCAGTGAACATTCTTATCTTAACGGTGCGCAAAATCCAGGTGGCGTTGGGCGCATTTTTGAAAAACCGCGTTGAGGAGTTAACCATGTGAAGCCACTTAAGAAAACTTTTGACTCCATAACTTCTCTGGGTAATAATATTCAGGAAGCGTCTCACAAACGGTCTCTTAAACCTGACCAGTAAAAGTTTAATGTCCGTCACCAATTAACCAATCGGGAGAATAAATAAAAGCAGGAATAACGTTGTCGATGCAAATATCGTTGCCAAAAAGTTTACCGCCCGGCGGTAACTGTTCCGTGTAGAATACTTACGCAGACTCGAACAGAGATCCAAACAAGCACGATTTTACCGCCTGGAGAATATAATTTTTAAATACAATCCTATCGACATCGCCAAAAGGACAACACTCATCACTGTGGCCAGTTCATACTCGACGATAGTCGTCTCCATTAAATTAAACCACTCCGGCGCCTTTCGATGAACGCGATACCAAGTCATCGAGCTGCTGATGCAAATCCGGCATGATTATTTTAATGCTGCTTACCTAATTTTAAAAAAATCAGGCGAGGAAGTGTTCATCACAGACGTGATTCTGCACAACCCGAAATCCATTGACGAAGATATAGCTTCGGTGATCAGAAATAACGTCCCTATGACTTTAGAACTTAATGCTGTAAAAGAGGTTAGGCAAGTCGCGCAAGCAAATCTTTCTAACGTGAGAGCCGCGGCGAGTGAGGCGATGTCGGAGAACGAGATTATTAGCCTCACGTACGACTCAAACCTCGTTAGAAAGCAGTGCATGTTGTGCAATGGAACGGGATTCTTTCAGCGACTGTCACAACTATTGCAATCATTATGGTATAAAAATGGATGGTGGCGGCGTCTTAGACAACACAAGGTTCCTCACCTTTGCCGTCGCTAGAAAATCGTAAGGATCTCCAGGACGCTAACGTAACAACGTACCATTTCAGCATTGAATTCACTGTGAAATAAAAGCTCACAAAGGTGGTTGGCATATCGACAAACCTTGTTATACTCACGGCTCAACAACAAAAAGATTTGTACGATAATGGAACACACCATGAAACATAGCATATCGAGAAGAGCGTATAAACCTCATACACATATCATCATTGCAGTAAGAGGCCGTGTCGAATCGTGGTTATTTTGTTTATGCCACTTAGAACAGACAGTAGTCTGGGTGGGATTGGTTCTGTGCTCCGTACAATCAGAATCAACGTGTGATCGCAACCGCCTTTATAGAACATTTTTCTTTACTCAAAACGAACCTGTTTTCATAAATATACTCGGAATATTCAAGTATGATTGCTGATGTAAGTGGGACTGAGACCTATATTCTATTCGTTCTTGGCTGTTGTCTTCAAAATCATTTAAAAGCAAAAGGAGTTCCATGCGTAAAATTGTACAAAATGATCTCCTGAAGGATATGAATAAGGAATATTTGCAACAGATAGTGAAATCATTTTGTGATAAAAGGTCACATTTTTCTCCCGGACTGTCTCGCCAGGCTTCGACTCAATCGTGCGTGTGGTTTCATCGTATAATGTTTCTATGGCTGAAGGAAGCCGTGTTACTTACTTGCGAGATCAAACTAAAGGGCTTGTAACTCAGGTATAATTCATCCAATACTCCTGCAGTACTGATGTCCGAATAATCGTTGAGACAGTATACGAACTACCGGTCGCACGTTCGACTGGTCGAAATGTATGATGTCGTGTTCAACACGAACATGCATCTTATGGTTATTAAACAGCGCATCGACGGTTCTAAGAAATTCTTTGTTCGGATCCACTTGAAACAGCTTTGACCATGTTAGTGTTAAACGTGTATAGATACATTTTAGTTCATAAGCAAAACACGCTGAATCTTTGGACGACATCGGGTCCGCTTTCTTATTTCTACTGGAAACATCGATAATGGTTAACTCGTGGTTAACTAATACAGTTATGTGATTCCCCGTACATGATGATAGGTAAGAAACATCATTTTCGTTCGGTGAACGTGTTTGGGCGTCTGGCATCAAACCATCGACATTAAGTCTTTCTTGGTGCGTTAGATTAATACGCCACTGTGCTTGTTTGGCCAACCATGTTGGGAAAACCCAGTAGTTGACCTTTAAACGGCATCTTCTACCTTCAAATAACTACTCGGACTGGAGTATATCGCCGATATTTTTATTGATTTAATGTTCTTTATCTTCAATGCTAATCTAAGCCTTCATACCTTTTTTGATGATCCAACTGAGAATTTAGTCTCCGAGGATATTGACTATTTAAATCATTGATTATATCTATATAGACAATTAGGAATGCGCATATATTTCTTGTTGTGCGAGACCATGTTGGTAATTTACTTCATCGACACGATTTATAGGTTCTTCTTCAGACTTTGATTGGATGTTAGGATCAAGTTGCTTATCCAATCATTATCCACTCGGACAATAATTGTTTTATGTGGATGTGCTTTCTAACAGGGTTAATGCTCCATGGTTTACTTCATTAACACAGTGGCCACATCACCGTCAAATTCGATTCAGGCCCACGGTTACGTCTACTGGTGGACATGGAAGGTCCGACCAATGGAAACTTCTTTTCCTCATATGAAACACAAGTTACATTAGATGAAATTTTTCCACTATGTGTTTAAATCCGCGTTGGATTACAGTACTATTCCCATGAGGCTTCTCACCTAGTATAAAAGGATAATTGTGTTCTGCCACATTTGATATTTAACATGGCATCACGAAAAATGAAAAAGAAATCACCGTCACTGATATTTCTACCCAGGCAAAGCCCAGATTGCCCAATTAGGGTGACGTGTTCCAAACGCAACGTGCATTGATCATTGGCCCAGCGTGATCTAAAAGACCTAGCTGTTGTTGGTTCTAATTACGGGATGGTTAAAATGGGATCGCCTGTACGTGAAAGATCAACCACGTAATGATGCATCCAGTGATTTTACGAAAGCGTACGACACTGATATCCTTTTGGCAACTGATGAAGCTGCTATCATTGACGATATTGACCCGAGTTTGAATATTCTTGTCATATACGACAATGTTATGCTTGAACACCAATACAGATGTGACATATGTAATACAGCGATATGGACTCGTGACTAAAGAGATTGGGCACAACTGTTATATGTTAATGACATTTTCTTGCATTTACCTACATGGTCTCCAAACATTCATTGGTCTTGGTATGCGGCTTCGCACTCGTGGGATGCGTTTCGGAATATATGCGCGGAGGTTACAAATGACCCGTACAGTTACTTTACGATTGACATGAATAGAGAATCGCTGGAAATGTGTCTCACGTGACATTTGAAGCAACTATGATAAATATAATGCAGCCTCAAATAATCAAGAACTATATATATATATATATATATATATATATATATATATATATATATATATATATATATATATATATATTCCAATCATGGAGTCTTATAATAAGTCAACTGGAACACGAGAATGTAAGATGTGTTATACTAATAATCTTTAGAACTGTTTCGTTTCCATTCAGAATTGCCTCCCCTGGAAATAGGTGTATGCCATCTTTTAAATTATGGTATGTGTCGTGCACTTATGAAGATTCTGTGATTGACGGTGGAAGTAAGAATATACTTAAAACAGGCGTACCCTTCAAATCTGATCGATATATTTATTATAATCAGGGTGACTGTTACAAGACCCGGGAGTTCTACCTCCCTCTCCTCAGTTAAAGATTGATCCCAGCAGGAGCCAATAGTAAATGCAATAGAAATCTTGTGATGTATTTTTAAGTTGTATAATGGTTTATCATTCTTAGCAGAATTACCCCCCCCCCTTGCAAATAGGTTTCTTTCTTTTTATAAGTGTCTTCACGACGATATTCTATATTTGTTGTAATATTACAGGTACAAGAGCTTTTACATACGTAATTGGTGACTTATAATTATGAACACAGTACTAACGCAAAGCTCTTTTTCTTATAGCAAATTATTTATTTATTATTTAACCTTTTTTACATATTAGTCTATGGTATTACTTATATCAGTATTTGTTTAACATAGTTTGTATCTCTTGTGAATTATTACTGTTTTAAATGTTCACTGTAAGTAGCTTTTATAATTTTTTTCTTCAAGTTGCTTCTGCAATCTTCATAATAATTTGAATTAAATATTTCTTTTCCTTTAACGTTGATATGCATTATATATTCAATGGTAATAGTTGATGACAATTTTGTTCCTGCATGATTTTATTATGGACATAAATTTTACTATTGGCTATATGTACCTTCATATTTCTCAAATATTTTGCGGCAAAATGATTGCACAGGCGTATATATTGCCTAGGGTTACCTACCCTTGCCATGAACTTCCGAGGATTAACTGAAGAGTGATTATGTCCATTTTAGTAACAAAGTATGGCACCAATCTTCTCTCCGTTTCTGATGTCAGGACGAATTGTCAAATTTATTCAAAGCTTAAATTATAATAAAACTCCTGTGTTAGAAACCATGTCGCTAAAATTGTCTTTGTTGTTTCATTGCGTCTTTCAACCCTTCTCCATTCTGATACGCCCATTCTTTATGTTCTCGTGTGTATGCATGAATGTAGATAGTAAGATAATTACGCAGATTTGCAAAGTACTCTAATCATGGTTCAGTCTCTCAATCATATCCTTCAACATGCATAGACAAGCGGTATCACTTTAACTCGGCTCATTGTAAAGGCTTAACCAAGCAAATGACTGAGATGTATGCAAACCCCTATGAATTCCAAGGTATCTGAAACAGTTTTAATATTCCGTTTCTTATGGTCAATATTATGTTTCCATTCAAAATACCTGTTTTCTTTTAGAGATAAATCACCACGATCGCCTATGAGCAGAATTATGCGTGAGATCTACACATATTAATCAATCAATCAATGGACCCTTTAGCTTTTAAGATATTTTGTTATTTAATTTTATTCTTTCTCCTTTTAGATTTCTTAATGAAGAATTATATTGCAGAGGTCGACTGTACAACATACTATTCAAATGATTGCTAATTTGTCCCTGGCATTGTCCCAAACAATGAATAACGTATCAAGCAATTTTCTTAATAAAAGATGCAATTTTTTGAAGTTAGTTATTTTGACCATATGTTGAACGGAGTTGCGTTACTTGGCTTGATAGGCAGTGTTCCTAATGTAATTCGTTCTTCTTTGTTGTCTCCCTTTTGACGACCACCCTAATCCACGACTTAAATGACACGATATTTACTGGTATACACACCACTATTTTACTAGAAAATTAAAGTCACTTTACTTAACTGATCTAGCTGATCATCTCGAATGCTTTGAACAGAAAATCTTCAGCAACATCTTTCGAACGTCATTTAAGTTTATAATATGCACCGGATTAAAATTTTGTCTATATTACGCAGACAATTAAAATATCAAATTCCACACTTGATGATTGTATGTACGACCGCTGACTTGTCACCTCAGTCAAATTAACAATTGCCTTCATATACTTGGATAAAGCAAAATTTCCATATACTGTCCTATTGATAGATACGCCTGGATATAGCAACATTCCATGTGCTGTCAAAATGAGAGATACTCCTGGACATAGCAATATTTCGTGGCCTGTCCTGTTGATATATACACTTGGATATAGCAACACCACATGTGCTATATTATTGATAGATAGTCCATGACTTTGTTTCCTTTTCACATATTTTATGAAGCTAAGTTGATGTTGTTCAAAATTACTACCGATGACAAGTATACTATCTTATTCAAATTTTAATTTTCTTAGTTACAAATTTTAATTACTTCATATGATTAAGTAACAGCTGTCCTTCTTGCAAATTTTAAGGAAGGAGTATTTTATAAAATTTACATATAAATAGAAGGGTTGAAACAATTAGTACATTCCTTAATCAGTTACCCGCAATTCATTCTTGGAACCCCAAATAGTTAATCACAGTGGGAAAGGTGAAATATACAGGAAGGTGTACTGTCAAGAACTACTGCAGCAACAAATCTTCTAGTTTTGTTAAGCCTAACAAACCTTGCATGTAACCCTTGCTGATGTCAAAATATAAACTGTATGGTTTTGCATGAGGGATACTTACACATTGCACCTTTTAATTTCTAAAATAATGAGGCATCTAATGCAGTAATCGGTAACAATCAAACTGATTGTAGGGAACAAGTGAATTAGAGAACGTGTTCAAGTCACTGAGACACAAATCTATAAGACCACTGACATACCAAATAAAGAAATAGGGTTGTATGTCAGCGTAGAAGAAGACGTAAAGAAGTGTCTTGTGCATTTCTTTGCTCCCTCTCTATATATGAGAATTAATTACTAGGTCGTGATGCGAGTGTGTCAGCTACACATGCATATAACACCGATTGAGTAACATCATTGTTTGTGGTGTGTGCTTAGTCGTGAAGAAATACGGGCTCGTGTGTGCAGGCAAGGCGATGGGTGCCGATTACCCGTGGACCTGGGTTCAAATCTCCGTAGATTGCGAATGAAAAATTCTCTAAACAGTATGATAGTATTTTTTGTATTAATTCTGCCTACTACTATCAAGCATTCTTCTACAGGGATCCAGGGATAGCACTTTCCGTTCTGTCGTATATATATATATATATATATATATATATATATATATATATATATATATATATATATATATATATATATATAACAGCGATAAAGTGTACTTAAATTATGTGAATGTCTAAACGTTAATATGAAAACGCCAAATTTCCAATTAAAAATGATACTTAACAATCAGAACACTACATTCTTTTTGAACGGCGCGTAATTATGAAGCGAATTCTAACATTTGATATTCGCGGATATTGTCAATGGCAAACGTTCTTTTGAATTACTGTAATTGGACTTCAGGCTAGTTGACCGCTTGTCAGCACTGCTTATCATCCACGTTATGGCTGAGATGTTACAGATCTAACAATTTTTCACCATGCATCCAAATCTTTTGAAGTTTAATGTTCCATTTACATTGATAATGTTTAAATATAGCTTTATACATTTGTATAAGAAGGCATATTAATTTAAAAATTACTCTTGTTTCATGAGACTAATCGTTTTAAGTGATTGATATATTGCTTTAAATTCAGTTATATGGTGATGGTTAATTTTATACTTAAATCCAGCTATTATTCTATTGTTCATTTGCAGTTGAATGGAAGTGGCGTATCATTTACATTTTAAACTTTGTCTTTGTCATATATGAATATATATACTGAGCTTGAGAAATGTGACAATTTATTTGGTGTGATATTTGTTTGCCTATAGTTAAAGATTCACACAGTTGTAACTATATTTTGAAGCCAACTTTATTGAATACATATTTCGTATTAAATCAGGAGCATGAATATCTTCTTCTTTGAATCTTAACATGTTTAGGGATGACTGATTGTAGTGCTATCCTAGCAAGAAATGCAGTAATTGCATACACGATTCCATGCATAATGCAAGATGGTGTCTTCAATGGTCTCACAATCTCCATAGATTGTAATATTCTTGTGTTGGTTATCGCTCAGTGATTTGAGATAAAGATACAGCCAGATCATACGTTCGCAGTTGCATTCTATTTTCTTTCCTTTCATGTCATTGTTTGTCAAATCAAACACTCGAAGGTTTTGGATATTTTTGATTGCTTCCGGTACAAGGGTAAGATTGGTGTCCTTTAACTCGAGTGTTTGAAGAGACGATAATCCTTTGAAGGAACTGTCGGAAATATAGCCCACATCATTGTTGTTGAGTGTCAAATGTACCAGTTTATTCAAGAGCTGCAAGTCGTTTTTCTCTATGGTGTATATTCGGTTGTATGACAGGTCCAAATCCTGGAGGCTATTCAGCTGAGATAGGGCTCCAGGAATCCGGTCAAGGTGACAGTCCACCAGGTTAAGGATCGTGAGCTTTGTGCTGGCTATCTTTTGTACGGATGCGTCACTCACGAACTCGAGTCTGTTCCTTGCCAAACTCAGTTCCTGTAATTCCCGAAGTGTTAATAAGATATCTGGAAAATCTGTAAGACCATCATGTTCGAGCGTCAGAGTTTTTGTAGTGTTCACCATCCCAGCAAATGCAGGGGCCAGAATTCCAGCATCACCAACTTCTATGTTATCATCAAAACGGAAGACCTCGACACTGTGTACGTACTGGAGAGCAATCGGCACAGAAATAAGTTTTGTGTTCCTTATGGACAACTCCCGAAGGGTCCACTCGAATCCTTGGAACGCTGATATTGGTAACTCAGACATCCTGCCTCCGTCCAGTTCCAGTTGTCGCAGTTGCTGAAAATGACGAATGGAGTTGGGCCAATAATCGAGCTGCTCATGTCCAAAATAAAAAGTCTTCATATAGTCGCCCATTTGTCTCATTATTGCATCTTCAAACCTAGAAGAATTAATAGGGTTTCCTCGCAAATCGAGAAACTCCAGCTTGTTGAGTTTTCCCAGTTCATATGGAAGAAAAGTTAGGCTATTGTTTTTAAGGTCCAGCGATCGAAGATCATTCCAAAGGTTGATAAAAGTCTCGTTCTCTATAGTGTGGATGTGATTTCCATCGAGAAGAATCTCAGAAACGTTAACGTTTATGAAGCTGTTTGGTTCAAGCTTGAATATCCCATTGTTTCTGAGGTCGATGACCTTGTAAGACCACGTAACAAATTGGGTATTGCTAGGTACTCTGCTCATACCTCTTCCGGAGCAGTCAATCTCAAATTGGTCAATACAGTGACAGACTCTGTCCCTATAGGGGCAGTCTCGGTACTCGTCCCACATAGCGGCACTGTAGACAATACAGATCCTTCCTAGCACGAAGAGCAGGGAGCCATCTCTGAACTGAAATTAACAGTAAGAAAGTTATTAAGTAAAACACGATGAGTAAGAAAATATTAAAGTAATTAACTGGGCAATTTTAGTATTTTCTTACAAGGAATATATGTAGCACTCGAACAATTTAGAGGCGGGACCACATGTCTATTACATAAGTAAAAGGTTAAACAGAGTAAACTGTACACCTAAAATGCATGTGAAGATACTACTATTACTACTACTACTACTACAAATAATAATAATAATAAAACAAAGAGGATTTACCGCAGTGCATAATCGTAGGAGTGGTTAAAATAAGAAAGAGTAAAGAAACATTAATAAGTCGTGTAAAGTATTATGTCGGTTTTCCCATCTGAAAGAGGATAGTTTTCTAAGCGCCCTTGAATGCAATCATCGTGTGATCGTGTATGTGATTTAGATTTTTTAATGCAGCTTTAACAATTTTCCAGTCATGGCGCTACGATAGCTTCTGTGTGTCAGATTAAAGTGATGTCTAGCACTGGGGCATCATGCCGCAAACATGTAGCATGATGTTGTACCCAGTCACGTTATCTTGACACCAGGCCGACCAGTCCTAACACTAACCTCTTAATTCTGAGGGCCTAGAGAGGGTTCTGTTAAGTACCATTTTTAGAAGTCATTGGTACGCCTCGTGTCGAACCCACTACCTCCCGCATCCGAGGCCGATGCTCTAACCACTAGGTCACGGGAGCGTTCCGGCAATCATGGCATTATTGTGTCTAAGTACACGAGTCTATTCGTTCCAGGTAGCTGGGCCCTGATATTCAAAAAATGTTGCCTGCCTGTAGAACTATTCAATCGAAGTGAATAACGGGAATACAGGTGATAATAGAAGATTGTACTTTTCTGGAAGTGTTACACACTGGGTAGGTCCTATAGGTATTGATTGCAAGGAATGAAATGCTACAGAGAGAGGAGATTTCGTTTTTGATTCTAGTGAGAATCTGTAACCTGTGTTGTGTAGTATATATATATATATATATATATATATATATATATATATATATATATATATATATATATATAGCGTCAGTTTTACCGTCATTCATTTACAGCTTATTACATGTCATCTACGACATAAAATCAGAAATGCACCTCCCCACACCTCGATATAGTAATATCGACATCAGATGGGTAATAAGATACGGTCAGCATGCTGACTGAAGATAATGGAAATATTATTTTAATTCAGAAATAACTCATTATTGCTTTAAAACGTTTGGGTAGCATCTGTCTTATTATTGTGTTCAGCATTTGATTTTGGTATAATTATTTATTGAAATTGTCATTCTCTGGAATACAAAGTGATCTTGAATAATATACTTGGAGAAGAATCATTTATTTGGAATTTTAGTGAATTCAGACAAGGAAAGATGGGATGATATTATTTTGGTTAATTGGAAGAGAGTTGGTGCATCATCACACTTTAGGCTACTGGTACATTTGTACATTCAAGACTACAGGCATATCAGCGTCTTCAACGTTGAATCTTATTTCGAACATCACTGGAATTTAATTAAAACATTTTTTAGGACGGGTGATATGACGTTTTGGACTATTTGGGATTTAATTTGCAACAAAGGAAATGAAATTATTTGTTGAAATTTACAAAACTTGTTGGTTTTCGGTCGTTTCTATTACTAAGTTTAAGAGAACGGAGTCGTACTACAGATGAGATACAAGATAGGACAGATCTATTTTTCTAATATTTGTTATGTAAGTGGGAGGTTACAACGAGGGCAGTAGGTCTCTATATATCGGGTCAACCGTTAAATGTTTCAGCTGAAGCTAGATAATTGCAGTTGTGAAAATTAATGGGAATATTTCAGATGAAAGAGACGTTTTAATATCAGTTACTGAAGGAAATAAAGAATTGAAGTACTCAGGTAGCGGTGATGTCGGATTTGGATGAAGCTGATATGACTTTGGGCCACTCTTCATTATGGTCAGTATAAAGTATATCAATATAAGTATTACCAAATCTGTAGAAACAGGATAAAATGATGTTACACAACTGTATGGGGATGTTACAGCAATTAAAACTGTGGTGTCAAGTTGATCTGTAATGTTATGAACTTTAACATAAAAAAGAAGAACGTAGAAGGTGGACTTGAGGGAACATAGTTGGAAGTTGGGAAAATTTGTTTCTTGACAGCAACTTGTTAGTAATACAGAAACGCTCCTTGCAGCTGGAGCGTTCACTGATCTTACTACGAAATAGGTAGATTTTACTGCATGAAGTATTACCAAATCTGTAGATACAGGATAAAATGCTGTTACACAACTGTATGGGGAAATTGTGTCTTCAAGTTGATCTGTAATGGTATGAACGTTATCATAAAATAAAAGAAGAACGTGGAAGGTGGACCTGATGGAACATAGTTGGAAGTTGGGAAAATTTGTTTCTTAACAGCAACTGGTTAGTAATACAGAAAGCCCCTTGCAGTTGGAGCGATCGTTGATCTTACTACTAAAGTAGGTGGATTTCACTGCATGAACCTTGTTTGTAACATTCTTCATCATTTTGGGCCTTTCGTTTCAAAGCATTCATAGTTTCCCCACATTATGCTTCCAAGCAATTAAGGACAGAACAGAAGCGCATCACGTACAGCTGCATCAAGACCACTTTCTCCAGCCACATGTAAATTGTATGGATTTGACACAGCTAATAAATCACAATTGAAAAAGACGCATTTAGTTGGATCGACATTAAACTAAAATACTTTTTTTTAGATTGACTTGTAAAGTTTTTTCACTTCGCATATATTCACAATATGGCGATCAATTTCAAATTTAAGTAGACCAAAACAAGATTTTCTTTGAGCAAGCGACCAAGTTCAAAGTTCGCTGGGCGGTACCATGAGCTCTTTAATACAGTTACTGTGTATTGTTGGACCTACAGCTGTATATTTACTTTATAATCCATCATAAATTCAAGTATTTTAGTTCTTGTAGTGTGTTCTGTTTAGTATTCTACCTAAGGTAGAAAAGTAAAATGTGCATTTAATACATTTGTATTGGAAAATATAAACCTTGTGCATTTTTATTCAGAAAAAAAACTAGTTCATATTTTCGCATGTAGTAACCTATAAATACATTGAACCAAAAGGAAATGTTCAATGATGCTTCGCCTATATTTAATGTATAGTATATGATCCAAGCACTAGGCATAACAAAGTTACTTTAGCAAGAAATGTCTGGAATTTTAAGCACACTGCACTTCTTATGACTGATAGCGTAAATGGTAAAAAATAAGTTCACACCTGAAAGTGCATGGCCATATTTGAAAAATTGTCACGGAAACACAGCTGCAATCGGTATAGAGTGTTTGACGTAACTTTCTAACTGCATCTATGAAAATGAATAAAACAGAGATGCTTTAAGCGTCGTCCCTAATTTTGAATACTTACTTTAAGTCAAGTGTTATAGTTCAAAATGTTGCCAATTCAATTAGGAAATATTTTCTTGTATCTATTAAAGAGACACTTATTATATATTTTATATATTCTAAGGCAAAACCAATCGATTTATATATAGGTATTTAACCATTCTGCGCTAGTGCGATTAAAAATTTCAGATAGCAGGCATTTAAAAATTCTAGCTCATTAGAATAATGCTTCAAATCGGGTATTTTGTTAAATTATAAACGAAATTAACAAGGATGTTTTATTTTCATGTGCACATGCAGTGAACATTGTTAAGGTGGGTGTACTGTAGAAACAACACAGATCGTAGTATCAGCCATCCCTTAGAACGAAACAAATATTTTAATGATTGTAAGTTTACATAAAAATTATTTGGATCAATTCGTTTGATATGTCTGCATTTAAACATGAACTGCATTGCTTTGCCGAGGTTGCAGCCTTGCTCAGTATCGGCCTCTGCAACCAGATTTTGATGTTTACTTAATTTCACTTTGTATTCACCACTCCTTTGTCTCGATCATTCCATCGATTTCAAAGACGATTATGAATCTGTTGAGAGTTCAAATCGCTATAGAAACAATTTACAACTGTATTTAATCAAGACTTTTCTCCAAAGATAGTGGTACCGTTAGTCTTTAGAAGCTAAAGGATTTTGTATGGCTCTATGAACGAAACTAAATATTGAATAGAAATACGTCGAGGAAGTTCCGGCACTGATAATTTTCACAATTTCAAGTGAAAAAACCAAAATCAAGGGATTCGCAAACCCACCCAACAAGCAGGGCTACAAAAGCTTAACGCTCAAAATCTACTTTGGTTGTTTGGAGTTAGTTTTCAGGCATATTGTGATGACACGTTCCTCCTGATGGAAGAAGAAGAAGAAGAAGAAAAGGAAGAATGAAATAGGCATTCTTTTAGAAATGCAGGCTTGAATAAGATACATAAGGGCATATACATATTTTCTAAGAACTTACTGTAGCTGCAAAATTGTGTGTGTGTATGATTTTAATTGTTAACGTAGCTTTAAATAAGTTTCAGTCATATCGCAAAGATGTCTGCAGTGTGGCAGCTGATAGTGATATCTAGCACTGGGGCATCATGCCGCAGACACGTGTCATCATGTCCCACCAATCAGTCACATTTTGTTGACACCAGGCCGAAAAGTGTTATTTCCGCTGTGATGATAAAAGTGGTGATGCCACTGTGGTGATAAAAGTGGCGATGCCACTGTGGTGATATGCATTTGATGATTCTGATGCATTTCAGTATCTGAATATGGTAAATGTAATGAGAGCTTATATTAACGGTATAACTGCTAAAAACTATTCCTGTCACTGAATAATCTATGGAAAACAGCAATGGGGAGTTGGTGAGCAGTTTAAAAAATATAAAAAAATATTCCAGACATCAGTGTTTGTCTACATGCAATAAAAAGGATATTTTTGCAAGGACAAAACTGTTGCTGTTTTGTTTTAGTGGCAGTACAATAAATTTAGTTATACTGTCTTCCTCTTTAGCATTACTTGTAATTTCTTTCTTGCTGTCAAAATTAAGTATAATATACAAATATATTCGATTCCAGTTTATTCATGCGTTAATTTTGTGTATGTAGTGATACATGTATCAAGCATGTCATCTTATGAAATTAGGATGTAGTGATACTTGTGCAAGCATATTATTGGATGAAATTAGGATACAGTGATACAAGTATCAATTATATCATTGAATGAAATTAGGAACAATATTTACATGTAACATTTAGCATTAGCTTGTTTCAAGTGATTCATTTTGATAATGCTTTTTATTTGAAATCAGGTTTTTCTTGTTAATTGACGTTATGTGAGGTATGGGTGATTCAATCGACGAACTTAGTTTAAGGTCACCTGCATGTAAATAAAATGTTTCATGTTGAAGTATGACAAAGTACATACGGATATCCTCGATCTATCGATGTCTTGAATATCTTTCTATTTTGAATATTTACTAAACGTTTTGTCGTTATCAATCAATTATCAGACGTTTTCTAACTGCCATACTTGATTATTCATTTACAACAACTCATATTATGGCAAGTGAATTATTATTACAATTACACAGATGTAATGTTTCTCATTTGTGTAAAGGAAACAATTTAAGTCAGTTATGCGATCGTTTATGGAGTCAAAAATCCCACATATATGTCGCCCTTTTTTGTATCTACAGCATTAAGACATGTTTGGAATTTATATAAAAATGCACATTTTTTCCAACTTTTCATAGACAACTTATAAAATAGTGTGGAGTGACCAATAAATATGCCATATAAACTGCTGGTAAATTTAACTTGAATTCACATTTTTCATGTCAGTCTGATAAATATAGATATTATTACAATTAGATTAATTTGAATATTCAACACTTACCGCAGAGAGCATCTTTAGTTTCCTTTTGTATTCTCCTCTTAAAATCCTAAAAGAGATTAATTAAACAAAGTAATACAACATTTTGGCTTTTTCTTCTCTAATAGGAGGCCTATCATAGTTTTCTTCCAAGCAGTTCCGAGATTTTCCTATACTGAAACTCATTAAAAAGATCTAGGACTATATAAAATTATGTGCTAAAATAATTGCTATGATTTGATGAGAATCATGAGTTAAGGGTGTATCAGGACCATGAGGTCTAATTAGTTTTGCACGCTAAAGTTAATATAAAGTTTTCAAGCTATTATAGACCTTTGAAAAAATCTTGAACGTAAAGTCGTTTAAATCGCAGCTAACTCTGTGTGTGTGTGTGTGAGTGAGAGAGAGAGAGAGAGAAAGAGAGACAGACAGACAGACAGACAGGGAGAGAGACCTACACACGTGAACGCAGTATCACAGAACCTGGTGAATGTCTCTAATTGGTCTGCAGTATGACTAATGTACCTCAAGTTTATCAGTAACCCCACTGCAGGTACATATATCCATTCTCATAACTGCGTATTGTTATCTGTTTTTTTCTTTCCTGTAACCAAAGCTTTAAGAGTTCATGGACCCAGAGTTTTTTTTTTAAATTTACTTATTTGTTTAGGAGCACACAAGACTATACTGATTGATGAAATCACTGCTAAAGAAGAAAAATAAACTAACTATAACTAAAAAGCAGATTTGTAGTATTCTCTGAATTTCACATTCGTACGGACTATTTTTATGGTATCTTAAGTCGTTGATTAATACGTGCTATACAATGGTATCCTAACACCTACGATACAGAACGTTTTCTTTATCAACCCTTATGCATGAGAATATCCCATTAATTCCTTATATTGGAAATTTGGCATGGACCATTTGATGAAACTAATCGATGCTATCACCATTTCCGACAATATGGCTCAGTACGAATGACGACAGTACCTTAAAATTGGCTTATTACAAGGTTTACAAAATATCTTTCAGACATTGGTTTCCTATAATGAAATAAATAATCACTAAAATCATGCAAATTTTTAAAAGGGATGTAGACAGAATAGCATATTCCCCATGTTTTCTTCTTTATTTATTTATTTTATTACTTGTAATTTTTCTTGCATAATTTCTATCCACTGCTATTCGATTTTAAATAGTGAAATTAATTTAGGATATAATTTTCGTTTGTTGTCACATTATTTATTAATTACTAAATTAGATTTGCTAGATCTATTTCACTATTCTTTTCACTGACCTTGATTTAAGTTGACATTTTGCTTTATGTATTTTCTTGGGTGGAGAGACGTTGACGAACATTTGACAGAATACATTTATTTTCCACCATCTAAGCTAGGCTCCTTCGTCTATAAGTTCATATGGAAGGCTCGTGTGTTAATTATTGGTCGCCACTGCCATTATATCTAGGGCCGGGGCTACCATATAGGCAAACTAGGCAGCCGCCTAGGGCGCTGATTTCAGGGGGCGCATTTTTACATTTTTTTTATTGTTGATAAATTTGGAAATTGATATTTTCCGGGGGAGGGGGGGGGGGGGCGCCAGAATCTAACCTTGCCTAGGGCGCCAGATAGTCTGGCCGGGTCTGGCGCCGGCCCTGATTATATCCTATATACAAATAGATGGTAAGAAGGTTGAGCTTGTCTGACCCAGTTTGAAGCATACTATCGCGACAGGTCAATAGTTCCACATGTTTTTCGCCGCATATTTTGGCAGCTAGATTTGGGATCAGGATTTGGAAAGTTTGCTTGCAGCGTGGGCAAATAACAGTCGATGCATTCTTTTCTCGAGACCTATCACGGTATCAATTGCATTTCCTTACCCCAATGTTAAGTTTGGTGAAATAAAAATGCTTTCTTTACTACTCTAGCATGGGAGTCAAACAATCATTGAAGGAATTGAAATGGTGCAGGTTCTAATCCTATCATCTGATAAGACCAGGACGACTACCGCGTGTGTGTTTTGGGGTATGGCAAACGACTCCAATCACCAGCACTAAATAACACACATGTGTTGCTGTGCCTTAAAAAAACCAACAGAAAACAATTAACATAGTTATCCATCTATAATCTACTCGGACAGATTATATTCATCATCGCCACTAGAACTAATTAGTTATAGAAATATCTTTTGATACCGAGTTTATTCGATATAGTTTATAACTGATAATGATCAGGTTACCATCCAAGAATTGTATTGCTTATAAAATTATTAAAGGGATTGTTATTTGGGTCTTTAGATAGTGAACAGGTTATATGTCCAATTTGAATAAATAAATTCCACCCTCCCCCCCCCCCAAGTGCTCTACACAACAGTGGTTCTGCCTCAAGATCTTATAGCACGAATACATACTTTCTAAACAAAAACAAGATTTTATAGTTCTCTCCTTGACCTCATGTCACAATTAACATTTTCTAAAAAATGAGAAAGAAATAAAACAATATAGAAGCAAAACAACACAGACAACAATAACAAAACAACTATTACCTAATGAAAATTTCATTCTGGATGGTTCCAAATATTGACATGATAAAATCTTATTTATAATTAGAAAGTTTATTACCAACATTATAATAAATGACATGGTAAACTAATGTCCATGACTCAGGCTAAATTAATGATCCTAATATTTAACCCATACTCATAGACAAAATACTATAGCTATGTATTGGTTGTTTACAGAATATTGAAAAAACAAATCCAAGCAGTTCTTTGGACTGTAGCGACAAATACATCATAAAACATAGCGGTATCGTAGGACAAGGGACGTGAATACACCGGCTATTATTTGTCCACGCTGCAGGCAAGCTTTTCCGGGAATCTGATACGAAGTGTAGCTGCTGAAATATGCGACAAACAACACATGGGAGAACAACTGACCTATCGTGATATTGACAATCAGTCTGGGTCAGGCGAGTTCAACCTTCCTACGGTCCACATGGAAAAACCTGAAGTACGTACCTTGGATAAAAAGGTAGTAGCTATCACGAACTATCACACGAGAGGTCTTAGATTTGAACTACAGTTAAAGGAATGAAGCTTTGAGGGTGACAAAGAAACGTATTCAATCAAAACCTTATCAGCCGCCTCCCTGCCCCCTGAAACCTAAATAAAAGTCAAATGTAAACGTAAATCAAATTCAGTGAAAAGTATAATGGAATACATGACATACTTATATTATGTAGACAACTAACGTGAAAGAGCCTAAATTTAGACCCAAAACTAATTTCGCCACTTAAACACAAATACCAGTACATCAAAACAGAAGCTAAATATAACAATTTAAGAAAGTGAGTGAAACAGTTGGTATATTAACGTTCTTTTGAAGTGATGATGTGGCATCACAGAGTTATATCCCCTAAACATGTTGCATAACTTTGCAATCACTAGTTCTTATGAAATGCAGTTATAAGTAAGCTCAAAACTACGTCACATTGATTTACTTTTATAAGGATTGGGTAGTAGCAGTACATGAAGGAATGCCGTTTTCACGAAAAGTTGAATGAATCAGGTAACTAATTATGGTAAGCTCAAACATTTCGGACAGTGCCTACGTACTTACTAGCTTGTACACATTGTTTAGTAGTGCAGTGGGAATGAAGTAGAAAACAAAAGTGAAGTTTTTGGATATTTAAATATAAGTCACCGTGATTTGTATTCGAAATGTGTAGTCACATACTGTCACTTTTACTTTTTCCCTAAATAAGTCACAACAAGCTCTTTAAAATGAAATATTTGTCAGATATATAAATGTGTATTTAATTGGGATGAACAAAAGTAAATGGTTGCCGACAAATGTACACATCCATGTACAACAAAATTATTTTCCTCTGCTTACCTCATGACAGGGACTAAAAATCTTCCACAACAACAAGAACAATAATAATAATAATAACGACCAGAATACAACATAACGCCTATAAATATAAGTACAAAGAAACGGAGATAAAACTACCGCGAAATTAATATACCGCCTAAATCGACATCTTTGTGCGTTTTCATTTACATTTCATTTTATATAAAGTTATTCTTTTTCCAATAGTCTTCTTTTCATTGAGTAAATCTTAGCATATCCTGATGATTGTAAATTCAAGGAAATTTGATGACAATGTTCAAGTTAGGAATATTTCAATTTGTATAAATCGAATAGTGACAATGAGCTATGTGTGGGAATATGAGACCTGACTGATGTTAACATCTGACTGACTTACGGAGCCGGTAACTTATTCATATCGTCCACAGGAAAGAAGAAAATGTTTACCTGAAGATTAATGTGTTTTGTTATCTTTTTGTTCTTCTTCTGAAATCTAATTAATCAAACACTATACTTTTGTGTGACAAGTAAATAAGTAAATAAAGAAATATAAAAATAAAACTTTGGAGCCTTGGTCTGAGGAAAGAAGGAAAGAAGGATAGTACAACACCTGGTTAAGAGAATGAATATATATAACTGTAATGGGGTGCTCTCTCTCTCTCTCTCTCTCTCCTTGTAATAGTTTCACCGAAGATACATTTTAGATCTTATCGTTCTAAATAGATATAAATGAATAATAAGGAAAAAATTTTGATGCAGTTATAGCACTACACCCATCATATAACCGGATTCACTGCGATAGATAAAATTCTCAAAACAATTAGACCTCTGTGATACCAGTCAGTTTGAAGTATTGAAATCATATATAGTACAGCACTAACTGTAATGAAATTGACTTTTTACACGAATGTATAATAAACGTATTTAAAGATTATTCATGTAAATGAAAAATAAAACTTTAAAATGTTTGGGAGAATGGGAAATGGAAAATATTCATTTTAAGTATTTGCTACAAAGGAAATTTCAAATCTGTCAAGCGCATCCAAACTTTATTTAAGTAAAATTGTTTGCCGACTTGAAACTTCATGCTTATAATTTTCATGGTGAAGAAGTGCAAAAGGAGATCGCTTCTTGTAATAACTTGTCAACGACGTTATCATTTAGCTATTATTATCTATATATCCATGAATCTATGTATCTATCTACCCACATATACCATTCCTTCATCTGTCCATTTATCTACTATCTACATTGTGTCATTTTTCATCTTGCTGTGAAACAAGTAAAATTGCTACTTACTTTCATGCAAATTACAATCAAAGATGCATATATGACCACATAATTGTCTGAATCCAACTATACCTATTAAAAAGGATAATATTCCTTTAAAAACTAGTTAAGTTGGTTTTGGGAGTCCCATGAATCAGTCATCCCACAAGACTGCGTAAAGGTCTATTCACATATCAACCGATCCACACATCTCCTTTAGGCCCAAATTCAGCTGGTATCAGAGTTTACCAGATGAATAGACAAAGTAGATCATATCATGTATTTCAATGTTACAATGTGGGTCTGGAATTATATCCATATAAAGCTTTCATTGATCATGAAGAATTTAATATCCAAAGATTTCAAGTGCCATTGAATTCGTTGAACAGCCGTTTCCTTGGTCTTGGTTTTACAAAGATCGCAAATAAAGTGGTACCGCCTGTCTGTAACAGAATGAAAGGAAACAATTTAATCAACCGAAAAAAATGATTTCCAAGGAATACAAAGTTAAAATTAAACAAAATCATGTAGAGTATTGTGAATTAAATTCCAAATAATCTTAAATATTCTACCGCAACACCACAAGTACAGAATGTTCCAAATGATCCCAATAGTTTTGAATGTGTTGATGTAACACAACAAAATAATCCTGAAGTTCTTTGAATGAGTCCTCAATATTTCCAAAGTAGTGTTTGAATTCCAAATGGCATTGGAAACTTTGTAATTCCAATGAACAATTTAAATAAATGATTTATTTCAAATTATATCTCAACACAACTATAAATTACTCAAATTACTGATAAAAACAGAAATGAACGACCGAAATTAGGAATATAATATAGACATACATACCTATGCTCAAGATTGACATGATTTCGCACAACTCTTGCTACAGCATTCTTCCCGATAGAAGGCAGTTCACTCATAAACCCTGATTAATGATTTCAGTACGCTGTAAACATACATAATGATTTTAGTATTTGCACCCATCACCTGCTAGAGGATCATAAATGGGTGTACTAGAATAAGGAAGGGTTTAAAGACTGGATTAAAAGAGAAAGAAAAAGGCAGGGTCATAACCTCTTATGCAGAAGTTTAGGCGTAATGTCAAGTAATTTGGCAATCGATCCAGTAGAAAGGTTTTACTTCATCAGCCTCTCAACCATCACCGGGGGAGGGCTCATAACTCATAGGGAACCTTAAATTGATGCATTGTGTAGGGGTCCAATCCACAGGTGTTGATTCTAAGATATACGAGTCCATATAGACTGATCGAAAACGCTATATTCGCCAATATCGGGATGGTTGTCCTTGGGAATTTGTAGTCCTGCCACTAACGAGGGTAGTAGTGGGATTATAGGCATCTGTTAATAAATGGGGAGGTATGAGTGATAATGGTCGCAGGCGAATGACGTGTATTAGTAAGAAATGCTACCCTGAAGTTATACCACTGTTGTGTTCTACAAATCAATGTATGAGTTATATAATTTAATGTGGACTCTGTGAGAAAAATGGTATGAATTTGTGGCATGAACGGTGTTGTACGCGTCACAGGCAAATGATGACAAGGGTTTTAAAAACACGAGTGCCATGCAGTCGTTATGTGATTTGGACGCAATAACAAACTTACTTTTCCATCGAAGCGTAGTTGATAAGACAATTGGTAAGTTGCGAACGGAAATAAGGCTTTCAAACTAGTAACGGTGGAGCTGAAAAGGTGAACGCCGCTGGTAGAGCACGTGTCAACATACCCGCTTAAATAGTTTCCCAGCATGATTACTATATACACATACAGATAGTATATTAAAGACAGCCATATACAGATATATTATTATATAAGTCGGTGCAAGGCATAGGTATCATCCGTTGATTGATTTAAAGTCTTAAGCAGACACGCGGTCACAACTTATCCTCGCTGCAGTCGCTCCTCTCCAAAACAGAACGTTTCGGCGGAGAAGTACATCAACAACCCCATTGTCCTTTGATAAATTGCACTTAGGATGTAGTTCGACTGATATGATACAGGAAGTGGATGGGATTGTTATCAGAGTCGACTACACCTCCGAAACAAATGAAACTAGTATTTATGCCAGCCGCCAAGAACGCCAATTAGAAAATCAAGAAAATGATTAGAAAGAATATAAATGTGTCATAACTGAGAGAATGCGAGATGCATTTAATCGCAATCTGCATGAATATAGATTCCACATTGGGAATAATCAAAGCCTGTATGATTTTTTGGATAGGCTTAAACCTCCTATAAATCATAGTTTCTAGAAAGACGATATGTGAATGCTCAAATTGGCCCGACAAATCAGTCGACGAGACAGAGACAGCTTCATATGGTATCATATAAATACTGTTCAGAATATTTTTATTACAAAGAGGGGTGTATGTCGTTATTGCAAGAATGTTCAAGATGTTGAATAGTAAATTTTCGCATGAGTAGATACGCAATGTATATTCGTGAAAACTGAACTGATGAACATTGAATTGTTACACGTTGATGTTGTGACATGTAAGGATTTCAAGTCATTTATATGAAAGAGTATTAGACATCAAGCGTATTACGACGCTAAAATTTATTACAATATTTGTAGCACCTAGTGATCATGTTTCTGATACAGTGGGACACATGTTGGTACTCCTAAATCAAGTCTGTAACCAGTGCGAAATCGTTTAAATATAATGTTGCCTCTATCTTGATTCGATTTCAAAAAAGGGATAATCTCTCGACAGGTTTTATAAGTAAATTATTACCTTTCACAAGTGGCCGAGTGGTCTAAAGCGCCCAGCGTTACTGATCACTGCCATGTTACTTCTGCATGCATGGGTTCGAGTCTCGGGTTCGTTCAATGTTGGTATGAGAGAAAGCTTACCGGTAGCTTCTCGTGGGTCGGTGGTTGTTTCCGGGATTTTCTCGGGTTCTTCATCCACCATTAATACTGTCCGCCATGTATATCCTATCTTGTGCTGGAAAATGGGTTTGTAATAATAATACTTATAACAATACTAATGATGAGAACTTTTTATAGCGCCTAATCGTTATAAGCTCTACGCGCTTCACAAGAGTAGACAACACATATACTATAAAAAACATATATAATGACATAATTACAAAAATCTATTTAAGGTAGGAAACATTTCTAGCTCTTTTCTTTTGTTCTTGCAGTCGAAATAAGTGTGTTTTAAGAGCACTCTTGAAAGGGATCACTGTTGCTTTGTGTCTAAGTTCAGTGGGCAATTCATTCCACGTTGTTGGGCATTGGTATGCAAAAGAACGTATTCCATATGACTTCGTTTTCATAGTGGGATAATGAGTATGCGATTGTCAGAAGAGGAGCGTAAGTACCTTGCTGGTGTGTACACATAGGTGAGGTCGGATAAATATTGTAATCTTTCCGCTATCCAAAGCAGAGAGAATGTCATGAACTACTTTTAGAAGAGTAGTTTCATTACTGTGGCACGAGTGACATGCAGATTGTTCATTGCTGAAAAGACTGCTTGAACTCCGAGGAGATACAAGCTGGTATAGAACAACCTTTTGTAAGAGTTTATATAAATGTTAGATTAGAAACTGGGCAGTAGCTCTTTAAATCGTTTCGGTCGAGTGTTGGTTTCTTCAGCAGAGGCTTTACATTGGCAGTTTTGAAAAATGATGGGAATTCCTCGGATGAGAGAGAGGTATTAATACTATCAGTTAGTAAAATCAATACTGGATCTTAGCATTCAAGCAGCAGTGATGTTGGTGTTGGATCAAGTTCACATGACTTTGGTGCATTCTTCATGTCGATAAATCCATATAGACAGCTTGAAATACTGCTAATGGTTGCCACTGAAATTCTGTATCCCAACTTTATGGTGACGACGAGGCAATTGAAATTGTGTTGTCAAGCTTATCTCTAGTGGTTTGTTCTTTGTCACGGAAGAAATTGTGGTTAACTGACTATTTTTGAGGTTGAAGACGTTAATGGAATCTAGGAAGTTTGATGTGTTTGGGTTTCCTGGACTGTCAAAGTGAAAGCTGAAATCTCCAAGAATAATCAGGTTGCCATCTATCGACCTTCCATACTCCAGGTTAATCTGAAACTGCCCCAAAAAGAGAGATTCAGTCAGCTTGTTTTTTCTACTAGGAGGAGGGCAGTATAGGTAGAACAAATATATTGATCTTTGTTCCAGTGTGAGTGTGGTTTGGACTAGAGGTAGAAATTGATAGTTGTGGTGTGGTTAAGACTTTTGATCATGTAGTTCTTTGTGATGACAGCAACTCCACCTCCACGCGTACTTGGGCTCATCGCCTAAAGTTTTAGCTATGTTTCTGTCTTCCAACAAGAAACTTTCCTCATCATTCGAAGATGGTCCTAAAATATATAAGTATTTCTTGACCGATTCACATTATTTGCGTATAATTAGTACAAGTCCGATGGTGGCTACATATGCACACTTTTTATTAACATGGCTAGCTACAAATTTACATAAAGTTATATCAAATACAAATTATTTATGCAGAGAGAAAGAGAGAGAGAGAGAGAGAGCATAAAATTAGGCCATGCAATTATGGTTGAAATTCTGCAAATCTAGTTGAGGGATGAGTTGTTTGCAAAATAAAACTGGAAACTCGTGTATTTCTCTCTGCAGAAAGGATATGATATTTGCAGTTACAGTGACCTTGACCTTAGATCTAGCATCACATAATTCAACAGGTTTATGTCTCTTCCTATTAGTACGCTACATAGGTGGTATGCGAAAAAATACAAATTGTAAATAAAACGCACGTTATGCCACTATATGGCTGGACAGACAGAATGACTATTGCTTTATAGTATGCACTTTCAGTTTGGAGGATGAACCAGTGCATGTTTTGTTTTGGTTGATAGTTTCGTAGGCTGGAATAAGAGCACTAAAGACTTTTAATTTATCACGAAAGATAAACGTTGTCAATCATCTTTGAGTCTCAGACTATTTTATTATTATTGATAAAAAGAAAAGCTTAGTTAAAAATTTAAATCAAACGTCGTACCATATATCCATGATATAGTCTAAGTAGTTTTGTCAGCCATCCTCCAAATATGGGGGACACGCATCATTTTAATGGAAAAAGAAAATTGTTACACTTATTGTACTAATAGTGCGACTCAACATTATCAGGAAAAGGGTGGGCATATTTCTCATTTCCCGAATACATAGCTTCTTTAGTCAACAGAATATCGCTTATTCTTATATTTCTTGGCTATCAATACTGTCAAAGCTATCAAGTGTTTTACTAACAGTTCTGTGACACCATTCTTCTACATATCATTGACTTATGCGTTAGTCTGATGGAACGACATTCTTCTGGGTGGCACTAGGATCGGTGTAGCACTCAGTCTTGATAGGTTCCTAACAACTGGTCTTATCCTTTAATGATAATTAATCACTAATCACCTAATAAACACACCCACACACAAAGAAACAATAATTTCACAGGTATATTTTTTCTTGTTTTACTTTTCTATGATTCTTAAGTAGGACTTTCCAGCCAAATACTAGTTCTTGTCACTATGCTACACAGAACATGACCCAAACAACCAAGAACAACCATCATACCCATCTCAAACTACCAAGCATATATAACTATGTTAAAAATTATGGAGGGTCCATTTTGCAAAGCTAATCCATGCTGTCCTAAGGTTTCTTCAGTGTTGTTCATTATGAGCTCTGTTTTTAGTAAATGGCTAATTAGTCGGTTTAAAAGATATATTCCCAAAACAGATTCCTATAATTCAACAAATAATCACTATAATGTAACAAACCTTTTCACGGAAACATAAATACATATAACCTAGGTCTGTTAGAATATTTATGAGATGACAAGAAATAATAAACTTATATACTTCAGATAATATAACAAACTTCTTTTTTACCTTTTACCATTTAACTAATTTGAATGGATTATATCCCATTAAAATGCACGGGAATGGAAAAGATATGGCATCCTATTTCATCACTTTAAAGAATAAAGTATCCGAGAAAATAGAATAATCATCTAAACAGATTCACTGTCCCAGACAATATCATACTCATTTAAATAAATCCAGTAGGGACATCCATTTAGTACGTACGCCAAAATCTGGCAATGTTTGACCCTTCCCTCTCCCTGAACACATGCGTACTTTTTTAGACACATCCCTGCGAACGCACGTTTAACGCAGCCCTCCCCCATTCTATAGAACGACCTATATTTAATCCACGTAGAAACCATAAAGGATTAATAATATTGACGTTTTTAATAAAACATATTTTCCACCGACGTTGAATGTATGGCTGCATCAAAGAAATTGCTGCACATTAAACAGTATAACTATTGTCCGCTAAAATTCAAACGCCGACTGAGCCCACTCGAAAAGCTTACTTATTAGACATGCTATTATCGCTGTTTCACCCCCCCCCCCGCCCCGTTTCCTATGCGTACGTGCATTTAGCTTACCCCCGTCCCTCATCCATGCCTACGTACTAAATTGACGTCCACGTATTCCAGAAAATAACATAAACATCTAAATAAATCCAGTATCCCAGACACTAGCATAGTCATCACAACAAATCCAACATCTGAGAAATTAGAATAATCATCTTAATAGATCCGATATCCCAGTAAATGTCATAATCACCTAAGTATTGTATGCCAAACAATATCTTAATCACTTAAATCCACTATCCCAGAAAATAACAAACATCTAAATAAATCAAGTATCCCAGACATTGCACATGCGTATGTATTGTCTAGTGGTGCCTACTCTTTTGATGAAGTTTAGGACCACTGCTCTCTCGTTTTCTGGATTATACCGTGTAAAAAGTTTGTTTTGTTCCAGGATAAGAAGTGTTATTACCTAATTGCTTATGCCTCTAAAGCATAAAAAAAATTGCTATTATTCCCCACAAACTTTGCTTTTGTGACCTGGAGAATGACATTTTAAAATTTAACTATTTTCTATAGCATTCCAGACAGATTCAGTGCTGAATAAACTCGGAATAACCTTTGCACTTTCTAGAACTTTCTAGTAATATAAACAGTAGTATAAATACAACGTCCTTAAGCCTTAGATCCATCTGCCTAACTGGATACATATCTGCATTGTTATGAGACGGCATCAAGAGGCTGCAAACATCCAGCAGAGGCATTTTGCTATGTCTGCGGCCAGTTTATCAAGACAAGAGCGAAAAAGTACTCCATGGAAGCATCTGTTACGATACGTGAGGCCTACAAGGCATATTTTGGCATGAATGGCTGGGATCGAGACAAATCCTGGGCACGTCATTTCACCTGCAAGCACAGCAAAATAAGTCTGTTAGGTAAGATGGACAATTGTCGCTCGGAATTTTCTGTTATAAAATTTGTTAAATTTTTTAAATTTTAAAAGTTTTTAATTTTAAAAAGTTTTACAATTTTGGAACAGCTTTTTCGCAGTGGTTTGGGGCTTCCTGGGCAATCACAAGGAAGAAACTATGAGGGGCTGGTTGAGACTCTGGTGAAGAACTACGGCACAATGGGCTGTAGGATGTCCCTCAAAGTCCGTATCCATGATGATAATCTCGATACATTCATGGAGAACATGGGAGCGTACAAGGAGGAGCAAGAAGAGCGATTGCACTAGGATATACTGGACTTTGAACGCCGCTACCAAGGACAGGATGACGAGAACGTGATGGTAGACTAAAAATTGGGGGTTGGTTTGTGAAAGTGATTTACAGTATATAATCTCGAAAGACTACTCTCTTCTAAATATTTGGTTGTCATTTGTGTGCTACTTGAGTACAAATACATGTTTTTATTCTGTTTATGTGAACGAAAAAGACACATTCGTTCGTTCTCTCACTGGAAATAGGTGAATTTAAAAATATCACCGTCCTGGACACAAAACAAAGTTAGTAGGGAATAATAGCCATTTTCTATACTTTTCTGGCATAAACAATTACGAAATGAGACTTACTACCTATTTGTGTTACATATAGTAGTTCTCTGAAGGAATTATTGGAAATATAACCAACAAATTATTATTGAGTGTCATATGTACCAGGTTATGCAATTGCTGCAAGTCATTTCTATATGTGGTGTATATTTATGACAGGTCAAAATCCTGGATGCTAGTTAGTTGAGAGAGGGCTACAGGAATCCGATCAAGTTCAAACTCTTCCAGGTTACGGATTCTGAGCTTTGTGCTGACTATATTTTGTACGGAAGTGTCACTAACGAACTCGAGCCGTTCCATGCCAAAATAAAGTTCTGTACGGCCTGAAGTGCAAACAAGATATTTGGAAAATGGATAAGACCTTAATTTTTTAGCGTCATTGCACTAATAACGTTATTAAATAAAACTCGATGAGTAAGAAAATATAAAGTTAATTAAGTGGGCTATTTATGTATTTTTGTACAAGGAATATATATATATATATATATATATATATATATATATATATATATATATATATATATCACAATTTAGAGGCTGGACCACAAAAACTGGTACAGTAGTAGCAAGATAAACAGATAAAACTGTACACCTAAAATAAGAAAGAGTAAAGAAACTTTATTAAGTCGTGTAAAGTCTCATGTCTGTTCGTCCAGCTAAAAAAGTGGAGTTTTCAAAGAGCCCTTGAGGGTAGTCATGGTATCAATGTGTCTGTTTGTTCCAGATAGCTGGGCTCTGATATGCAAAGAAACGATAATAAAGGTGACAATTAGGGGGAGTGTAAGTTTCTATTAGGGCTTGGTGAGGTCAGCTAGGTACTGATTGCAAGGATAAAAATGTTTCTTAGAGAGGGGACGTGTTTTTGAAGCTAGTACAAACGGGTAACCTGTTTAGGGTGCATATATGGAGGACCGAATGCTCAGTTCTTGGTACCCTAAGGACGATCCAAACTTCGGTGTTGGGAATGTTTTGAGTTTGTTTTGTATTAGGTCTTGATAAAATCCAGATAGAAGAGGATTACAATAATTGTGTCTTGAAGTGTTTTAGTGTCCTTTTAGTAACCTGATGCTTCGTATTGATTTCTTTCATTTAATATTGGTTTTTGGTCTACGTATTATTCGATGAAGACAATAAGAATATGAATGTGTTGGTGGGGTGATCAGAATGACGCCAGTTTATCGTCATTCTTTTGAAGCTTATGTCATGTCAGCCACGACTTAAAATCTGAAACGCACTTCTCCACACCTCGGGATAGTAATAAATAAACATCAGTTGGGTGACTACATCTGTATATTTGGGTGTCATCAGCATACAATGTGCGCCACCCGATGGCAATTTATAAAACTCGCAAGAGGATGAGTGCACAGAAGGAAGATAATGGGTCCGAGAACAAAACCCGTGGAACTCAAAAACAAAGACTAACTGGACTGGGATGTTGACCTGTTACGTCCACGATATGTATACTTTCGGCTGAGTATGACTTGAAAATATCAAGGCTGTATGACCAAATATCACGAATAAAAGTCAGGTAATGCTGTTCGACTCGAAGAATAAAACATGGATAAAATTCTACCTATGATTTTAAGCGGCTCTGTGCACGATTGTTTCATGTTTTTGTATGTATTTAAGCCTCGCGTCTCAAATGCCGGGAATACTTGATTATTTTGTTGTTGTTTTTCACGGCATTTCTTGACTGATCTGTTAGCCACATGGAGATTTCCCATGTCGCTTACGTGTTTGCGATGAGACAATAGGTGGAATGATTAGGTGGAATCTGTAAGAGCTAGTCTGGAGGAACCTTAATAGGCGTGGAATAAATCACGCTCAAGGCAGAACCGACAGACAGCCCTTGAGTAAATTTTTATATCTATGATATTCACCTGTAAATCTTCCTCGTACACACCACTGACTCATAAAATAGCTGCATCACTGAAGCCAAGTATAGAATAAATACATTTTCTGATTAACTGCTCGATAGCTTAATGACTCGTTTAACACAAACCTAGTTGAGAGCTAATGAATCGGTTTTGAAACAGCTCCAGAGATGCAGGGCATGGAAGTGTTTTACACTTTACCAATTTTGGGCAGCCTCGCTCTCGCCCAATTGATTGGATTTTAGCCAATGGAATCAGTGTAGGTGGTGATCTGGTAATGGTCACGCGTGCCAAGCAGATGATGCAGGATTTCCACATTAAGTGTTTGTTTAGAGGCGATCAGAAATTTTAGCCGTGCTACATTCTCGGCGACGTTTTGCTAGTAGCGTACACCCAATCCGGTTTTACTGTAGTGTTATTTCCTCTCCTGTTCAGCTCGTGTAGTGTTCTTGAGTTCTGTCTATGTTTACCGTTAACTTTTGAAAGATGTTATACTCACGTATTGTGTCAATCTCACTTTCTAAAGGTGATATTTTTCTTTAGCCTTTTTTTTTTTTAGACATGTCCAGAATAGATATTACCTTTTCGACGATCGTGCTGAGATACTCCTCAATTGTGGTGCCAGTTGGATCTGGTTGCCTGATGCTGGCTCGCGCTGACGTTTGCAGGTGATTTTCTCAAACGACAGGTTGTTATGTCGACGGAGTTAGATAAAATTAATCTGTGGCCACAGGGGAAAAGTAGTTGAAGGCAGCAAAGCTGTCGACGGCAAGAATAAAAACTTGAGATAACAGTTGTTCTTGTTGTTGTAGGATTTAACGACATTTTTCAGCACAAAATAGGCTATACATGGCGGCCAGTATAACTGGTGGAGGAAGAACCCTGGAAAACCCTGGGAAGAACCACCGACCCACGAGAAGCTACTGGCAGGCTTTCTCACATACCCACGTTAGCCAAGCCTGAGACTCGAACCCACGCAGACAGAGGTGAGATAGCAGTGATCCGGAACGGTGAGTGCTTTAGACCACTCGGCCACTCGGGGCCCCTGAGATAACAGAGTTGTCTAATTATTTTATTGGGTTTGCAGGAAAGTAGGACCTCAAATCCGTTTCGGTATTTGCCTCGTCCTGTGCAATGCGCACTCATGTAATGGCAGTCTAGAACGTAAAAAATTATGTTTGTGCTTTCTCGTCTTCGTCTTGGCGTGGAAATTAATGATATTGATTTTTTTATATTAATAATGTCATACCGGCGCCTAATGGTCGAGATCTCGTGTATTCCCAGGTAGTCTCGTCAGCAAATCTGTAGGCGGCACTCGCTGTTAAGTTAGATAAAATCGGCTATTGAAATATATCCTTGTCGGGCAGGTGATTAGTCTCTGGGTATATTTTATCAGATTTAGTCATGACCTCTCCCGCTTCTGGGAGGACTGCGAAAAATCCACGACCGATCACATCTCGGCTTCGTCGGAATTCTTCAGTTGTTACCAAGTATGTTTTGTCTTTCCGCATCTCTTCGTTGGGTCTGATTAAGGATACAAATGTGCTACCGCGGGAACCATGTCCAATTTTTGGCTTTAAGTGCAGCTATCGGCACCGGTCGCAAAATCTTAAAACTTCAGATCCACGGCCATAGCATCGAAACACAGCGCATTCTCACATGGAGATTAGACGGCACTGGGACCATTTGATCGGTTGTGCTCAAATTTTACGTTTCCACCAGCACATATACCAAATGGTCCACGTTTATATTCACGGCGCTCACGTTAGAGTATTATAATGCCCGTCTCAGTTATTTGCAGATTTTTACTTTGGATGAATCAATATAACAATAGATGAATGAACTTGTCATGATCGCTATCAAGGTTTAACATTTACTGTAAGGTGACACCTTGTACGCTGGAAACACCATACACGTGCTCAACAAACTACCCGAAATTATACAAGGATGCACCACGTGCGAAGTCTGTGAAAGAGAGCATCGGCAGAAAAGACGTATGCAAAAAATATCTTATTAACACCATCATCCAGAAACTGCATCAGGTTACTGTAGAAGCCATCGTGAAAACAGGCTACGTCTATAGGTGTAAATTTGAGCGAAAAAATGATGGAAGATGCGCACACAATTGACCAAAGCAGCATTGATAAAAAGCGATTTCCACGAAACAGAAAATTTTTTGATTTAGGTGATAAAATAAATTTTTCCATTATACTGGTTTAGAGTATGAGAATATGGATAACATAGTGGCGGTGATGAACCTTGAAGAGAGAGCAGATAACACTCTAGAGGAGGAGATGATAACACAGCTACTCGTAGCAGACCAGTTTTTCAACCCAACACATCAATGGAACCTTTATTTTACATTCTCATGTATTACGGCAGAAGCATATAGTTATCTGGCGAATTTACAACCCATGGAAATTGAACAGGAAACGCGGAGTGTTTTTAAGAAAGGAAGTGTCCTTCCCAAATTTTGTTTGTTAACCTTCCAAATTTAGCGCATGAGCTGCGGTAGGAAATTAAAGATATAGAAAAATATATCAGCAAGTACTTGATTCACTGGGCTTCCAGGGACAGATATTTTATGTTTCCAAGAATAAAATCCTTTTCAAATGTAAACCTGAACGTGAAGAAAATCGTTCTGTCTTTTCATGACCTTTACAAATAATATAAAAATATGTTTAGAATATTTAATGTTATTGCACGTAATAGAAGCACAAAGCAGTTGTTGTCAAATTAAATTAGCTGACTAAAATAACAAAAGGTTTAAACAGGTACCCAATGAAGATTTTGGGGAGCCTCTGCATGAACTCGCGGTGAAAGAAGATAAGATAAATGACCACATAACCGTTTTAGCAGAACAGCAGTGAGATATGTTACCAGTGACCGATTTTATCAAATCGACGAAAATCTGACACCTGAAGCCCGACTCGAACTGGAAACCTATTATTATTATTACCACTGGAAGGTCTACCTGTACAAGCGAGCGTATTGGCATTAACGGCGTGTTTTGAGCGTTTCAGCAGTGGTGTCCTTTGTAGAGTTACGACCAATCCGTTCATGCTTACTTTATTCTCAGTCGGGTTGGCGCTAAAAACGATGCTCAAAAGGATGCAAACCAAATTGGAGACAAAAAAAAAAAATAACACCAAAAGGGCTTTACTGGTCTAACCAGAATTTCTCAGTAAAATCAGGTTGTATCTGCGCGTAGTTGAGTTCGGTAAGCCCATTTTGATTCACGAGATGAGAACGGTGGACAATATTATCGTCTGCTAGTATATGTTACTCTTGTTCTTAAGTAGATTTAAACATGTATACGACAACAGATTTTTGAAAGGAGAAACGAACAGTGGGTTTTCAGGCGACCCTACGAAAATGAAAACCAGTCTTTAGAGCCATCGAATAGAAAAACCAACGTTCATGGTTTTAGAAAAAGCCAACTACGTGACACCATTGGCGACTAAGTTTATTTACATGGGAACTTCACCAAGCATTTTTATTGCCTAAAATATCGATACCTAATCGATCTGGTTTTCCATTGCAAGATTCGTGGCGATAACGCAAGGACAGCACCAAAATTTCCTTCATTCCTGCCAAGACTCCTGTGGCAGTTTTCGTGCTGCGTCACGATGCCCAGGTTCATGAGGTGGTTGTTGAGTTTAATACCGTTCAGGTGATTTACAACTTTACCGATGGGAATTATGCCCAGATGAGCCTAAAACACAAAATGATGGCGATATACCTGTATCCCTTTCTTTCCATTGCCGGAAATATACACCAGCGAGTATCCGAAGTTTATGTTTAACGATGATAAACTTTTCGTCAACGCAAGACGTACGTCGCTACCTTCGTTAGATTTATAATTATTCAACACGGGATCAGCTCTCCAGTTGTCCGTTATTATACTGTTATAGTTTGTATAGTTAAAGGCATTTTTTTAGTCAACCCGGAACATGGCTTTGCCGAACACGTGGCGATAATGTTCTTGGCAATGTACGTTATGTCGCTGAAACGACATCAGTTTAAACGGCATCGATGTTTTCGGCGTGCAGAAGTACCTCCGTTTCTAGTAGTTTTAACAGCGACTTTTCTTCGGAATCGACCTGATCCAAATAGTGGTGGTTCTTACTGAAAATCAGCATCAAAGCAATTGGCTAAAGGAGCATTGTTATAACGGCCAAAATCGCGACAGTGAACATTCATATCGTAACAGGGCGTAGAATGCAGGTGGCGTTGACGCTTTTTTGAAAAACTGCGTCGAGCAGTTAACCATGTGAAGCCCCTGGATAAATCATTTAACTCCATAACGTCTGCGGGTAATAATATGCAGGAAGAATTTTATCGCGTTTCACAAACGGTCACCTAATCTTGAGCAGTAAAATGTGAATGTCTGTCACCATCTAGCCAATCGGGAGAATAAAGAAAAGCAAGAATAATGTCGTCGATGCCAATGTCGTTGTCAACAATTTCACCGCCCAGTAACTGTTCTGTGTAGAATAGTTAGGCAGACTGGAACAGAGATCGCTACAAGCACGATTTTACCGCCTGGAGAATATAATTTGTAGACACAATTGTATCGACATCGCCAAAAGGACAACACTCATCACTGTGGTCAGTCCAAACTCGACGATAGTCGTCTCCATTAAATTAAACTACTCCGGCGACTTTCGCTTAACGAGGCACAGAATCATCGAGCTGCTGATGCGAATCCATAATATATCATTTTAATGCTGCTTCCCTAATAAAAAAAATGTCAGGCGAGGAAGTTTTCATCACAGACGTGATTCTGTACATCCCGGAATTGCTTGACGAAGATATAGCTTCGGTGATCAGAAATAACGTGCCTATGTCTTTAGAACTTAATCCTGAAAAAGAGAATAGGCAAGACGCGCAAGCAAGTCTTGCTAACTTGAGAGCTGCTGAAGGAGGTATCGGAGAATGAGATTAATAGCTTCACATACGACTCAGACCTCCTCAGAAAACACCATGTGTTGTGCACTGGAACGGAATTCTTTAAACCAATGTCAAAACTATTGCAACCCTTATGGTATAAACATGGACGGTGGCGGCGCCAAAGACAACACAATGTACCTCACCTATGCCGTCGTTGAAAATCGTATGTCGAGTAGGCTAAAGTAAAAGCGTACCATCTTCAGCATTGAATTCATTGTGAAATTCAAGCTCACAAAGGTAATCGGTATAGAGACAGATCTTGTTTTACTCACGGCTCAACAACAAGAAGATTTTTACGATAATGGAACGCTGAACATAGTTTACGACAGAGAACTCATCATGAAACACATCATATCATGCATGCCTCGAGAAGAGCTTATAAAACTCATACACATATTATCATTGCAGTAGGAGACCAGGGCGCGTCGTGGTTATTTCGTATAGCCACCTAGAACAGGCAGTAGTCTGGGTGGGTGGGTTCTGTGCTCGGTACAGCTAGAAACAATCTTTAAATGAACCTGTGATCGAAACCGCCCTTATAGAACATTTTTGTTAAATCGAAACGAACCTGTATTCATAAATATAATCCCAATATTCAAGTATAATTGCTCGCACCAAGTGGGACTGAGACTTATAATCTATTCGTTCTAAGCTGTTGGATTCAAAATCATTAAAAAGGCAAAAGGAGTTCCATGCGTACAATTTTACAAATGGATCTCCTGAACGATATGAATAGGAAAATGTTTGCACCAGCGGCGGGAATACGTTCACACAGGACAGGAAAGTTTTCGCTGCTTGACACCAAGCAATGGATGTTCCTTCATGGACTCAGTACTTATGCATATGGTATCACGCATATCATCAATGTATCATCCAAGTAAGTTCCGCGTCTGCGAAAACGACTTGCAATTCCCCTCGCACAAAAGCTCTACTTGGAAGCTTTGGATCTGTCAAATTGTAACGTGTTGGCTGCCTCAAAGTATCAATCGGGGCCGAGATAGAGAACGAAATTGTTTCCCAGAGATTCTACCGTGGGAGTGAAATCATTTTGTAATTAAAGGTCACATTTTTCTCCCGAAGTGTCTCGCCAGCCTTCGACTCAATCGTGCGTTTGGTTTCATCGTATAATGTTTCTATGGCTGAAGGAAGCCATGTTACATACTCGCGAGATAAAACTAAAGGGCTTGTAACTCAGGTATGATTCATCCAATACTCCTGCAGTACTGATGTCTGAATAATCGTTGAGGAAGTATACGAATACCTGGTCGAAATATATGGTGAAGTGTACAACACGAACTTACATCTTATGGTTTGTTAACAACGAACCAAACGGCTCTGAGAAATTCTTTCTTCGGATCCACCTGCAACAGCTGTGACCATGTTAGTCTTAAGAGTGTATAGACACATTTTAGTTCATATGCAAAAATCGCTGGATTTTAGGAAGACTTCGGCTTTGCATTTTTATATCTACTGGAAACATCGATAATGGCTAACTCCTACTGGTGTGTGCTTCCCCGTACATCATGATAGGGAAGAAACAAAAAATACGTTCAATGAACGTGGTTAGGCATCTGGCATTAAACTATCGACAAGAAGTCTTTCTTTGTGGGTTTGATAAATCTGCCACAATGCTTGTTTGGCCAACCATGTTGAGAAATCCCCGTAGGTATCTTTCAAACGGCATCTTCTACATCAAATAACTACGCGGTCTGGAGTATATCGCCAATATTTTCATTGAATTAGTGTTCTTTATCTTTAATGCGAATCTAAGCCTTCATACCTTCTTAGATGATCCAACTGGAAATTTATTCTCCGAGTATATTAATTATTTAAATTATTGATTATATATATACTTACGAGTGCACATATATTTCTAGTTGTGTGCGATCATGTTGATAATTTGCTTTATCGACACTTTATACGTTCGTCGTCAGATTTTGATTGGATGTTAGGATCAAGTCGCTTATCCAATCATTATCCACGCTCACAATAATTGATTTCTGTGGATGTGCTTTCTACCAGGGTTAATGCTCCATGGTTTACTTCATTAACATAGTGGCCACATCACCGCCAAATTCGTTTTAGGCTCACGGTTACGTCCACTGGTGGACATGGAAGGTCCAACCAATGGAAACTTCTTTTCCTCATATTAAACACAAGTTACAGTAATTGCATTTATTCCACTGTGTGTTTGAATCCGCATTGGATTACAATACTATTCCCATGCGGCTTCTCACCAAGTATAAACTGATGATTTTGTTCTGCAACAATTGATATTTAACATGGCATCACGAAAAAAGAAAACTCACCGTCACTGACTTCCCAATGAGGGTGGCATGTTCCAAACTTAGCCGATGCATTGATCATTAGCCCTGCTTGATCCGAAAGATCCAGCTGTTGTTGATTCTAATGACGGGATTGTTAATGTGGAATCTCCTGTACGTGGAAGATCAACCACGTAATGATGTATCCAAGGATTTTACGAAATCGCTTCATTCATCGTCGAGAGGTAAAGCGTATGCCATTGATTTCCTATCGACATCTGATGAAGCTGCTATCATTGACGACATTGACCCGAGTGTGAATAATCTTGTCATATACGACAATGTGATGCTTGAACGCCAAGACAAAATCCACGATAATATTTTCCCTAGGTCGACACAGATTCACAGATGTTCGGCTTACCACTCTTCGGATGAGTTTGAAAGGTTCATATGTCCCGTATAGTTTCCTTACGAGAGACGTGAATAGAGAATCGCTGGAAACATGCCTCGCGCGACGTTTTAAGCGATTATGATAAATATAATGTAGCATCACATAATCAAGAACAATATGTATTGTCAAAAACATAGATTCTTATAAAAAGTCAATTGGTACACGAGAATGTAAGATGTTTTGTACTAATAATGTTAGAACGGTTTCATTTGAATTCAGAATTGCGTCCCCTGGAAATAGGTCACCCATCTTTTGAATAATGCTAAGTGTCGTGCACTGTAGAGGGCAGTTTACTGTGTTTGACGGTGTATGTAAGAATATACTTAAATCAGGCGTACTCTACGAATCGCAACGATAGATTTATTCTAATCAGGGTGCCTGTTACAAAATCCGGGAGTTCTACCTCCATTACCTCAGTTAAAGATATACCCCTGCAGGAGCCAATAGTATATGTAATACAAATCTTGTGATGTATTTCTAAGTTGTGGACTGGTTAAGCTTTCGTAGCCAGAATTACCCCCTTGCAAATAGGTTTATTCCTTTTTATAAGTGTCTTCAAGACGATATTTCTAAATTTGTTATATTATTACAGGTACTATAGCTTGAAAATACATAATTGGTGACTTATGATTATGAACACAGTACTAACGCAAAGCTCTTTCTCTTATTCCAAAATATTCGTTTATTACCTAACCTTTTTTTACATATTTGTCTAAGGTATTACTTATATCATTATTTGTTTATTTCGTTTCAATTATTACTGTATTAAATGTTCATAGTAGCTTAATTTAGCTTCTAGAATATTTTTTTCAAGTTACTTCTGCAATCGTCATAATAATTTGAATTAAATATTTCTTTTCCTTTAACGTTGATATATTCAATGGTAATAGTTGATAAACATTTTGTTCCTGCATGATTTTATTATGGATATAAATTTTACTATTGGCTATATGTACCTTCATATTGCTAAAATATTTTGCGGCAAAATGATTGCACAGGCGTATATATTGCCTAGGGTTACCTACCCTTGCCATGAACTTTCGAGGATTAACTAAACAGTAATTATGTCCATTTTAGTAACAAAGAATGGCACCAGGCTTCTCTCCGTTTCTGATGTCAGGACGAATTGTCAAATTATTCGAAGCTTAAATTATAATTAAACTCATGTGTTAGAAACCATGTCGCAAAATTTTTCTTTTATTTTCATTGAGTCTTTAAACCCTTCCCCATTCAAGTACACCCACTCGTGATGGTCTGGGTGGTGCATGAATGTAAATAATAAGATAATTTTGCATATTTACAAAGCATTGTAATCACGATTCAATCTTTCAATTGAACTGTCTGTATCTGGAAGTTGCGTGAAATCACATCCTTGAACATGCATAGACAAGCGGTATCACTTAAACTCGGCTCGTTGTAATGGCTTTTAAGTTTATAATATGCACAGGATTAAAATTTAGTCTATGGTACGCAGACAATTAAAATATCAAGTTCCACACTTGATGATTGTATGAACGACAGATGAATAGTCACCTCAGTGAAATTAACAATTACCTTCATATACCTGGATATAGCAAAATTCCACATACTGTCCTATTCATAGATACACCTGGATATTACAAAATTCCACATACTGTCCTATTCATAGACACACCTGGATGTATCAACGTTCCATGTGCTGTCCTAATGATATATACACCTGGATATAGCAATATTCCATGTGATGTCCTATTGATAGATACACCTGGATATAGCAATATTCCATGTGTTGTCCTATTGATAGATACACGTGGATATATTCCATGTGATATAGTATTGATAGATACACCTGGATATAGCAACATTCCATGTGATATATTATTGGTCGATACACCTGGATATAACATTATTCCATGTGTTGTCCTATTGATAGATCCACCTTTATATAGCAATATTCCATGTGTTGTCCTACTGATAGATCCACCTTTATATAGCAATATTCCATGTGCTGTCAAAATGATAGATACATCTGGACATAGCAATATTCCATGGGCTGTCCTATTGATAGATGCACTTGGATATAGCAACATCCCATGTGCTATATTATTAATAGATAGTCCATGACTTTGTTTCCTTTTTACATGTTTTATGAAGCTAAGTGGATGTTGTTCTAAATTACTACCGATGACAAGTATACCATCTTATTCAAATTGTAATTTTCTTAGTTACATAATTTAATTACTTCATATGATTAAGTAACAGTTGTCCTTCTTGCAAATTTTAAGTAATATGGATTTTAAAAATTTACATATAAATTGAAGGGATGAAACAATTAGTACATTCCATAACCAGTTAAGCGCAATTCATTTATTGGAACCCTAAATAGTTAATCGCAGTGGAAAACGTGAATTATACAGGGAGGTGTACTGTCAAGAATTACAGCAGAACCAACGCTTCTGTTTTTTTTTTAAAGTCTAATAAATCTTGCAAGTTATCCATGCTGGTGTCAAGATATGTACTGCATGGTTTTGCATGAGGGATAGTTACACATTCCACCTTTTATTTTCTCATATAATTAGCTATTTAATGCAGTAATCATAACAGTTAAACCGATTGTAGGGAACACCCAAAGTATAGAACGTGTTCAAGTGACTTAGACTCAAAACTATAAGACCACTGAGATACCAGATAAAGAAATAGGGTTTGTATGTAGACGCAGAGGAAAACAGTTTCTTGTACATTTCTGCTCTCTCTCTCTCTTTCTCTCTCTCTCTCTCTCTCTCTCTCTCTCTCTCTCTCTCTCTCTATATATATATATATATATATATATAAAGTGAAAAAGTGTACTTAAATTATGTGATTGTCTAAATGTTTGTATGGAAGTGCCAACTGTTCATTTAATTATCGTAAGTAGTGGAGTGGGGCACCCTACGTACAATGGGAATTAGCATTACAGGGACCTCTGGGCAAATCTACGTACAATGGAAATTTAACATGGCGAAAAATCGTGGGCAAATCTACGTACAAGGGGAATTAACATGGGAATAAATCGTGGGCCACTTTACGTACAAGGGGAATTTAACATGGGGAATAGAGTTTGGGCTTGTTTAGGGACAAGGGGAATTGAACATAGGATTTTTTTAAAAAATTTTTTTTAAAATTTAAATTTAAATTTAGAAAAAGGGGTAGGCAATTGAAAAGTCATTCTCTTTTCGAGAAATATGGCTGGCCCTGAAAAGGGCCTTTGGGTTTATGTTAATGTAACCATTAACATAAAGGGCACCGCATTGGTCTTCTTCTTGTCCTTAGGCTGCGTCTCACTGTAGGACCGTAAATCAGGACTCTTTTGAGGCATCCTTGTCTTTCTACGTAGATCCTACTTATCCACAGACTGGTGTTTGTCCTGTAGACAACGGTCCACTTGGATCGGACATACATGGGTATGTCCGTCCGGAACATCATGGAAGACACAAGCGTAGAAGATTGCACATCGGTCCACATCTTGAAGCGACGAGAACAGGTGAATCAATGCACTGAACTGCGCTTATTTATAGGTAGAGGTAGGATTGAAACGGATTGAGTTCATTCACCAATCCAAACACGCGTTACAAAATTCAGTCAGCCCGCATCCAATCCGAAGAGAGTAGTCTGTGACGTCAGTTGGTCTATATAGATTAGCTAGCGCTTGTGTGCAGTCAATCTATGCGACAGTGATTCAACATGACGGAAATTCAGAAAACGATCCATTGGGGTGCACCAACAGGGGAGACTGCCCAAGGGAGCCCGGACTTACTTTCAGAAGAGGTGAATTGGGAGTTTGTGGATTTTCTCTCCTCGCAAGAATTTGTTCCGGAACCTTCGTTACCTTCTTCATTACCGCCAGTGGAGAATTTTAGACAGAGACAGAAAGAAGAATTGGAGAAATTTATACAACGACAAAAGGAAGCGGAACAAGCTTTTCTCCTACAGCAACAGCAGCAAGAAGAAGAGGTAAGAAAAAAACAACAGCAACAACAGCAAGAAGAAGTAGCAGCAAAGAAACAAGAGGGTGAAAATCAAACGGTCACGGTACTGTTGGACATTTTAGCGGAGTTAAGAAGTCTGAAACAAATGTATAAGACTTCTTTATTACGACCGAAGAGAATACGACCTTCCCGAGCTAAACACGTCAACCCTGTGACTAAGCCTACCGTACCACCCTTAGTGATTTCAACCCAATCATCATCATCATCATCATCAACGTTACGCAGTCCAGAAGTAGGCCTTGGTCGTGGCAAAGGCTTAAGGCAGTTAAAGTTGATTGCTTAAACTCACCCCTACACCAAAATAAAAAGGCCCTTTTCAGGGCCACCCACATTTCTCGAAAAGAAATACAATTTAAATTTGCCAATAACTCAAAAAAACCCAAAAAAAAACAAACAGCCCATTTTACCCCTATAGTACGTGTCTTTGTAAGAGTGCGTGAGTGTAGCTTCTTATTTTAAAATCAAAACTCAAAGACACTTACCTTATATCATTAATTTATTCTTTTATCCATTTTTACAATCCAATTCACAATTCACAACAGAACACTTTAATATAAAGTTCATTGACTTCTTCTTTCTCCTTGTTTAGTCTCTCTTTTTTTTTCAATTTCTTCACCTTCTTTTCCTCATTTTCTTCCCTTCTTCTTTTCTTCTCCTGTTTCTTTGCCTCTTGTAAATAGAATTGTCTTCTTTCTTCCTCTTCTTCCTCTGAAGAATCCCTCTCTTCCTCTGAAGAATTCCTCTTTTCTTCTGACTCCTCTTGTTTCTTTTTTGGGCAATCTGGAGACCAATGTCCTTTTTCTTTGCAATAATAACAGGTATCTTGACTTTTGTCTTTTTTAGCCCCTGTTTTTGTTCTTTTTTGACGGTCTGGACACTCTGAAGACCAATGTCCTTTCTTCTGACAGATATAGCAAGTATCTTGACTTTTATCTCGAAAGGAAGGAGAGTAGTCCGTCGGCTGGTCTGAAGAGAATTTTCTAATGACCCCTCGCAAAGCTCTGACGAAACGTTCGATTTGGTTAGTCTCTTCCATCGTTGTGCTCGGCTTGAGAGTGAAATGAATAGTGAAAGGACAAGACACACACCCTTTTATATACGCTGGTCTGCCATGACTATAAATTAGTCTATGGTGTTTAAACTTGAGTCATTTGACGTTTTTCACTCAAGATGAAACGATCCTATTCATTCGAGAAGAAAGAAGAAAGTAAGAGGCAGAAACGTGATCTATCGCCTCGTACCAGAGCTGAAATCTTGGCACAAATTCATGCCAGTGATTTTGAAGAGGATATGAGTGAACCAGAATCGGAACCCTCTAAACCAAGTTCACCACCCTTAGTCAATCCTGAAAAGTACTATTCCATTCGAGAGACGGAAAAGCGCTCCTCTAGAAAATTTAGAACCACGGCTTACACCTACACAGTGAAGTTTAAAGATTTCAAGGCTGACGTACCATTGGAGAAAGCAGAAGGGTTTATCACCGAGATGTGGGATTCTTTGCTCACCGCACTCAAGCGACAATGTCAACCCAAAGAAGACGATCGCTTGACACTATCCATAGATCACGACAGCTTGAAATCCCCTGTTTGGATCGAGTTTAGCAGACCCGCAGAACTAACCCCTTCCAAAGTCATGGACAAGATTCAACACGTACAACAATCTAATGATCAGTTTGACATCACCGATGGTAAAGCCACACTGAAAATGGCCCACGTCTCTCCTCCTCAAGGGACTGGACGCAAAAAGATGTTATTGGTGGACGATCTTCGCAACACCAAAACAAGTCTCGTCCGAATTAACAACACTCATGACCAGATGTGTTTAGCCCGTGCCATCGTGGTGGGACGAACCTATGCCAACAAGAACGACACGGTAGAATGGAAAACAGCCTGGAACACTATTCAACGTTCCTATCGAGCCAAACAACGAAACGAAGCAGAACTCCTGTTGCAACAAGCCGGCCTGCCCAAAGACACACCCTGTGGCATTCCTGAGATGCAAAAATTGCAAGATGTCCTAGCTCCACGCTACACCTTGAAAGTGCACCCTCAAGAAATGCGCGGGCCTCTGTTGTTTCGAGGCCAAGATTTTAAGGACGGAAAATACATTCATGTTTATTATCACGATGACCATTTCGATACCATTACCAGTATCACCGGATTCCTGGGATACAGTTATTATTGTGAGAAATGTGATTATGGTTATAACAATCGAGAGCAACACAAGCATTGTGGAATGAAATGCCCAGGATGTTTGGCCTCTCCACCCTGTCTGAGCGAAGAACCAGTGCCTTGTTCAACTTGTCTGCGCACGTTTGTCAGCCCTACCTGTTACCAACAACATTTGAAAACACAAGGTTCACAGAAGAAATGTGCTTGTCAACTCCTGAAATTGTGCCCTACCTGAGGACAAGGCATACTTACCAATAATGCCAAGGCACACGTATGTCGAGGAAAGAAAAAATGTCACATTTGTCACCACATCGTGGACTTGGAACACCAATGCTACGTGCAAAAATACCAACCCCCACCAGAGAAAGAGGATGGTCACAAGAAGAAAGGCAATTTCATCTTTTTCGATTTCGAATGCATGCAAGAGACAGGCATTCACATTCCTAATTTCTGCGTGGCTCATCGAGCGTGCGATAAGTGCATTCAAGAACCTATTTTCAGTCATTGCCCTCACTGCAGCAAGATTCCTGGAGGGCGTGAAAAAATCTTTCGGGGACCGAACACGTTAGCCGATTTTGCCCAATGGGTTTTAGACCCCATCGACAAGACGTGGAGCCAAGAGGACATCGAACGTTACGGAGATTGTCATCGTCATGCCACGGTGATGGCTCACAATTTCTCCGGATACGATGGACAGTTTCTTCTCAGATACTATACGGAACAAGGCACCGAGCGTCCTAAAGTGACTTTGAACGCAGCCAAAATCATTTTCATGCAAGTGGGACAAGTACAGTTTAAAGATTCGATGAGCTACTTGGCCATGCCTTTGAGTCGAATGCCTGAAACGTTTGGAATGACAGAAATGGCTAAAGGGTACTTTCCACACTTTTTCAATACGGAAGCCAATCAACACGCCGTTCTACCCCATTTACCTGAGGCTCACTATTACGACCCCGACAACATGCGTACCGAACAACGAGAAGCTTTCTACGCTTGGTACCAGGCTCACGCCTCGGACCCTTTCGACTTTCAGGAAGAAATGCTAAAGTATTGTCGTTCCGACGTGGACATTTTACGGCGTTGCTGTGGAAAATTTCGAGAAGTGTTCATGGAACACGGAGGGGTCGATCCTTTGAAAGAAGCTTGCACCATTGCCAAAGCGTGTTCCTTAGTGTATCGACAACGATTCATGCCTGAAAACACCGTGGCTGTCATCAGCCCTCAAACGACCCACTTTGTCAAACGTCAATACTCGGTCAAAGCCCTACGTTGGTTACATTACTTGTGCGACAAGGAAGACAAGTGGATTCAGCATGCCCGCAACGGAGGGGGTGAAAAGACCATCGGAACGTATTCGGTCGATGGCTGGGACTTAGAAAACCCCAAGATCGTGTACGAGTTTAACGTTTGCTTATTTCACGGATGTCCCGTCTGTTACCCTGATCGTAGCACTAAAAATCAGTTTTTGCAACGAACCATGGAAGACTTGTACCAGGACACTTGTCAGCGACGCCTAAAGTTAGAACAGCAAGGATACCAAGTGGTGGAAATGTGGGAACACGAGTACGATCACCGTATGAAAACCGATCCCGAGTTTAAACGCCTCGTGGAAAGTTACCAGTTCATGGACCCGTTGAACCCGAGGGATAGTTTGTACGGAGGAAGGACCAATGCCACCTGTTTGCTGTACCAAGCCGACGAAGAGAAAGGAGAAGAAATCAAATACTTGGATGTGTGTTCGCTGTATCCCTACGTGTGCAAGTATTGTCACTTTCCTACAGGGCACCCGCAATTGCTGACGGAACACATCGACCTGAAAAACATTCGATAATACGAAGGCTTGATCAAGTGTAAAGTATTGCCTCCCACGAACCTGTACCATCCCGTGTTACCTCACCATTGCCAAGACAAACTGATGTTTCCCTTGTGCCGTACTTGTGCCGAAACGTGCAACCAAGACCAGCCTTGTCAGCACACCCAGGAAGAACGGGCCTTGACGGGAACCTGGGTCAGCGTAGAATTGTTCAAAGCTCTGGACATGGGATACCAGCTGTTAGAAGTGTACGAAATTTGCCACTTTCCCAAGACACAACAGTACCACAAGGGTGATCCCAGTCAGAAAGGCATTTTCGCTGACTACGTGGATGCCTTTTTAAACTGAAACAAGAAGCCAGCGGCTATCCTTCCTGGTGTCACACTCCCCAAGACCAAATACAATTCAAAGAGAAATACTATGAACAAGAAGGCATCACTTTAGACCACATCGAGAAAAACGAAGGCAGGCGATCGTTTGCCAAAGTGATGTTAAATTGCTTGTGGGGTAAAATGGCAGAACGCCCGTGTTTACCCAAGACGGAATATTTGACACAACCTTCCCGCTACTTCCAGATGATTCACGACAAAACCAAATACATGAAACACGTGGACGTCGTTCGAGAGGATTTGATCTTGGTCAATTACGAAGAAGATCTGGACTTTGTACAAGACGACCCTTTTGGAAATGTCATCATTGCGGCTTACGTGACAGCTCATGCTCGCTTAAAATTGTACGAAGCTTTAGAATTGTTAGGAGAACGCGTCCTGTACTTTGACACGGACAGTTGCACTTACATCCATCACCCGAGTCAACAGTACCCTGACATCGAAGGAGACCGTTTAGGAGCCTGGACAGACGAGCATCCCGACGACAAGATTCTAAGTTTCGTCAGTGGCGGTCCCAAAAATTACGGCTACGAATACCGTGACAAACAAGGAGAAGTGCACACGACGTGCAAAGTGAAAGGACTGACTCTGAATCATCGTACCAGTCGTGTGGTCAACTTTGGGGTATTGAAAGAAGCATTGCAATCGGGAGAGGATGCAAACTTTAAAGTGACCACCTATCAACCGAACAAGATTGTACGTTTACCCACTCACTACATCGTCAGTCGACCCTTGGAAAAAGTCTATCAAATCGTGTACCAGAAGCGAGTGCGACTACCCAACCACTTTACTTTGCCGTATGGACACGTTGGTATAAAACATTGGTTGTAAGAGGATAGTCACACGCTAGAAGGATGACTTCGCCACAGCAAGAATCGAGTGAGAAACCCGATGAGAACTCCAAGTTCAAACCATACCATTTTCCAGTCTTCTTACCTGACTATTGTGATTGTGCCCGTCGATTGGTCACGTTTCAGAAATGGCCTACGGATAGGGAAGGATTACCTTCTTCGCATGTTTTAGCTAGAACAGGATTTGTCTACTTGGGACCTGATTCAGGATTGGGATACGAGGTACAGTGTTTTGCTTGCGGACTGAAGTTACGAATGGATCTATGTATCTATAAAGATTCAGCTATTCTGGAACATACTCGATGGTGTCCGCATTGCCCTTACCTTTCTATGGCCTTTCCACCCATCACACTACGGTACAATGTTGACGGTACCTTAGAGACGGTACCTTCCGAAACAAGACATAAAAAATGTAAAAAAGGAAAGATGTACAAGCTGGAGACTGCATTGCAACTAGTATAAAAAGGGGGCTATGGTCAAGATCGATAGTTCATTGTGACTACCAAGACCGAGCAAACAAGATGAATACTTTCAGAGAAACACAGAACAAGTTGTTTAGAAAGGCACAATTCAAGTGTGAGGCTTCGGAAGTGGAATGCGATTGTGAGCCTTGCGATGGGTACGATGCTGTACGTTGTGACCTTAGCGATGCCGTAAAGCATCATGGGAACTTTAGTGTCACTACCCCTATCATGGAAAGTGATGCTGTGCGTGTCAAACCTGAGGGATGCGAAAGCGATGCCGCTCGTCCTCTTGGACATTTTACTGGGTTTCGTTTTAAAGGGGAATGTTCACCTTCACGTCTACCCCCCTACGGATGTCATCCAGCCCTGAGCAAACTCCTGCCCATGTCACTCACCCCTCATCGAAACGAACCTGTGAAAGACGAATATTCGTTTCCTGTGCGTTTGTCGGAATACTGCGACTTTGAAAATCGTCTTCAATCGTTCAAAGGAAAATGGCCTAAGTATCTGGGAGGACCGACCCCCGAAGAATTAGCCAGAGCCGGATTTTTCTACTTGGGCGAAGGAGATAAAGTCAAGTGCTTCAGTTGCGGTGTGTCACTTCACCACTGGGAACCGCAAGATTCGGCCTACGTAGAACATGCTCGATGGTCACCGAATTGTCATTACTTACCATTAGTGGGACCGAGACATTGAAGTAACTTCTTACCATAATCTGTTCATGGATACTTTACAAAAGAACATTCGTGCTTTGCCTGTGGAGTTGAGTGAACGCATTTACCGAGAGCTGGTCAAAATACAAGTGAAACGTAAAGAACAATTGCATCCGTTACGTCACCGGTGTTTGAACCACTGGTACCTGAATGCTATACAAGGACTGATTGAGTTGAAACTGTTCCATTGGACAGACATTGATCAACGACCTCCTGGTTATAAAAAGGAATGGTTTGGTATTGACGATTCTATCTACTACATTGTACTGCATCGAATTCCAGAGGAAGAGTTAACGAATTACCAACATCTTTCACGCAATGTCAACTTGGTGAAAGAGGAAACTTCTGAACGAATTGTAATGTGTAGATTAGTGGTGAAACGATTTAGATTCGACAATGAATTAAAACCATGTTTGTGCAAACAGTACATTTCTTGTGTCAGACCAAAGAGGATTTAGTATGACCTATTCATGGATACTTTGCTAGAGAACATTCGTGCTTTGCCTGTGGAGTTGAGAGAACGCATTTACCGAGAGCTGGTCAAAATACAAGTGAAACGTAAAGAACAATTGCATCCGTCACGTCACCAGATCTTTAAGCACTGGTACCTGAATGGTATAAGAGAACTGATTCGTCAGAAATTGTTTCAGTGGTCAGACCTTGTTCAATACTTCCAGGCCCCTGATGATCCACGTGTTGATCATTTTGGTTACTTCGAGATTCACCTAATACAACACATTGAGGAAGACAAGGTAAAGGATTACAGACATATTTTACATGGAATCTACTTAGCGGAAGAGGAAACTTCTAAACGAAGTCTGACGTTTCGGTTACAGTATGCAACATTTAGATTCCCTACTGGAGAACGAAGATGTCTGGCTAGAAAGTACGTGTATTGTTTCCGAAACAAAGAGACTATAAAAACAGGCTGCCATGCCACGACTTTTATCGCATGTAATCCAACAGATTCCGTGGAAGGAACTCAATGACCATATTCAAACCGTGGATCATTACCATAGATTATTACAAGAACTGTATCCATTCAATTTGGGTCGACAAGTGGTGTGTGTCTTAGTGACTTGTTTTCTGGGATTTCGTTTACCAGCTGATTCTTTGTGGACTCTTTACGATCAGTACTTACCACCTCAATGGCCTTAAATGGTCACGAAAAACTCCTTTTGCTCAAAGCCTTGCGGTTTCATCTGGATACTTCTCGACCTCAACAGGAAAAAAAGATTCGTCAACTTTTAGCTACCCAAGACGTGTATGACGATGTGTGTGTAGCTTGTGACTTACATCCCCATTGGACAGATGTCCGTGCCTGGAAAGAATGGGGTTTTGAGGCTTGGACCCAAGAAGTGGCCCAGTATGCACGAGAGTTGTTCAAGGAAAAAAGTTACTTTTCAACCCGTGTTAGTGACGGTGCCAGAAGAACCCGTCACCCAGGACGGGACTGTCGTGGACAGGCCTGAAAGACCCTTTCGGGAGGACACTTGTGTGACCTTACCCCCTACTATAGAACTGGTTAGAACATTACCCAAAACATGTTGTTGTACAGACACTTGTGTTTATTCCACGTTAATGGTTATCATGTGCCTTTTATCCTTGTACTAAAGCCTTTGGCTTTTATGTATTTTTGTCTTTCGTATTCATGTTTAAAACATTCAATAAACGTGTTCTGAAAAAAGTATATAAACTCTTGTCTTGTTTGTTTTCGTGTCACAAGTGACATTTCTCACACAATGGCTACCTCTGCTGTCTCTGCTCCCTCTTCCTCTACTGTCAAAGTCATCGACGAACACTTAGATCGCGCCAGTTGGGAGGCTTTGTATCTTCGCCATCCCTTTAACATGCTCATTGCTGGACCTAGCGGTTCTGGCAAAACCGAATTCGTCAAACGTTTGATCGAACATAAACATCATTTGATCGATCGGCCCCCTCAGCGGATCGTGTGGTGTTACAAAGAGTGGCAATCGGAGTACAGCCTCTTGCAAGAAAGTCAAGGCGATTCCATCGTGTTTGTGGAAGGCATTCCTAAAGAAGACGACGGCATCGTCTCTGACTCCCGTCAAACCCATTTGGTCATTTTCGACGACATGTTAGGAGAAGACGAAGAAGAAATTAAACTGTGGTTCACGCGCAAAGGGCATCACCGTAATGCCAGTGTCGTTTACACCACCCAAAATTTGTTTCAACAAAGTAAAGCCCATCGCACCATCAGTCTCAATGCGCATTACGTGGTCTTGTTTAAAAGCCCTCGAGATAAATCGCAAGCGCAAGTCTTAGCCAAACAGTTAGGAACGCCTTGGCTGACTCAGGCGTACGACGATGCCACTCAAACGCCACACGCCTATTTACTCGTCGATTTGAAACCTACCACTCCCGAGGATTTGCGATTTCGTACCCACTTGTTTCACCACTGGTGCCAAGACGGAGGGCCTGTCCTGTACACGTCTCCGTCCTCGACTTCATTTCACGCCACATAAAAAAAAATCTATAAAAGCCTCAGACCCTTTTCGTCTGTCTCACACACAGTGTGAACATGACGTTCCTTCAGTCGCATCTTCCCGTCAAATTGATTCGTGCCTTGTATGGCATCAGTCGAGAAAAAAATCCACAAACACGAGCTCGTGTCATAGAAGCTAGTCTCAAATAAGTCTTACGATGGTTCACGGTGACGGCACGTCAAATACTCCAAGGAATCATTCAGATTCCTCATCAAACCAAACGCTTTTTCGATCGAAACAAAGTCGCTTTGGTCCAACTGGCCGATCCCCGCATCGACACTCAAACCAAAAAACAAATCATTTTGAAACCTGGAGGGAGCGGTACTCTAGGAGGGGTCATCATTCGCGCACTCTTAAGATGGGATCCTAATGCCCCCAAAGTTATCCCCAAGAAGAAAGTCCAACGAAGCCCCAAGAAGAAAAAGAAAAAGACCAGGTCCCCAAGGAGAACTTCTCCAGTGGCAGGACCCTCCTCTTACCAGACACCACCCCGGAAAAAGAAAAGAAGCCCCCAGAAAAAGAAACAGAGAAAAAGTCCCCAGAAAAAGAAAAGCCCACAGAAGAAAACTAGTCGCAAGAGAGGCACTTCGGCCAGGACACAACTTTACACTCGCAAACCACGACCTGCCACGGCAGTGACACGGTCACCGGCAGCCTCACGTTCATCCACTTCTCCGTTGATGACACCAAGAACTGAAGAGTACTTGGAGACGTTGATCACACCAAGAACTTCTCCGTTGATGACCCCAAAAAGAACTTCCCCAGTGGCAGGACCCTCCAATTTAGCGGCAGTGGCTGCTGCTCACAAAGTACCTTCTCCCAAAATCAAAGTCGATGAAAGATCGGGCATGTTACAAAGTTTACTGGATTTGTCCAAGCAAGAACTGGCTCAATTTAGTCCGTTGCGTACCCCTGAACGACGTGTCATGCCTGTCCTCAAACTAATACGACGTAAAGACAATCAGTGGCGACGCGTTCCAGTATAAAAAAGGCGTGTGACCAAGTCGGGGGTATCAGTGCTTTGTTTGGTGCTCCTGAAGACTCAAAGATGTCACCCTCCAGAAAACCCCAAGGAAAGAAAAGAAAAGGACTACCACCACGTTTAGTCAAACATGGGGACATGTTATCTGTCCTGTCCAAAGCTTCTCCACCTCTACGAAAAAAACTCATTCAATCGGCCTCCAAAGAGGTCATCGATACCGTGTGCGAATGTTGTTTGAACGTCTTGAAAGGCACGATCCCTTTGTCCAAACACCAGAAACAATGCTTAAGCAAACATCGTCACGTTCTTCGCCAAATGGTTCGAAAGAAAATTCCCATTCGTCAAAAGAAGAAGATGTTAGTGCAACGTGGAGGCATTTTGCCTCTCTTGTTAGGCCCCATACTGAAAGGAGTCTTGGGAACCATGTTGGGAGGACTGGTGGGAGCAAGATAAAAAGGCCTTCGGAAGTCCCAAGATCTCAGAATCGACCCCTGACAACCCCATGGAAGGACGAAAACTAGCTTTAGTACCTTACAAACAATGGATGGAATACCATCGGTGGCAAGAACAACGAATCCCGCATTTACCTCCCAATCCCAATTTGAGCGAGATGTCCCAGTTACAACACGAATTGCAGTCCTTGATGGATCGCCAAGATTTGTCCGAAACAGAAAAATCGCAAAAGTACGGTCAACTTTTGCAACGACTGCAACTCTTTCACCAGAAAGCTTCAGACGAAACAGCTCTACCCACTCTGGAGGATTTTAAGACCTTGATGAAAAGTCCAGCACCATCACCAGTACCAGTACCACCACTACCAGTGACCAAGACAGAAAAAGGAGAAGAAGAAGAAGAAGGGTTTCAAACTCCACCAGAAAAAGTACGCAAGTTAACAACACCACCTACCTCCAGAATTGGATGGATTAAAAAGATGATGGCCACCCCTTCTTCATCACAAGAGAAAAAGAAAGTGAAGACAGAAGTGAAGACAGAAGTGAAAGAAGAACCGATATCCCCCGCTCAGACATCCTCCTCCTCTTCAACACCTATTGCCGGTCGCACACGCAAAGCATTGCAATCCAAGAAAATACCCCAAGAGAAAAAGAGTAGCATCCTCCAAGAGTGGGTGTCTTATTAACACACCAACCAACACCAAAAATGGAAAAAGTCTTAGCCAGCATTTACTACGATCCCTCCCATCCTGCAGGTTACGCAGGAGTTCAAAAATTGTATCGTGCTGCCAAAACTCGACTGAAAAGTCTCCGTTTACCTCAAATGCAACGATGGTTACAAGAACAAGCTACCTACACTTTAGACAAACCCATTCGACGCAAGTTTGCCAGAAGTCGCACCCGAGTGGAAGGCATCGATCATCAATGGCAAGCCGATTTAGCCGATGTCTCTCATTTGGCCAGCTACAATCGTGGCTACAAATATTTGTTTTGTGTCATCGACGTCTTTTCCAAATTTGCCTGGGTCGTGCCCTTGACTTCCAAATCGAGCAGCGAGTTAGTGCGAGCCCTGCAACGAGTGTTGAAACAAAGCGGTCGTCACCCTCTTCGATGGTAAACGGACAAAGGCACCGAATTTCTGAACCAAGCTTTCCAAAAAGAATTAAAGAAACGTGACATTCATTTTTTTACCACCGAGAATTCCGAAACCAAAGCCAGCATCGTGGAACGTTTTCAACGCACTTTGAAAGAACGCATGTGGAAATATTGTACGCATCACCACACTCTGAAGTACATCGACATCTTACCGCACCTGGTGCAAGCGTACAACCAATCTTACCATCGAAGCATCGGACGTGCCCCGCAAGACGTGACTCCCGACAACGAAGTGTTGGTGTTTGAGCACCTGTTTGGTACGTCCCCGACGAGGGCTGTCCCCAAGAAAAGTGGAGAGTTGGCCGTAGGAGATTGGGTGCGCATTGGTAAAACCAAACGCACTTTCATCCTGCCGTCTATAAATTGGAAGACATGAACGGAGAAGTGCTCAAAGAAACGTTTTATTTGCCCGAGTTACAACGTGTGACCAAAAAAAAAGACGACGTGTACGACATCGAAAGCATTCTCGAACGCAGAACCCGTAAAGTGGGCAAACGACGTGTCAAAGAAGTCAAAGTACGTTGGAAAGGATATCCACCCAGTTTTGATTCTTGGATCGACGCTTCGCAAGTCATCGACTATAAAAAGAAGTGACCATCATGCCTTTTCACACAGACGCAGCTACGTCGACCACTCCTCCTTCACCTAGTTCTTCTGTGCAAGATTTACAAAAACAACCCTTGTGGGTGTGGTGTGGAGAACGTGTGCCTAAAACGCAAATCGTCTTTTTCTGCCAAATCTTCGTAGTGTATTGTGTCATCGGGGCAGCCATCGCCAATTTGAGTTTGCAACAAGGAGACAAACAATTGTGGACCATTTTATTGAGCAGTTGCATCGGTTACCTGCTTCCTAATCCCTCCCTGAAATTCACCTCGAACGGGAACCACGGGAACCTTGTGTCCAGTGCCAGTGCCAGTCACCACTCCAACAACAACAACAACAACCCCATTTTGGGCGGAGACACTCCTCTGACATCCAGTAACCCCTCGGACAGCCACAGAACTCTGGAATTATGAGTCACCAAAACCAATTTTACTTAACCTTACCCAGTGACAGTTCCATGGAGGTGTTTTCCCACAACACGTTGTGCTGTTACACGGCCAAATTACCTCAAGCCATCCAGTTAGATCACGAAGCCCATTGGGAAGTGGCTTTAGTAGAAATGATTCACCCTACACAAATCCAAAACATCACTGAAACTGAAAACTTTTTTGAGGTCGAAATCCTGAACGAACAATTACAACAAGCCATAAATGATATCGGGTTTTCAGGGATCACAGGACCAGCCAGCAATCCAGCCTTCAGTATCTACACCTTGAAAATTCCGGCAGGGTTTTATTTTAGTGGCCAACATTTGGTGGATACCATTGCTTCCAGGTTCGAGTTAGCCTTTGGCAAAGCCCTGAACAAACAAACTAACAAACGTGTCACCCTGGACTACCATAAAGAGGCTCGTCGCTTACTGATGAAATTTCAGGACACCCAAATGTTGTCCCTCAGGTTCAATGGTCGTTTGTTTGAAATTTTGGGTGGACATCCAACAATGGTCGCAAACAATTGGAGCCCCAAGATCAACAGTAATATGGATTTTTACAAAGCTTTTGGAAACCCGGTAGAACTGAACCAAGGACTGAATTTGATGTTTGTGTACTCCGATGTGGTGGAGTACAACGTGGTGGGACACACTTCCGTGCCGTTACTGCGTGTCATTCCTTTCAAAGTGGATAGTACCACAACCAGTGACCAGGAAGGTGGAAACACCTATCACGTCCACCGGGAATTTGTCCATCCTCACTATTTGCCTGTCAGCAAGTCGTATTTGGACACGGTCAACATTGCTATAAAAGGAGATTTGGGACAAAATATTCCATTCACCAAAGGAAAAGTCACGGTGAAGCTCCATTTTCGAAAACGGTTCTCTCACGATTCGTAAGTCATGTATCCAGTGTACCGAGGGGTTGCTCGACAGCGAGGACATGGTTTAGGAGACATGTTAAAATCGGCCTTTCGTTCGGTGGCTCCGGTGTTGAAACCGATGGTGACACGCGGATTGCACGCCTTGAAAGATGCAGCACTGACGCAAGGCAAAGAATTTCTCCAAAATGTCATCATCGACAAACAAAATCCTAAAGAAGCCTTCATGAGGGCAGGCAAAAATGTCTTGCTGCAAACGGGCAAAGACCTTTTGGGCTGACGAGACACACCTATAAATGCCCTGCACGCTACCGAATCAGGCATTCAGCAAGGACAAGGCAGAAAGAGACGACGAAGAAAACACCCTTTCACCAGACTTCAAGCTAGAAAGGCCAAGAAAAGAAGAACCGTTCGAGACCTAGACGTTTTCGATTATTGAGACACAGCAACAAAAATGATGCACCGAGAGTCTTGCTCTTGTTCCAAGTCGGAACTGGATCTGTTTGCCATGCCACCCACCATGATGACCATGCAAGAATCCCAATGGGTGGAATCTCATCCCGTCTCCTCATTGACCGATTCTGCTCCCATCGAGTTTGAAATCAAAGGACAGCCCGAAGATTACATCGATCTGAATAGCAGTTACTTGTACTTGAAAGTCAAAGTTCTAGATAAGATAGGAGGCCATATAGACATTGAGCCAGTAGCTCCCGTCAACAATTTCATGCATTCCTTGTTTAGCGGAGTGGACTTGTACTTGAATAACAAACTGGTCAGTAGCAGCATGGATACTTACCCTTACCGTGCCTATCTGGAAAATCTCTTGACGTACGGAATAGATGCCAAGAACACTCATCTCAATGCCTGTGTGGTATGGGAAGCTGACGAAGCAGGCCAGTTTGAATTATTGGAAACTGATACAACTGATAAAAAGAAAGAATACAATGAGGGATTTGTAGAACGAAGAAACAAAATATTAAATGGACAGAGTTTAGAACTGATGGATCGTTTGCATTTGGACATGTGGTTGCAAGAAAAGTATTTGCTCAACGGGGTGGATGTCCGCCTGAGACTGAATCGTAGCAGTAGCGCTTTCCATTTAATGGCTGATAGTGACGGTTACAAAACCAAAATCCAAGAAGCCAGACTCTATGTGCGCCGTGTGGAAGTGTTACCTAAAGTGGGACACGACATCAGTCAGACGTTGAGCAGAACGACTGCCAAGTATCCCATACGACGCGTGGAAGTGAAAACCTTCACCATTCCCAAGGGACAGCGATCCATGATCGAAGATCATCTGTTTCAAGGACAGTTATCCAAACGTTTGATCGTTGGTATCGTCGAGAATACAGCCTTCAACGGAGCTGCCGAAAAAAATCCTTTCTACTTTCGACACTTTGGCTTGTCCAAGATCGAAGTCAGTCGCGATGGCAAGACCTTGTGTACCCGACCTTTCGAACCCGACTTTGACAAGAAGAATTACTTGAGATCGTACTTGTCCCTGTACGAAGCCACTGGTCAGTTAGGAACCAACACCAGTCATGGCATATCGTACGAAGATTATGCAGGAGGCTATGCTTTGTGGGCTTTCGATTTCACTCCAGACCAAGGCAGCGACGAGGGACATTTCCATCCTATAAAATCAGGCCAGATTCGTGTGGAAATTCAGTTTGCAAAACGAGACCCTGATGAAACGGTGAACGTCATCCTGTATGCAGAATTCGATAATACGATAGAAATCAACAGTTTGAGAGAAGTCATTCTAGATTACTAGAAGCTATGGAAGACTGTTATCCCTCTTTACCTAGTGGAGAAACTTTGGACATGAAATGTGAGGAGACTGTGGAAGAAGAAGTGATCATGATGAAGTCAAGATGGCCAGAACAAGAAGCCCATTTAGTCTCCTGTTTTGCCAAACACTTGGTCGAAAAAATGACGGAATTGATCAAGAAAAATTGCTATGGATGTCAAAACGATCATCCCAGTCAAATTCAACACGATAAATGCCTGATGTTGAGTCAAGAAGAAAAATTGGACGAGTATCTGGACGAAGCTTGGAGTCTCATCTCGGACAAAGACGTGTTGCATCAGTGGTATAAAGACTTGCGTGAACATTCTTGTCCACCATTAACCACTCAAGAGATCCATCGTATCGAAGCTCTCCTGAATCAGAGTGAGGAGACGAAACGAAGAAACGGTTATTTGTCAGACATTTTCAAGCAAAAAGTCAGGAACGAATTGACAACGTATTATTACCTGTGAAGAAGAAAAAAACACACAAATCAATGGATACCTGGGAACTTTATTACCTTTTGAACCACAGTTCGTATACGTCTTCTTGGAATCCTGTCGTCTGTGCTAAAGATGAACTCCCTCATCGCAAACCTCAAGACCATCAAGCTTACGTGATCAACACGGACGACAGTCATCTCCCAGGAACCCACTGGGTAGCCGTTTACTTTCCACAAGAAGGATGTGTGGAATATTTCGATTCGTATGGATTGCCCCCTTTGGAAGACGATATCATTGACTTTATGAGAAGAAATGCTCAGACCACCCGATTCAATAATGTGAAATTACAAGGCACAGATTCCTTGGTGTGTGGACAGTACTGTGTGTATTTTCTGCATCATCGCAGCCTGGGCTATTCCTTAGAACATTTAGTGACTCATTTTGATCCTCGTTCTTCTTCTAGAAACGATGTGAAAGTAGGTCGATGGTTTTGTGACCATTATGCTTATCTTTTGTCTCAAGCTAGGAAACGTAGTGTCCATCAATGGCCTAATGATTTCCAACAGTGGAAATCACAATTTCATTCACAACGTTGTCAGTCCTGTTTAAAGTAGACTGTATTTGAAGAAAAAATGTTTGATGTTATTATGTTGGATTATTGTTTAAAATATGTTCGAGTTGTTGTTGGTTAGTGTTAAGTGATTTTTGAATAAAAAATGTTGTGTTTTGGAAAAAATGCCTTTGTGGTTTGTTTAGCTATAAGAATGTTGGATTCATGCTCTTTCATTTCTTACTATCCCTCTCATGACACTCACTGAACGTTGCGACTCGAAATCCGTGTGGGGTATGTTTTCCTTCACGTCCGCGCTTTGACTTTAAGAACTGGGGGTTGTTTCCAGTCTAACCATCCATTGTCGACTCATCCTCCTACGAAGATGTGCTCCAAACTAGCTAAGCTCAACGAAGCCTAGGTGAATTTGCATAGGGTCAGACACAGTCTGATACCGAAGCCAGAAGAGATAGAAAATGTGAGAATGCTAAAAGTCACTGAAGACCTGATAGAAGAGCTCTTCAGAGAAGAAGTGAACAGGGAGAAAGAAGAATGGACAGAGAAGTACAGACTTCAGAGACAGCAGCAACAGCAGCAACAGCAACAACAACAACAACAACAGCAGCAGCAGCAACCTGAAGCTGACAGAGGCTTTGTCGATTGTCGTATCGACACCAAAGAGTTCTTCTTCTCTTTCCGAAGAAGCAGACCTATCGCCAGAAAGTCTATCCTCAGAGGACATCGCATTCTTAGAAACTAAAAAAGAGATTGCCATAGCAAACAAAAAAAAAACAGCCCTTTTCAGGGCTACCCCAATACTCTAGAAAAGAAATAACGATCCATTTGCCAATGTGTGTAGGTAGAGTAGTGTGAATATAAACACTAACTCTTTTTCAAAAAAATGTGAGGGTATGTGTTTGTGTATAAGATTGTGTGTTTGTAAATGCTCACGTACGTTGGTGTGGATAGTAGATTAAGATCATGTTTTTTGGGCTGTTTGAGGTGTGGGAGAGTAGATTTGGGGGGTTGGATTGCTTTGCTTTGCGTATGTGGATAGTCGATTGAAGTGATTTATGAAAAAAATTTTTAGAATAGTAATGGGTAGCATAAAAAAGTGAGTGAGTGTTTCTTTTAGGTCCGCGCGTTGCTTTTTTTCTGGTCATGATCTAGGCAAGATCAATTTTATGTTTTTAGGGGGATGTTTTCCATCACGTCCGCGCTTTCAGTATAAATTGAAACTCGCTCGTCAGTCTAGCTACCCTTGTTGATTGATCAACACCACCAGAAGAATGAACACCAGAATTGTGAAACTGCTAGAACTCCTGATGCACCTGGAATATGCCAGGCGCATACTAAATGAACTGGCCGCGGAGGCCATTGTAGAAGAAGCAAGAATGAAAGAGGAGGAGGAGGAAAGAAGAAGAAAAGAAGAGGAGGAGAGAAGAAACAAAGAAGAGGAGAGAGGAAATTTCAGAATCCCAGAGACCGAAAATTGGGATTCTGAAGCCACATATCCCGCCTCTGCTCTCCCAAGAAGAAAGGTGAAAGGAGACTGGGGAAGAAGATGCGTGTGTGGCGCCAGGCCAGGAAGGTGCCATCATTAAATAGGTGTATCTGGAGTTCAAAAAAAAAAAAAACCAACAGCCCTTTTCAGGGCTACCCAATACTCTAGAAAAGAAATAACGATCCATTTGCCAATGTGTGTAGGTAGAGTAGTGTGAATATAAACACTAACTCTTTTTTTAAAAATGTGAGTGTATGTGTTTGTGTGTTTGTGTTTGTAAGGGCTCGCGTAAGTTTGTGTGAATAGTAGATTATGGGTTCCTTTATTGTTTCTTAGCGTATGAGGAGAGTATAGTTAGGGTTTTATTATATGAAATGAGAAAGTAGGGAGATGTTTTCCTTCACGTCCGCGCGATGTTCGGTCATGATCTAGGTAAGATCAATTTTATGTTTTTAGGGGATGTTTTCCATCACGTCCGCGCTTTCACTATAAGAACCCACCACGTTCGTCGTTGGAACCATTCTACGGAATAACAGATACAAGATGGAAGTGTCGGTGTTGTTCAATGACTTAAGAAATGTTTACTTTTGCATGATGGATGGAGAGTACACTATTGAAAGGATAGAAAGAGAATGGAGGTTGAGAAAAAGTCTTGACTATGTCAATGAACTACAATTAGCGAGGAAGATGATAGAGGAGATGATAGAGGAAGAAGTTAAGAGATTGAGAGGATTGATTCAACCAGAGTATGTAAGAGTGGGGACTATAAAAGAGTCTATGGACAAAGTAAAAGCAGTGAGATGCTATTTAGAAGAGCTAAAGAAATGGTCAGAGTGGAAGTTCGTGAAAAGGGGCATTGAACAACTAAAGAAAGCGGAAGAAAAGATGAAAAAGGTAATAGAGGAAGAAGTGCAGAAAATTAAGGACAGGTGGGCAAAGGATAGAAAAGAACAAGAGAATAGAAAGAAAAAAGAAGAATATGAGAGACTGAACAATAACTGGATAAAAATCCAACAGAAGTTCCGAGCCATGGGTCACCCGGACTGGATACCGGAAAATGAAAAGAAGAAGAAAAAAGGAATTTGGGGAAACATTAGGGGCTGGATGAGAAAATGGAGGAAATAGAAGAAGCAGAAGAAAGACAAAGGCCCTTTTCAGGGCCAGCCATATTTCTCGAAAAGAGAATGACTTTTCAATTGCCTACCCCTTTTTTTTCAAAATTTAAAAAAAAATAAAAAAAATCCCATGTTCAATTCCCCTTGTCCCTAAACAAGCCCAAACTCTATTCCCCATGTTAAATTCCCCTTGTACGTAAAGTGGCCCACGATTTATTCCCATGTTAATTCCCCTTGTACGTAGATTTTCCCACGATTTTTCGCCATGTTAAATTTCCATTGTACGTAGATTTGCCCAGAGGTCCCTGTAATGCTAATTCCCATTGTACGTAGGGTGCCCCACTTCACTACTATCATAACATCACATTCTTTTTGAAAGTAGCGTAATTATCAAGCGAGTTCCAGCATTTAATTTTCACGTGTCGTGTCAGTGGCAAACATTCTGTCGAATACTTTATTTGGACTCGAGGCTAGCTGAACGCTTTTCAGCACAGTTTATCATCTACGTTAGAGCTGAGACGTTGTGTGAGGTGTTCCAGATCAAACCATTTTTCACCATGCACCCAAATCTATTGAAGTATAATATTCCATTTATATTGATAATGTTTAAAACCAGTATAAATGTGTATAAGAAGGCAAATTATTTATATAATTATTCTTGTTTCACGAGTCTAATCGTTTTGAGTGGTTGATGTTTTGCTTTGAATTCAGTTATATGGTGGTGGTTATTGCTATACTTAAATCCAGTTATTATCCTATTGTTCATTTGTAGTTGAATGGGAGTGGTGTATCATTTACATTTTAAACTTTGTCTTTGTCATATATGAGTATATTTACTGAGCTTGAGAAATGGGACAATTTATTTGGTGTGATGTTTATTTAATTTATAGTTAAAGGTTCACACAATTATAAATATAGTTTGAAGCAAACTTTATTGATTACATACATCGTATTAAATCACGAGCATGAACATTTTATTCTTTTGTATCTGAACATAATTAGGGATGAATGGTTATAGTGCTTTATGGACAAGAAATGCAGTAATTGCATACACGAGTCCATGCATAATCCAAGATGGTGTCTTGAATGGTCTCACACTCTCCATAGATTGTAACAGCTTTGTTTAGATCACTCATTTCTTTGAGATGACGATACAGCCAGATCATACGTTCACAGTTGCATTCTATCTTTGGAGTCGTGTTACTCAGATCAAACTCGTGAAGGCGTGGGATATTTTTGATTGCCTCCGGTACAAGGGTAAGATTGGTGTTCTTCAACTCGAGTTTTTGAAGAGACAATAATTCTTTGAAGGAACTGTCGGAAATATAGCCCACATCATTGTTGTTGAGTATCAGATTTAACAGTTGATTCAATTGCTGCAAGTCGTTTTTCTCTATGGTGTATATTCGGTTGTATGACAGGTCCAAATTCTGGAGGCTAGTTAGCTGCGATAGGGCTCCAGGAATCCGATCAAGTCCACAGTTCTGCAGGTTAAGGATCGTGAGCTTTGTGCTGGCTATCTTTTGTACGGACGCGTCACTCACGAACTCGAGTCTGTTTCTTGCCAAACTCAGGTTCTGTAATTCCCGAAGTGTTAACAAGATATCTGGAAAATCCGTAAGACTATCATTTTCTAGCGATAGAGTTGTTGTTGTGCTCACCATCCCAGCAAATGCAGGGGCCAGAATTCCAGCATCGCCGACTTCTATGTTATCATCAAAATGGAAGACCTCGACACTGTGTACGTACTGGAGAGCAATCGGCACAGAAATAAGCTTTGTGTTCCTTATGGACAACTCCCGAAGGGTCCACTCGAATCCTTGGAACGCTGATATCGGTAACTCAGACATCATGCTTCCGTTCAGTTCCAGTTGATGCAGTTGCTGAAAATGACGAATGGAGTTTGGCCAATAATCGAGCTGCTCATGTCCAAAATAAAAAGTCTTCATATAGTCGCCCAATTTCCTCATTATTGTATCGTTAAATTCAAAAGCTGGAATACGGTTTCCTCGCAAATCGAGGAATTCCAGCTTGTTCAGATTCCCAAGTTCAGATGGAAGATAAGTTAGTTTATTGTTCTTTAGGTCCAGCACTCGAAGATCATTCCATAGGTTGATAAAAGCATCGGGATGTATAGTGTCTATTTTATTTCCACCGAGAAGAATGTCAGAGACGTTAACGTGTTCGAAGTTTTTAGATTGGATCTCTGATATCTGGTTGTTTCTGAGGTCGATGAACTTGTAAAACCACGGTAGAGCTGCGGCTGAGTTAGGTACTGTGCTCATATTTCTTCCAGAGCAGTCAATCTCAAATTGATCAATGCAGTTACAGGAGAAGCTGTCCTTATAGGGGCAGTATTGATTGTTCCACACAACGGCACCGTAGACAATACATAGCCTTCCTAGCACGAACAGCAGTGACCCATCCCTGAACTGAAATTAACAGTAAGAAAAGTGCACTAACTGATTAAGTTTTTAAGTAAAACACGACGAGTAAGAAAAAGAAAGGTAATTAACTGGGGCATTTACGTATTTTCGTAGAGTGTATATATATATTCAAGACTACAGGTAGATCTTATTTCGACCAACACTGGAATTTATTTAGAACATTATTCATTAGGACGGGTGATAGATCTTTTTGCACTAACTGGGATTTAATTCGCAATACTGTAAGTTCTTAATAAATTGTTCTCATTGTAATAAAGGAAACAAATTATTTGTAAAGATTTACAAAGAGTGTTGATTTTCGCTCATTTCTATAACTAAGTTTAAGAGAATGGAGTCGTAATACAGATGAGATACCAGATAGGATATAACTATTCTTTTAATATTGTGTATATAAGTGGGAGGTTCCAACGAGGGCGGCAGGTTTTTGTATATCGGGGTCAACTGTTAAATCTTTAGCTGAAGCTAGATAATGGCAGTTGTGAAAATTAATGGGAATATTTCAGATGAAAGAGACGTTTTAATATCAGTTACTGAACGAAATAAAGAATTTAAGTACTCAGGAAGCGGTGATGTCGGATTTGGATGAAGCTGACATGACTTTGGGCCACGCTTCATTATCATCAGTATAAGGTATATCAATATAAGTATTACAAAATCTGTAGAAACAGGATAAAATGATGTTACACAACTGTATGGGGATGTTACAGCAATTAAAATTGTGGTGTCAAGTTGATCTGTAATGTTATGAACTTTAACATAAAAAAGAAGAACGTAGAAGGTGGACTTGAGGGAACATAGTTGGAAGTTGGGAAAATTTGTTTCTCGACAGCAACTTGTTAGTAATACAGAAACGCTCCTTGCAGTTGGAGCGTTCACTGCTCTTACTACGAAATATGTAGATTTTACTGCATGAACCATGTTTACACCATCCTGCATCTATTTGAGACTATCATTTCTAGGAATTCATATTTTCCCACATTATGATTCCAAGCAATCAATGAGAGAACAGAAACAAATCATGTAAAGCTGCATCAAGGCAAATATTTCCAACCACATGTACATTGTATGGATTTGACCCAGCTAATAAATCACAACTTGAAAACAAGATTTCAGTTAGATCGACAGAAAAATAAAATAACTTTATTCCAGGTTGACTGGTATAGTTATTTCAATGCGCATATATTCACAATATGGCTATAAATTTCTAATTTAAGTAGACCAAAATAAGATTTGTTTTTGAACACGCGACCAAGTTCAAGTTCGCTGGGTGGTGCCATGAGCTCATTAATACTGTTACTGTGTATTGTCAGACTTAAGATGTATATTTACTTTATAATCCAGCATAAATTCAAACATTTTAGTTCTTGTAGTGTGTTCTTTTTATTATTCAGCCTCAGGTGGAAAAGTAAAATGAGCATATATTACATTTGTATTGGAAAATATGAACATTGTGCATTTTGTTCAGAAAAAACTAGTTCATATTTTCCCATGTAGTAAATAATAAATACATTGAACCAAAAGGAAATGTTCAATGATGCTTCGCCTATTTTTAATGTATACTATATGATCCAAGCACTAGGCACAACAAAGCTAGTTTAGGAAGAAAAGTCTGGAATTTTAGGCACACTGCACTTTTTATGACTGATAGCGTAAATGGTAAAAATGAGTGCACACGTGGCCATGTATGCAACATTGCCATGGAAACTCAGCTGCAACCGGTATAGAGTGTTTGACGTAATTTTCTAATGGCAACTATTGCCGCTGTGTATTTTCAAGTACATTATGACAGGGAGAGCTGGAGAAATCGGGATAATGTTGAAGCGTGTACTTAAGCAGTGCCGAATGACCACCTGTTGCCAATTCAATGAAATGTTTTCTTGTATTTATTAAAGAAATGCGTACATTTCGTTGTATGATATATTTTAAAGCAAAACCAATTGATTTGCATGGAACAATTTAACCGTTCTGCTTTAATGTGATTAATACTTTCAGATAGTATGCATTTACAAATTATAGCTAATTAAACCAATGATTTAAATCGGATATTTTGTTAATTTAGAAAAAACGAAAATAACAAGACATTTTTTTGATTTCATGTGCATATGCAATGAACATTGTCGAGGTGTGTGAACTGTAGAAACAACACAGAGCGTAGTATCAGCGATACTTTAGAGCGAAACAAAGGTTTTAATGATTGTAAGTTTACATATAAAGAATTTGTATTAATTCTTTTGAAAATATCTGCATTTAAACATGAACTTCGTTGCTTTGCCGAGCTTACAGCCTTGTTCAGTATCGGACCCTGCAATCAGATTTTCATTTTTATTTAATTTCACTTTGTATTCACAACTCCTTTGGCTAGATCGTTCCATCAATTTCAAAGACGAATATGAATCTGATGAGAGTTAAAATCGCTACAGAAACAATTTATAAATGTATTTAGTCAAGACCTTTTCCAAAGATAGTGGTATCGTTAGTCTTTAGAAACTATAGGATTTTGTATGGCCCTAAGAACGACACTAAATATTGCATAGAAACAGGTCGTGGAAGTTCAGACACTAATCTGCATGATTTTAGGTAATAAAAAAACCGAAGCCCCCCCCCCCCATGTAAAACAATCCAACAAAAGAAACAGGGCTTGAAATAAAACGTAGCACTTGAAATCAACTTTATGGAGTTCGTTTTAAGGCATATTTTGATGACATGTTCTTCCTGATTGTAGCAGAAGAAGAAATAAAAGAAAAATGAAACAGGCATTCGTATAGAAATGCAAGTTTGAATAAAATACATAAGCGCATATATATTTTCTAAGAACTTGCTGTAGTTGCAAAAGTGTATGTGTGTGATTTTTATAAATGTTCATTCATATCGCAAAGATATATGCAGTGTTGCAGTTTCTAGTGATATCTAGCAATTGGACATCATGTCGCAGACATGTAACATCTCACCACCCAAGCACATTAAACGGATACCAGGCCAACCAGTCCAAACACTAATCTCTTAATGCCGAGCGCCAAAAGTGATATTTCTGCTGTGGTGATAAAAGTGGTAATGCCACTATGGCGATATCCATTGGATGATACTGATGCATGTCAGTATCTGAATATGGTAAATGTAATAAGAGCTTATATTAACGGTATAATTACTAACAACTATTCCTGTCACTGAATTATCTGTGCAAAACAGCAGTGGGGAGTGGGTCATCAATTTAAAAAATATAAAAGAATATTCCAGACATCCAATTGGGTCATCAATTTAAAAAAGAATATTCCAGACATCCAATGTTTGTCTACATGCAATAAAAAAGGGTATTTTTGCAAGGACAAAATTGTTGCTATTTTGTATTAGTGTCAATAGAATAATTTTAGTCATTAGCTAGTATTGTTTGTTGTTTGATGAGAGGCAAATTCTAAATACACTTTTAGCATTACCTATTAATTTTTCTTACTGGCGAAATTAATTATAATATCTGTATTCGGTTCCAGTTTATTCATAAGTTAATTTTGAGGATGCAGGGATATATGTATCAATCATGTCATTCTATGAAATTAGGATGAACTGATACATGTGCAAACATATCACTGGATGAAATAGGATATAGTGATTCACGTATCCAGTACATCATTGGATGAAATTAGGATATAGTGATTCACGTATCCAGTACATCATTGGATAAAATTAGGATATAGTGATTCACGTATCCAGTACATCATTGGATGAAATTAGGATATAGTGATTCACGTATCCAGTACATCATTGGATAAAATTAAGATATAGTGATTCACGTATCCAGTACATCATTGGATGAAATTAGGAACATTCTTTACATATACCATCTGGCATTAGCCTGGTTCAAGTGATTCCTTTTGATGATGCTTTTTACTTGATATCATATTTTCTTCTTATTTCACATCAAGTAAGATATGGGTGATTCAATCGACGAACTTTGTTTAAAGTCACCTGCATGTAAATAAAAAGTTCCATGTCGAAAAATGACGAAGCACATATGAATATCTTCGATCTATTTAATGTCTTCATATGTACTTTATCTTTAGATTTTTAATATTTACTAATCCTTAGTCGGTATGAATCAATTGTCAGACGTTTTCAAACTACCATAATAGATTATTCAATTACAACACCCGATATTATTACAATTACACAGATGTAGTGTTTCTCATTTTTGCAAAGGAAAAACTTTAGGTCAGAAATGCGATCGTTTATGGAGTAATACAAAGCACATGTCGTTCTTTCGTATCAACAATGTTAAGACATGTTTGGAATTCGTATAACAATTCACACCTTTTTTCAACTTTTCAAAGACAACTTTGAAAATAAGTGTGGAGTGACCAATACATATGGCTATACAAACTGCTGGTAAATTTAACTTGAATTAAATATTTCCATGTCAGTCTGATGAATTAGATCTTTATAGACTTAGATTAATTGTGATTATTCAACACTTACCGCAGAGAGCATCCTGAAGTTTCCTTTAGACTTCTATACTTAAAGTCCTAAAAGAGATTAATAAAACAAAGTAATACAACATTTTAGCTTTTTCTTCTCTAACAGGAGACCTACCATAGTTTTCTTCCAAACAGTTCTGATATTATTTATCCTAAACTGAAAGGTCACTTAAAAGATCTACGACTATATAAAATGATGTGCTAAAATAATTGCTATAGTATGATCAGAATCATGAGTTAAAGTTGTATCAGGACCATGAGGTCTAACTAGTTTTTCGTGCGAAAAACTAATATCAAGTTTTCAGGTTACTACGGCCTTGAAAAGAATCTTGAATGTATATTCATTTAAATCGCAGCAAATATATATATATATATATATATATATATATATATATATATATATATATATATATATATATATATATATGTGTGTGTGTGTGTGTGTGTGTGTGAAAGAGAGAGAGAGAGAGAGAGAGGCCTACACACCTGAACGCGGTAGCACAGAACCTGATGAATGTTTCTAATTGGAATCATGCATAGCTAATCTACCTCAAGTTTATCAGCAACAGCACTACAGGTGCATACATCCGTTCTCATAAATGGGTGATGTGCTATCTGTTTTTTTCTTTCCTCTGACCAAGCTTTAAGATTTCATGGATCCAGAGATTTTTTTTTTACTTATTTATTTTATTATTTATTTATTTATTTATTTGTTTGTTTAGAAGAACATAAAACTATATTGATTGATTAAATCATAGCTAAAGAAGAAAAACAAACTAAACGATAACTCAAAAGCAGATTTCGTTCTGTTCTGCTTTCCTGCTGATAGCATTATTAAATCACCAACGACAATAAGATGCTAAGACATTGCAAATTCCAATCTGTCCTTCACCATTGCTATTGCTGATTTGGTCATGAAGTAATTGAGAGTAATTAAATAATCGTAGCTTCTGTAATTCATTATAAAACACCTATCAAACGATACAAATTAAATATTTATAACATCACACACTCACAGTCACACACACACACACACGTATATATATATATATATATATATATATATATATATATATATATATATATATATCCTTGCAAGTTACATTCGGACGCTACCGGTAAACGATTGTCCCATTAGAGTAATATATGTATGGGTTAAGATCTTGGATACCTCTAAGTGAAAATTGTGAATATTTGATTTCACGAGTGTCATATCTTGAAAAGAAACAGAGGGCGCTTCGATCGGAACAACCCAGAGTTATGAACTCTTCTCACAAGTTTTGCTCTACGATCTGTCCATTCTTTTGCTTTATTAATGCAGGCATGCCGTCAGGCTTTACATATAACCTGGACTACAAAATAAACTCGTTTTACAACCTATTCAGTCTCAAAAGTTTAAATCAGTGAATGGTAATCACAGTGACCAATTGTTAGGGTTCAGTGTTGCACGTCCAAAATGCAATAACTTCATTTACAATAAGTCATCATATAGTCATCATCATTAACAACATTATTAATAATATTATTAATATTACTATTATTTGAAGCATAAACTATTATTATTATTATTATTATTATTATTATTATTATTATTATTAAGAAGAAGAAGAAGAAGAAGAAGAAGAAGACTTGATGCTGATGAATGTTTATATGCCCAAAGATGCATCAAGGCAGCCGACCCGGTCTGATCAGATGGTAGGATTCGAACCCGCGCACTTTCGATTGCAAGTCTGGTATCTTAGTATTGGTTAAAATCATAATTGCAGATGAACATGTCACAATTCAACCATATATGTTACACTTTGTTACTCTCCTTTTGGCGCTGGAATGTCAAATAAGCCAGATGTTCTGTCTTATGCATTTTCTTTAAGAGGCGATTAACGAGCTGCGGTTGTTCAGTGGTGTAACATCTGAAATAAGGCCGTATATGTTTCTTACAACGATTTTGTTTCCTCATTCAACAAAAGGTCTGAGTATGTTCAGTCTCGTGTGTTAGTAAATGGTGACTTTGTTAGCTCCAATGATGTTTTATATTTAGTCAATATTTGCATCTTGAAGTCACTTAACACGCATAAAAAACATATTAACCAGATCATCTTATTTTGGCATATGTGTTGAATCTATACAGTTACTAAACAATACATGATCATGCGACTGTCTGAAAAGGATCTGCGATCTTTTTCAAAGCAAGGAACGAAACAAAGAGAAAAAGAACATTAGAAATAAGAATAAGTAGTGAAATGACCGACGTCATTATTGTAAAATCGCGTAAAGTTGTCATGTGTAACGCAATATGAATATTATTGCAACTGCCATGATAAATCTCCTTGTTCTTATTATAATGGCAAACATCAGAGGTATGTATTCTTGCATGTGTGGATGCCTGCACGTGTACGCATATGCTGGTGAATATTGACTGCTGTGTCTTCTCCATCTACTACCAACCACCAACGACCAGCTCAGTAAACGTAATCTACTGTCCCTTTCTTTGTAGCTCGTATTGTGTCTGATATGTGGGAATATGAAAGCCATATCTGACTCCATATCCCCGTCAAACCAAATCCCTCCGTAAATCTCTCTCTCTCTGTCTCTCTCTCTCTCTGTCTCTCTCTGTCTCTCTCTCTCTCTTGCAGTGCGTATCTCTCTTCCCTGTTGAATATCTGATAAAATGGACAAAAGAGTTCAAGTTGTTCTTTGGATTGTAGCGACAAGTGCATCATAGAGGAACGCGGTAGCATAGGTCAAGAGACGGGAATAAACAGGTTATTATTTTTCCAATTTGCATGCATGCTTTTCCAGGAATCCAGATAAGAAGTCTAGTTGTGGAGATATGCAACAAACAACACATAAGAGAAAAATTGACCTTCAGTCTGGGTCAGGTGAGTTCAACCTTCCTACGGTCCATATGGAAAAACCTGAAGTAAGTAAATATGATAAAAAGGTAGTAGCTGTCAAAAACTGTCATACGAGTGGTCTTAGATATGAACTAAAGTTGAAAGAATGAAGCTTTGAGGCTGACAAAGAAATGCTTTCAGTCAAAACCTTATCAACCGCCTCCACTCACCCCAGAAACATAACTAAAAAGTCAAATGTAAACGTAAATAAAATTTTGTGAAAAGTAAAGTGGAATAAATGACACAATTATATTATATAGATAACTAATGTGAAAGAGCCTAAATTTAGACCCTAAAATAATTTTGCCAATCAAACATAAATATCAGTACATCAAAACAGAAGCTAAATAGCAAATTTAACAAAGCAAGCAAACCAATTGTTATATTAACGTTCTTTTGAAGTGATGCTGAGGCATCACAGAGTGTTATCTTCTAAACATACTGCATAAGTTTGCAATCAGTAGTTCCTATGAAATGCAGTTGTGAGTAAGCTCAAAACTAGACCACAGTGATCTACTTTTATAAAGATGGAGAAGTAATAGTACTGAAACGGATGCCGTTTTCACGAAACGATGAATGAAACAGGTAACTAGTTAGTGCAGCATCAAACATTTCGGACAGTGACTACATACTTACTAGCTTGCACAGATTGTCTAGTAGTGCAGTGGGAATGAAGTAGAAAACAAAAGTAAAGTTTTTGCGTATTTAAATATAAGTAACAGTGATTTATACACGATATGTATGGTCTCATATTGTTACTTTTTTCCTAAATAAGTCATAACAAGCACTTTAAAATGAAACATTACTGTTTATTGAATCTGGTTGAAACAAACGTATATGGTAGCAGACAAGCGACACATCCGCAAAAATGAAAATTATTTTCCATTGCTTAGCTCAAGACAAGGAAAAAAATCTTCCACAATAATAATAATAATAATAATAATAATAATAATGATAATAGAGTCAAGCCGACTTGGCATTGCTTTCAGTGTCATCTCGGCAACACCTCCGACGCAGCTGGTGCCACGACGTATCGGCTTGTTTTTTTCCTTGGATCCATCAGCTGCGTGGAGAGGGGTGATCAGCTGCAGGGGCAACAGTTGATTCTCCATATCACCCTGCCCAGGCTTGCGCCCTGAAGAGGACACTCCAGCTTCGCTCCACAGCGTCGACACAACACGGGAAGCAGCAGTTTACCGGTTATAAGTCACCGCTCGATTGGTGTTGTGCCATACGCAAGAGGTTGCTTCTGACCGTGGGAGAGACCAACATGTTTCACTGGACAGCTACCACCCGCCCCTGACTGAACAGCCCCATCCAATTAGGTGCCGTCCCGCCACAGTTCGCCTGCCTTGCTGGGTGCATAAGGTTTAAGGTACGTGAGTACCTCACAAGCGAACTGCAACTACTGCACCAAACAATAACAAAAGAAAACCAATAAGGAAACATCCAATCATCAAGCTAGGTACCTGGAATGTCCGGACTATGCTGACTGGGCTTTCAGATGATTTCCAGTCGATCAGCGATGTTCGAAAGACTTCAGTCATCAACGACGAACTTGCAAGACTTCAGGTCGACATCGCCTCGCTACAGGAGACACGACTACCAGATTCCGGGTCCCTAAGAGAAAAGAACTACACATTCTTCTGGCAACGAAAGAGTGTCGACGAAGCCAGAGAGTTTGGTGTCGGATTCGCTGTCAGGAACACTCTGCTGGGGATGATAGAACCCTGCCAACAAGGAAATGGAAGACTGCTATCCCTCCGCATCAATACCACAAACGGGCTTGTCAACCTGATCAGCGTTTACGCTCCCACACTTTGCGCCTCCACAGATACCACGGATGAGTTTTACGATGCTAGGGTGCCGACAATGATTGTTGGCCCTCCTGTCTTGGCAAGTTTGGCGTTGGGAGGTTGAATGAGAATGGGCAGCGACTTCTATAGATGTGCTCGTACCACGACCTCAGCATCACCAATTCATTATTTCAGACTACGCCACATCATAAAGTGTCTTGGATACATCCCCGGTCTAAACACTTGCACCAGCTGGACTTGATCATTACAAGACGGTCGGCCATGAAGTGTGTGCTTCTTACCCGTGCCTTCCACAGTGCTGACTACGACACCGACCACTCGTTGGTGTGCTGCAAAATGAAGCTTCAGCCGAAGAAGATCCACCGCTCTAGGCAAGAGTGTAAACCACGCATTGATGAGAGCAAAATGTCATATCCAGACAAGGCTGAGGAATTCACCTATGACCTTTTCAAGACGTTTGATTCAGAACCCCCAACGGCAGTGCCAAAGAAAGATGTGATCACATCAGAGAGATTGTGTGCAGCACAGCCACACGGATCTTTGGTAAGAAGCAATCAAAGAATAATGACTGGTTTGAGGCTAACTCCGCCACACTCATGCCAGCCATAGAAGAGCGTCGCAGTGCTCACCTACAATACAAGCAATCCCCCTGCCAGAGGACACTACAGGCATACAGGTCTACCAGAAGCAAAGTGCAGAGATTAGCACGGCAGTGTGCCAATGAATACTGGCTTCAGCTCTGTCAGATATCGGAAACATCAAAGGCATGTACGATGGCATAAAGAAAGCAATGGGTCCCGCGAAGAAAGTGACAGCACCACTGAAGTCTTTCACAGGCGATACCATTCACAACAAGGGCAAGCAGATAGAGCGTTGGGTGAAATACTACTCTGAACTGTACTCCAAAGAGAACCATGTGACCAATGATGCCCTCTACGCCATTGAAAACCTCCCTCTCATGGCCGAACTGGACGAGAAACATACTGTATCCGAACTAAAGAAGGCCTTAAAGAAACTGTCCTTAGGTAAAGCCCCAGGGAATGATGGAATCACAGCAGAAGCCATCAAGTGCGGCTGCAGCATACTGCTCAGATACCTGAACGACCTCCTCTGCCAGTGCTGAGATGAGGGTGCAGTGCCTCAGGACATAAGTGAAGGCAATATCGTAACCCTGTACAAGAACAAGGGCGACAGAAACGACTGCAAGAACTACAGGGGCATATCCCTTCTCACCATCGTGGGTACAGTTTTCGCATGCGTCATCCTGAACAGACTGCAGACACTTGCTGACAGAGTGTATCCAGAGTCGCAGTGCGGGTTCCGCGCAGAGAGGTCTAGAATCGAAACGATCTTCTGCAGGAAAAATGCAGAGAACAACACAGACTCCTCTTCTTGGCCTTTATAGACCCCCTTCAAGGCGTTCGATCTGGTCAGCAGAGACGGACTCTTCACAATCCTGGCGAAAATTGGATGCCCTCCAAAGCTGCTTAGAATAATCTAGTCCTTCTACGTTAACCTGAAAGGTAGAGTGCAGTACGATGGCTCAATATCCGACCCCTTTGACATCCGCAGTGGAGTGAAACAGGGCTGCGTCCTTGCCCCCACGCTCTTCGGCATCTTCTGCAGAATCTTGCTCAAGCACGCCTTTGGAACGTCCATAGAAGGGATCTACCTGCACACGCGATCAGACGGCAGACTGTTCAACCTAGCACGACTGAAGGCGAAGAGCAAAGTGCGTGAAGTCACCATCAGGGACATGCTCTTCGTAGACGATGCTGCTCTAGCCACCTACACAGAAGATGAGCTACAGCTCCTGAAGGACCGCTTTGCTAAAGCATGCGATGAGTTTGGGTTGGCCATAAACCTAAAGAAAACAAAGGTGATTGTTCAGGACGCAGACCCCACAAGCATCATCATCAACAACTACGAACTTGAGGTGGTCAGTCAGTTCATGTAACTCGGCTCTATCATGACCAACAACCTCTCGCTCAATGCTGAGCTCAACAAGCGGATCGGAAAGGCATCAACAACTATCTCCAGGTTGTCGCAGAGAGTGTGGAACAACAGCATGCTGACCATGAACACTAAGATCACCGTGTACCGTGCATGCGTGCTAAGCACTCTCCTGTACGCCAGTGACACCTGGACTCTGTATGCCTCACAAGAGAAAAGACTGAGCGCCTTTCACATGCGATGCCTCCGACGCATACTCGGGATCACCTGGAGCGATCGAGTAACAAACAACGAGGTGCTCGAACGTGCCAAGATTCCCAGCATGGCACACTCCTCCGCCAACGCCGCATCAGATGGCTGGGCCATGTACGTCGGATGGATGACGGACGGATCCCCAACACCATTCTTTATTCGAAACTCACCTCTGGCAAAAGGTCGATCGGACGGCCACATCGCCGCTTCAAACATGTCTGGAAGCGCGACATGAAAGCCCTTGACATCGATGTCAACACCTGGGAAGAGCTCCCTCTAGACAGATCAAGCTGGTGACATTCTCTGATCACTGGTCTGAAAGCCGGCGAGGATAAACTACGCTTGCTAGGTGATGAAAAACGATCGCCGAGGAAGAAGGAGCTGTTCCAACCGACAGCAGACGCAATCTTCAAGTGCAGCAAGAGCAGCGAGGACTGCCACTCCCGTGTTGGACTACATAGCCACAGCAGACGCTGAACAACCACCAACCGGGACATCTCTCATGGGCGCAGAAGGAGCTGTTCCAACCGACAGAAGACGCAATCTTCAAGTGCAGCAAGAGCAGCGAGGACTGCCACTCCCGTGTTGGACTACATAGCCACAGCAGACACTGAACAACCACCAACCGGGACATCTCTCATGGGCGCACTTCCATCGTCTCTCGAGACTAACGGATGCCAACAACAACAACCAATAGTCAGACTTACCTAAAAGCATCACTATTAGGAACGAACAGAACACTACACAATGAATATTAGTAATAGAAACGAAAATGTGTCTCAGGATAAAAATACCGCGAAATTAACCTACCACCAAAATCGATATCTCCATGGCTTTTCATTTTGATTGCATATTATATAAAGTTATTCTTTTTTCAATTGCCTTTTTTTTCGTTGAAGAAATCTTAGCATATCCTGATGATTTGTAAATTCATGTAAATTTGATTGCAATGTTCAAGTTAGGACTATTTGAATATGCATATATTGAATTATGACAATCAGCTATGTGTGGGAATTTGAGACCTGACTGATGTTAACATCTGACTGAATTATAGAGTCAGTGACTTAATGGTTTCATCCACAGGAAAGCATCAAATATTATTTATCCTAAGAGTCTTGTGTTTTCTGTTCGTTTCTTAGGATTTCTGATTATTGTGACCAGTCTGGATTTCATTTAATTCATAAAGAATGCATCAAGCTAATTAAGACGCTAAAATGTCTCCCAATATTTTTAGCACCTAGTGAACATCCTTTTGATTAAGTAGGAGTACTGTTCATATTCCTAAGTCAAGTCTGTAATGAGTTGGAATCTGTTTCAATATAATTTGCCTCTGTTTGGTTAATTTACTTCTGTTTGGTTAATTTGCCTCTGTTTGGTTAATTTGCCTCTGTTTGGTTAATTTGCCTCTGTTTGGTCATAAAACGGACAATCTCTCGACAGGTTTTATAACTAAATTATTACTTTTCCTTGTCATTCAATCATGGCTCCGAAAATACATACCTATTTCTAGACCGGTTCATATTTTGTACATAAAATTGATACAAACCCTTTGATGGCTACCTGTACACACTTTTCATTAATTATGGGTAACAACTAATTTACAGCAAGTTATATCCAACGCAAATTATTTACGCAGTTCTAGAGAATCAGACAGAGAGCAGTCAGTTCTCCCTAACTTTGTGGATTAGTACAGACAAGTCATCCCGCAAAGAAATACAATATGGTCATGCAACCATAGATTAATTCTACAAATCTTGGTGTTTGATGAGTAAAACAAAAATAGTGTTTTAACATGAAACTGGAAACTTATGTTACCCATTTAGGGTAAAGTGTTATAGAGACCATCTCAGGAGAAATCGTTCAATGCATTGAAGGAAAAATTGACTAGTGCACCTATTTTAAAGCTACCTAACATCAGAAAACCTTTTATCATAAGAACAGATGCTTCCAATACTGGGATGGGAGCAGTTTTGTTTCAGGAACAAGACATGATTTTTAAAATGCCTGTAGACTGTGCCAGTAGGAAGTTACTGTCTAGGGAATAAAAGTATTCAGTGATTGAAAAGAATGCTTAGCTGTAGTATAGAGGATTGGTAAGTTTCATGCCTATCGTTTTGGTAGAGATTTTGTTCTCAAAACGGACCATCAAGCATTGTCGTATCTAAGCAAGGATAAGGTCGCTAACGCTCTTTTGATGCGCTGGGCGCTAACACTACAACCATATCATTTTCGAGTTGAGGCAATCAGAGGGGTCAACAACGGAGATGAGGATTATTTAAGTAGGATGTAAATAGAAAATCCGGATTAATGAATAACCAGTGTAAATATTGTAAAGCAGCATCAGTAGTTATTTTCCATTTTTTTTTTTGATAGTTAAAAAAATGTGCATATTTTTCTCTTGGGGTAGGTATTGTCACAGAATAAGGCAAGAACAGTTTGCTGTCAGTGCGTATGTGTGTGCGGGTAAATCAGTCTGTCTGTGTGTCTATATGGATATGGAAGATGATGTAACCATCAAGGGCATACGAAGACGAAACCGCTAATTTGTAAACTTGTGTGCATGGTGGATCCATGAAGGGTTTGTGCGTCTGATACAAGTGTGGGCCAACCTAAGAATTCGGGAGAACTGACTGTAGGGCTTGTCAGTGGACATATATGCAAGTTTTTACAGATATTTATGAATCATATTGATTTACAAAATGACAGAGTCATACGTTTGTTTCAATTGATTGTTGTTTCAATTGAGTGCAGTTGGGCCATTTTGATTACATGAGATTATTTGAATCTAACTTTCATTACATGAAATTGCATGAAATTATGTGAATCTCACTTTCATCACAGGAGATGATTCGAATCTTGTTTTCATTCCATGAGATTATTTGAATCTTACTTTCATTACATGAGATTACATAAGATTATTTGAATTTTGTAATCATTACGTGAGATTATACGAATCTTACCGTTATACATTTGAATATATGAATCATTTTTTGTTTTCCTATTTGTGAATGTTTGGATAAAGTAATTGAATGAGACGTATGTTTAGAGCGTGAAAGAATCACTGTATTTGTGGTATATATATATATATATATATATATATATATATATATATATATATATATATATATATATATATATATATATATATATATCATCATCATCATCATCAATTCATATAATCTTCCATCGCATTGTGTTGTATTGTTATTTGATCCAAACATCCATTCAGGTCTATCCTGTTACAAGGATATATCTCCTTTTCGTTTTATTCATTTTTCTTCTTCTACATTTCTTTATGAAGAGTTATATACCAGATTTAGACTGTGCTGTTCAAATGCTATTCGATTTTTCCTTGGTTTCGTCCCAAATAATGTATATGGCCTTATTATTTAATTTCTATATATGAAATTAATATAGAAAAATACATTTGCTCGTATTTAAATAGAGTCGTTATCTACTAAATATTTTTCATCAGAATTTTGGTTGCATATATATTTATTGAAGGACTGTAATGTTTAGTAACTTCATTAACCAATATCTCTCTCTGGGTGGTTCGATTCTCGGGTTCTGCCAATGTGGGTATTTGAGAAAGCTTGCCTGTAGTTTCTCGTGGGTCGGTTGTTATTTCCCGGGTTTTCCCCGGGTTCTTCCTCCACCATTAATACTGGCCGCCATGTATAGCCCATCTTGTGCTGAAAAATGGCGTTAAACCCAACAACAGCAATAACAACAACTATCATTAACCAGCTGCCCTTAATTCATTCACCAAACCCAAACCGTTGATTGCAGTCGATATCACCTATTGTACTTAGTGCGAACTGTCAAAAGTTAAAGAATAATCAAAGCTTACAGTTTATAAAAATCTAGTAAAGTTTGTTTGTTATCCTTGCTGACATAAATACATTTACTGCATGGTTTGGCAGGAGGAATATGTATACATTCCACCTTTCATTAATTTCTCATATTATCCGCCATATAATACAGAGATCAGTTACAATCAGATCGATTTTACGGATCATTCAACGTATAGCACGTGTGTATCGCAAGCGTTCAAGTGACTTTGACTCAAACATAAGATCAAAGGAAGAAAATGTTATGTTAGCATACAATAAATGTTTCTGTTGCATTTTGTTGACCAACAAAATGGTATACATGTGTATTTAAAGAGACAAATAATGTATTTAAACGATGCAATGACAACAAGTTTGTATAAAAGTGAAAAATGTTTAATTTTACAACACAAATCCCTTAATTATCACATGACTACAATCTCTAGTTAAGTATCAAGTGAGTTACAGCATTTAATATAAACGTGTATTGTCAGTGGTCAAACGACCTGTAAAATTACTTTATTCGGACTTGAGGTTGGCAGAAAGCTGGTCAGCACCGTTTTTAATCGACGTTACAGCTAAGAAGTTGTGTGAGGTGCTCCAGATCAACCATTTTTCCATCATGCTCCCAAATCTTTGAAAATGGAGTTATTTCATATTTTTATAAGAAAGTAAATGATTGCAATATTGTTTTTTTGTTCCATATGTCTAATCGTTTTGAATAATCGATCTATTGATGTGGATCCAGTTATATGATGGGGGTAATGCCATATGTAAATCAAATTATCATATTTCATTAGAAATATTACATGAAAGGCGTATCATTTACATTTTAAACTTTGTCTTTGTCATATATGAATATATATATACTGAGCTTGAGAAATGGGACAATTTATTTGGTGTGATGTTTATTTAACCTATAGTTAAAGTTTCACACAATTATAAATATAGTTTGAAGCCAACTTTATTGATTACATATATCGTATTAAATCACACGCATAAATATCTTCTTTGTATCTGAACATGTTTAGGGAAGGCTGATTGTAACGCTAAATTGTCAAGGAATGCAGTTATTGGGCAGACGATCCCATGCATAACGCTAGATTGTCAAGGAATATTGTTATTGGGTACACGATACGTTGCAGAACTCTAAATTGTCAAGGAATGTAGTTATTGGGCAGACCCCATGCATAACGCTAGATTGTCAAGGAATGTTGTTATTGGGTACATGATCCCTTGCAGAACTCTAAATTGTCAAGGAATGCAGTTATTGGGCAGACGATCCCATGCATAACACTAAATTGGCAAGGAATGTTGTTATTGGGTACACGATCCCATGTATAACTCTAAATTGTCAAGGAATGCAGTTATTGGGTACACGATTCCATTTATAACTCTAAATTGTCAAGGAATGCAGTTATTGGGTGCACGATTCCATGCATATCGTTAAATTGTCATGGAATGCAGTTATTGGGTACACGATTCCATGCATAACGCTAAATTGTCAAGAAATGCAGTTATTGGGTACACGATTCCATGCATAACGCCAAATTGTCATGGAATGCAGTTATTGGGTACACGATCCCATGCATAACGTTAAATTGTCAAGGAATGCAGTTATTGGGTACACGATCCCATGTATAACTCTAAATTGTCAAGGAATGCAGTTACTGTGTACACGATTCCATGCATAGCGCTAAATTGTCAAGGAATGCAGTTATTGGGTACACGATTCCATGCATAACGCTAAATTGTCATGGAATCCAGTTATTGGGTTCACGATCCCATGCATAACGCTAAATTGTCAAGAAATGCAATTATTGGGTACACGGTCACATGTATAATGCTAAATTGTCAAGGAATGCAGTTATTGGGTACACGATCCCATGAATAACGTTAAATTGTCAAGGAATGCAGTTATTGGGTACACGATCCCATGCATAATGCTAAATTGTCAAGGAATGCAGTCATTGGGTACACGATTCCATGCATATAATGCCCGATGCTGACAGCAATGGTCTCGCACTGTCCATAGATTGTAACGTTGCTATTAAGATTGATACTTGTTTTGAGATGATAATACATCCGGATCATACGTTCGCGGTTGCATTCTGTCTTTGGAGTCGTGTTACTCAGTCAAATTCGTGAAGGCGTGGGATATTTCTGATTGACTCCGGTACAAGAGTAAGATTATCAAATTGCTGAACGTCGTTTCTCTCTATGGTGTATTTTCGGTTGCATGACAAGTCCAAATCCTGGAGGCTAGTCAGCTGTTATATGATTCCAGGAATCCGATTAAGTTCACACTTCTCCAGGTTAAGGATTGTGCTGGCCTTGGCAAACTCAGGTTCTGTACGGCCTGAAGTGTTCACAAGATATCTAGATAATGGTAGGACAATCATTTACTAGGGTCAGTGTGTTTACGGTGTTCACCATCCCAGCAAAAACAGGGACCACAATTCTAGTATTGCCAACGAGTGTGTTGTCATCACAATCGAAGATCTGGAAACAGTGTACATACTGGAGAGCAATCGGCACATAAATAAGCTTTGTGTTCCGTATGAACAACTCCTGAAGGGTCCACTCCGATCACTGAAATGCTTATATCGGTAACTCAGATATACTGCCTCCGTGTAGTTCAGTTTGGCGTAGTTGCTTTAAATGGCGGATGGGTTCGGGCCAAGCGTCGAGTTGATCATAGCCAAAATAAAACGTCCTGATATATTCACCCATTTGTCTCATTACTGTATGTTGAATTCTTGTGCGGAAGTATTTTTTCCTCGCAAATCGAGGAACTCCAAATTGGTGAGTGTTCCAATTTCGAGTGGTAGAAAAGGCAATCGATTGTTCTTAAGGTCCAGCAATTTGAATTCATTCCTGTGATTGATAACAGCCTCGTTGTATATCAGGTCTGCAGACCGAGCAAGAATATTCAAATCGCCACAATATGGACAGTCTGATTGCATTCAAGAGAGCTCTATCAGCTGGAAGAAAAGACATCACCTTAATAATATTTATTTAGTTTTTATTAAGTTCGTGTGTGTGTGTGTGTGAGAGAGAGAGAGAGAGAGAGAGAGAGAGAGAGAGAGAGAGAGAGAGAGAGAGATACAAACCTGTAGGAGGTAGTACAGAACCTAACGAATGTCCCTAGTTGGTCTCTAGTACTCTGGTCTACAGCCAAAATGCTCCCGAAAAAAATGTAGTCAAACTTTACTAATTCTGGGTCTCTGAGAGCGAAAATCATGCTTAAAATTGTTGATTGACTTTAGTTTTAAAAATATGATACTGGGTCGTTACATACGACTCTTGACTTGGGGATAGCGGAGGATAAGTGAGTTACAGGGGGAAGGAATCTCAATTTGAACCAGAAATGTCTAAAACTGAATCTATGAATAAATCTATGACTGTGTTTGGATAGTACTTGCTTTTTAGGCAAAACAATGAATGATGCAATCTGAAACTGGTTTTGCGTCATACATCATATGAATTGCACCACGTTATTCCTAGAAGTCATGGATAAAGCAAACATAACTACTCTTACATCACTCTGCTGAACAACTTGCCCTATATCAGCTCATGAAATCATAAAGTGTCGAACTCTTTTATTTGTCAGTGTTTGAATTTGCAAGGGGACACATTTCTTGTTAGCCAAAGTAATCATACATGGCTCCTACTTGTGTGAACAATGCAGATAACTTCTACTATGTGATGAAGTGATGCAGTATAACCACTATGGTTAAGAAAGACTATCACCTTTATTTTGGCCGCAGAATTGGAGATCAGGACAAGAGGTGGGCCACACACACATGCTGCAGCAGTTGTGAAGCAAATCATCACCAGTGGTTGAACCGGAAACGGAAATATATGCCCTTTGCAGTGCCAATGATTTGGAGAGAGCCAGCATATCATATCAGCAATTGTTACTTCTGCGTGGCGCCTACAGTTGGGAAAGGTGTGTCAAAGAAGAAAAAGTGGACTGTGCATTATCCGAACATTGCATCATTTATACGCCCAGTACCCCACCGAGAAAGCCTGCCGGTTCCTGATGCACCAGAATCATCCTCACTTGAGTCAGGCGAGGAAGAGGATTAAACTTCTAGTCCTGAACCATCAGTGTCATATGACCCATAGTTTCTCCCATCCTCCTCTGAACCACATCTTATAACACAAGGTGAACTGAATGATCTTGTCAGGGATTTGGAACTATCCAAAAGTACGGCAGAACTGTTGGGATCCAGACCACAGCAGTGGAATCTCCTGGCAGGTGATGTTAGGGTTTCCATGTTCCGTGACCGTCCAAAAAGGCTTTTTTCCCATTCATCTTCGTGGATGACGATCTTGTAGATTGTAGCAACATCGATGGTGTGATGGCAGCTCTCATGATCCAGACGAGTGGAGACTGTTCATTGATTCATAGAAGGCGAGTCTTAAATCTGTTTTGCTGCATACTGGCAATGTTTTGCCATCTATTTAAGTTGGTCATGCAGTCCATACGAAGAAAACAAATGAAAACATGAAACAACTTTGTAGGCGCATAAACTATGACCAATGGCAACTCTTTGGCGATTTGAATATTATTGCTCGGTCTGCAGACCTGATATACAAAGTACTGCTGTTTCCTCTGCGAATAGGATAGTCGTGCGAGAGGTTCCCACTACATCAAGAGAGATTGGCAATTCCGACAGTCATTGGAGCCTAGGATAAAAAGTGTTCAGCATCCACCACTTGTTGAATCAAGGAAGATTTTGTTACCAACCTTGCATATCAGGCTGGGTCTGATGTCAAGGCCATGGACAAAATGCAGTCATCTTTCAAATACCTCCGTGAAAACTTTCCAAGGTCAAGTGAAACTAAGACAAGGAAGGTGTTTTTGTTGGTCCTTAGATTCGTAAAGTACTTCGAGGTGATCCATTTGACTGTGCGCTGCGTGTTAAGGAAAAGACGGCATGGAAATTCTTCCAGTTAGTGGCAACAAATTTTGCTCGGAAATAACAAGGCAGACAACTACAGGGAGTTGGTGGAAAATCGCCTTAAGGCATACAAAATACTTGGTTGCAACATGTCATTGAAGATACATTTTTGCACTCTCATCTAGATTTTGTTCCACCGAACTGCAGAGCAGTGAGCGACGAGCACCAGGACATTGCAACAATGTAGAAATGCTGTCAGGGCAAATGGAACCCATAATTACTTGCAGACTAATGTTGGACAGTGACAAGAGATGCTCCATTAATGCATACAAGAGACAAACTAAGAAGCACCGAGTAGACACTGAATAAATACTAAACTGTTTACTTAAATATACTTAACAGTGTTTTTCCCTTTGGTTTCATAAGACATTTTATTTATATAACACCTTTGCTGTTTTCTTTTGAAGTGTTAGATAAACAGGATAGATCATATATTATCATGTAAAGCAACCAAAAACACATGAAAAGACCTAGGTTTACATTTTATGATTAAAACTCTACTATCTGCAAACAAAAATAGACATAATTTTAAAAGCTTAAATATCTTGGAAACAATAGCCAATCAGTTGTTCTAATTATCATATTTGAATTCAGCACATCAAAATTTATAATAAATAACACATTTTATCTCTGAAGCAGACGACTTCTAAAACATTGTAGACCAGTGGTATAAATAATGCATCCAAGTGTATCAGTAACAACGTTACAAGTGTATCAGTAACAACGTTACAAGTGTATCAGTAACAACGTTACAAGTGTATCAGTAACAACGTTACAAGTGTATCAGTAACAACGTTACAAGTGTAACTGGTTATATATCAGTTCTCCTAACTTTGTGACGTGTTACTTGTTTTCTTCTTTCCTCTAACCAAAGCTGTAAGATTTCAAGGAACCGGAGTTTTATTTATTTATTTATTATTTTATTTATTTATTTATTGGCGCACAAAACTATACTGATTCAACCCCATGACAATAATAGAAACAAACAAACTATAACTTAGAAGCTGATTGTTTGTTATTTTTGTTTTGTTTTATTTTATTTTTTTTCGTTTTTTGGGTGGATGGGGTATGCTGTCTTACTAAAAGGCATGATGAAATCACCGAATATGTCATCATATGTCATTAAATACTCTACAAGTCATCATGAGTCATAAAGTAATTGAAAGTCATTAAAAAATCGAAGTTTCTGTAAGTCATAATGAATCATTAGGTACTCACAACATTAAATGCTTGTCGGATTAGTCGGATCTAACGCTTCCTGGGCTTAGATATGCACTTAAATAGTGACATATTTGTCCACAGGAAGTGGTCATGTCCCAGGAAAATGGCCATCCAGTAGTACCATTAAAAGGACGGTGGAAGAGAGAAATAGTAATAATAATAATGATGATGATGATGATAATAATAATAATAATAATAATAATAATAATAATAAGATTAGGGTCAAAGATACGTCTCCTTCAAAAACATGGTTATATGATTTTCTCAACAACTTCCTTTGCCTTGTGATCGTTCTACATGTTATTAATATTATTGCATGTGAAGACTGGAACCGGCGGACTGCGAGGAGGAACCACCTGCTGGTCAAGGGGCAGAAAGGCGGACCCAGCAAAGCGACGTGGAGCGCTAAGAACACGGCAAGACACGTAGGACGCCTTGGTCATCCACTGCATCCAGTCTCCATTCCAGACGTCTTGACTACGTCTTGCAACTGGACAAAGTAGATCCTGGACGAGAGAGTGAGGCTCACGCAGCGCAACTCTTCCTCACTTTAATCCAACTCACGCGCAAATCATTTATGTCATCACCCGTACCCAAGTCCTGCGGAGATGGGCGAGCTGCGAAGCGGCAGGTGTGGATGCACTGGCAGCCGTAGTGGCGGACCTGCACGCAGGCGGCTCAGGCCATATGGTCGTCTTCCATTGATCTGAAGCAGAAATGGATGCCGGCAGCCGTCTGAGCGACTAAGAAGACCTCTTTAGGATAGCGCTGCTTACCTCCATAGCCTGAGAAGGGGCTAGAAAAGGTGCCCTAAAAAAAGCCTGCTTCATCTACCCCGACCAGCTTACCGCGGCTGGAGGGAATCCCATTCTTGCGGTCGAAACACAAAGGAAACCCAAAACGTTCCGCTCACTCTTGGTGCGTGGAACATACACACTCTATTGGATCGTGCAGAGGCTGACAGACCAGAGAGAAGAACTGCTCTGATTGCAAGAGAACTTGCTCGCTACAAGATAGACATAGCAGCCCTAAGTGGAACTCGCTTGGCCGACGAAGGCCAACTGACTGAAGTTGGAGCTGGTTGCACCTTTTTCTGGAGTGAACGTGGCACCGATGAACGTCGGGAGTCGGGAGTTGGATTCGCTGTCAAGTCGAGTTTGGTGACTGAGCTCTCCATCTTACCGAAGGGAATTAATGACCGGCTTATAATGCTGAAGCTACCCTTACATGAAAAAAGCAAGCCACACTCATTAGTGCTTATGCACCAACCATGACCTACTCGGAGGAAGCCAAAGACAAGTTCTACCAGGATCTGGAAACTCTGATTGCTTCGGTACCAAAGTCAGACAAGCTGATCATTCTTGGTGATTTTAACGCCAGAGTTGGAACGGACCACATCTCGTGGAAGGGAATTATTGATAGACATGGAATTGGCAACTGCAACAGTAATGGACATTACTCTTGAGAATGTGCGCAACATTTGATCTCCTGGTCACAAACACCATCTTCCGTCTGCCTAACCGCAATAAAACAACTTGGATGCACCCACGGTCTAAGCATTGGCATCAGATCGACTACATGTTAGTTTGTAGGAATGATAGGCAGGATGTCCGTGTGATCAAGGCCATGTGTGGTGCTGACTGCTGGACAGACCACAGGCTACTGATCTCCAAGATGAATCTAAAAATTCAACCTCCCAGACGCCCACAGGGAATTAAAGTCCCAAAACGACTCAAAGTCTCCAGGCTGAAAGTCTGCAATAATGAGCAAGCTCTGTCTGAAGCTTTGACAAGCCAGCTAGAAACCACAGACTCTGATACCAACGACGTAGAGAAATGCTGGATGGCCTTCAAACATCTGCTGTACTCCACTGCATCTGAAGCCCTTGGCCTCACTGCGCGAAAACATGACTGGTTTGACGAGAACTGTGAAGAAATACAGTCCCTGCCAGAGGAGAAGCATCATCTCCATCGTGCATACAACATCGACCCCAAGTCCGCTGCAAAGAAAGATGCCTTCAGCAGAGTCCGCCAAGCTGTGCAGAAGAAACTACGTGAGATGCAGGACACATGGCTGAGCCTAAAGGCTGATGATATACAGTCCTTTGCCGATAGACACGATATGAAGAATTTCTATAGTGCTGTTCGTGATGTTTATGGCCCAGTAACATCAGGCACAGCCCCACTCTTGAGCTCCGATGGCAGCACTCTCATAACCGAGACGGAGAAGATACTGGATCGCTGGGCGGAACACTTTGACGGTATCCTCAACAGACCCTCTTCCATCAACGCTCCGAGCCCTCAGTCAGCAATACCGACAATTAAATTATTAAGAACACAAAGATGAAATTCAAAAGAATAACAATTTAGTACAATTTAAACGATATTAATTTCTCAACCAGTCTTCTTCCTCTCGACCATGTAACAACCTATTTCATCACGTGATTATAGTGTGAGATGGCTTTCCCCTGTACTTGGTTTCTACTCATCTGTACTCTAGTCTGCCAATTCCTTTCTTCCTTCCGGCGTTCTCCGTACTCCGATTCTTCCTGTACTCTCCTTGTCTCCTTTTCTCCTTCCCCTCCTCTCTCTCTATTTCTAGCAACTAGGCTTGTTCTCTGCCTACTGCCTTGTTCTATCCTGTCTCTCTCAGACTCGGGACTTGACTACCCGGTAATTCTGTCCCCAGAAGCTTCCTGCGAAAACACAAGGACGTTAGCATGTTTCGTTAGCCATCAAGCTCACACTAGATCAACAATCAGTCATCATATAGAGGCTATCTATATCTTCGGTCACGCATTCGTGCACATCGAAAACCACACCCGTTCTTATAGAAAACAACGTTGCAATAAAGAGCGGTATCCTACTTATCATACAGACATCACTAAATTCAGTCACATCAGTATATTCTTAATCTCATTATTCTGAACAATATCACAACAATCAGACGCATTTCTGTACATTACACTCCCACAAGTGTACACAAATATTCAAATATCCATATTATTTAAATTTACACACTGTAACCATTTCCAAAGTTACAATTTAATTCAACAATTGCAAAATCTAGAACATCATATAAATAAATACACTAGTTTACCACGAAGTAAACAGATAGCGAATTACAATATTAATTCTGACTACGAGCTAGCAATTTGCATAATCATAGCTCATTTCTCAAGTACGCATGTAAATTAAACAATGCAAAGGTAATTATACGTACTAACAATTCTAGTAAGTAAATATACATACTGCACATAATTACAATTACAATGCCGTAACATTCTGCAACAATCGAGCAAATAACTCGCTGACCTTTACGAAGCTTTCTGTCCTTGAATGTACCAACGTTTCATTTCCCGCCAATTCACGAGTGGCTTCCTCGGAGTTATTGCTACAACTTCTCAGCACGATGCTTCACAATGACTAATTCGTTCCCAGCCCAAATGACTGTTAAATTCTGGTTCGAATTGATGGCCCCACCCTTCCTCAGTTCCGATTGGATATCAATTCTACCCCAGTCGGTCCAGATATCCAGAGGAGCCTCAGGCCATCTGTCAAAGCGGGGAGATTTACAACAACATCGAGGGTCCTTTGTTCTAGAACAAAGCTTCCAACGTCTACATGTTAGTTTTGACACCTAACGAAGTGGGCTCTTGTACAAACACGAATCGCTACGATAGACGCAGGGTCTACATACACATAGCGCTAACCCATTCCTTTGTTCCTGACTTACGTAATCGCGGGCAGGTAAACGTGACACTATCTCTTATGCATGAGAATATCCCATTTCTTCCTTATATTAGAAAAATGACATGGACCATTTGATGAAACTAATCCATGCAGTCACCATTTCCAACAATATGGCTCAGTACGAATGACGACAGTACCTTAAAATTGGCTAATTACACTGTTTGCAAGATATCTTCCAGACTTTGGTTTCCCATAATCAAACAAATAATAACTAATATTTTATAAATCTATAAATATGACGCAAACAGAATAATACATACCCTATATCTTCTTCTTCCTATTATTATTATTGTGTTACCCGAGCATTGCTGATTTCCTTTTCTTTTCTATGCATTGCTATTTGTGTTTAAATGGCGAAATTATTTTAAGGTATACTTTCAAATATATTTACATTATTTAACTATATTGGGTTATTGCCATGTTTATTTCATTGGTCTTTTCACTGACCTTGATTTGCGATGACATTCTGCTTTATTTATTTTGTTGGGAAAGGGAGAGGTTGACGAAAGGTTAATTGAATGCATTTCTTTGTCACTCTCAACGGTTGCTTCCTTCAGCCCTAAGTTAATATGTAAGCCTCGAGTGTCAGTTATTCCTCGCCAATGCCACTGTATCCTATATATATACTTCTAGTTTTAACAAGTAGGCGGTAAGAAGGTTGCACTTGTCTGACCCAGTTTGAAGCACACGAACAGGACAGATCAGCAGTGCTACATGTTACGGGCGTTATACTTTGGCAGCTAGACTTCAGATCAGGATTTGGGGAAAGTTTGCTTGCAGCGTGGACAAATACCAGTCGATGTATTTTTGTCTCTCGACCTATGACTGTTAATCGATTGTCCTTAGATCTCAGTGCTAAATTTGGTGAAATAAAAGTACTTTCTTTGCTACTTCAAAATGAGAGTCACACAGTCATAAAGATGAACCGAAAGGGTGCAGGTTCTGAGCCCAGGACGGGTGTCTTGTGTGTGTCTTTGTGCATGGCACTTGACTACAATTGCCAACGTTAATAACCTACATGTGTTGTTGTCATGAAAACAACAAACATGAGCCAGTTAACATAGTTTTCCCGACATAATTCACTCGGACAGATTATATTCACCATCGCCACACAAAAAAATAGTTACAGAAAGATACTTTTGCTATCGATATTATCAATATTCGATATAGTTTATAAATGATAACGATTAGTTTACCTTCCCAAATAGTATTGTTTGGAAACGTACAGATGGGGTTACTGGTATACAGCGTTAGAAGTACGATTCTCATGATAATTTTGTATTGCTGTTCATATCATTATCGAATACCTTCTTCTACTTTTTCTTCTTATTCTTCTTACTAATGCTACAACAATTACTACTACTACTACTACTACTACTACTACTAGCGATAATGATGCTATAAGTATAATAATACAAACAAAAATAATGTTAATATTACTATTGTTCTCGGTGATGGTGATGATGATGGCAACTTACTGAAAAATAAAGATAATGTTTTTGGACCACGCAACACCATTAATGCCAAGACAGGTCACTGTGATATTTTCTTTACGTTTCATTGACCTCAGTCTTGTGTACTTTTGTCAGAGTATTGCTAATAGACGGGTTGTGAGTTTGGATTACTATTATGGCCGTTAGGACTAAGAATCATAGACGAGTTGTGATGTGGAATGGCTATTATGGCAGTGTGGACTAAGTGTCATAAACTCGTTGTGGAGTGGGATGACTATTATGGCAGTCTGGAATAAGTATCAATCTGAAAATATAATGAGGGTATCTACCTTATTTTAACAGGTATAAGCAATATTTCACAAGTGAAGTGAAAAGGTTATATTATAGCAAGTGGCGACGCCGCGAGTAACAATACAAAATGCTTCTACTTCAAGGATTGATGCAGTAAACATTGCTGGAGTGGCGGTACTGTAGCAACATCACAAATATCCTATTCGACAATATTCGCAGCGAGACACATTTAAACAAATATTATAAACACTGCGAGTTTACCTGTAAGATCTCTAGTTCATTATTTTCTTTAATTCTAAATTCAAATGTGAATTGGCAGCGAAAAAGTAGGTCAAATATTTTTTTAAGATATGGCTCTAGTAAAATTGATTTTTCACTAACATCACTTAGAGGTATCCAGGATCTTAACTTTGACATGTGTATGCTTGGAGAAGGTAAACAACGAATTTTCGAAAATCTAAGAAGATTTATTTAAAGTGCTCTTTATTAGATATCAGATATGGGTTTTTATGGGCTGATGTTTTTTCTTACACGAAAAGAGAACTTTAAAGGTTGACTCGGATAATATAATGACCTAGCACGCACAAAATAAATAGAACATTGAGCAAGACAACAATGGACTGTCTAAGATGAAGGATAAAAAAGATTGAAGATGATGCTATTGTTATTATTATCATTATTATTTCAATAATAATAATAATAATAATAATAATATAATATTTATTATTATTATTATTATTATTATTATTATTATTATTATTATTATTATTATTAAGCCAGGGAAAAGACTAAAACTGGCTTGTTGGAACATCAGAACAATGCTAGACTCAACTGACAGCAACAGACCAGAATGGCACTCTGCCTTAATCACACACGAAATCTCTCGCCTTGCTGTTGACATTGCTGTCCTTAGTGAAGTCCGCCTTTCAGAGGAGGGAAGTCTGTGAGAACTCGCCGCTGGATACACCCTGTAATGACCAGGAAAACCAAAGACTGTAAAACGACTTTTAGGAGTTGGTTTTATGGTCAAGGACTCAATCGCCACCAACTCAACAAACATGCTCACTGGTCACATGGACCGCATCATGTCCATGCGTCTCCCGTAACGGTACAAAGAACACGCCACAGTCTTGAGTGTATATGATCCAACACTCCAGGCAGATCCTTCTGAAAAGGATAAAGTCTACGTTGACCTGCGCAGATTTCTCAAGAGAGACCCAGAGATTTCAATGCCAGAGCAGGCCGAGACTCAGAAGCCTGGAAAGCCGTTCTTGTGAAAAATGGCATGGGTGGCTGCAGTGACAATGGGTGCGTGCTTCTTGAATTTTGCGCAGAATTACAGCTCACCACCACAAACACCATATTCAAGGAGAAAGACAGCCTCACAACGGCTTGGGTGCATTCTAGATCAAAACACTGGCACATAATCGATTACAGCATAGTACGCCAGAGGAACCTAAAAGATGTCCTTCATACCAGAGTGATGCCCAGTGGATAGTGTCACACAGATCGTTGTCTTGTCCGATGCAAGCTCGACTTCCACTTCAAGCCCAGGTCCAATCAACAAGGAGGCACCCTGAGGAGGAAGCTCTAGATCTGCAGATGTCAAGGCAGGTTTTCAAGAGAGCTTGCAGTCTAGACTTGAAGAACCTTCTTTTCCACCCGATGCTCCTCTGGAAGGGATGTGAAATCACATCAAGACTGCCATTCTGCAAACCTCAGAAAAAATCCTTGGATTCACAACTAAGAAAAACAAAGACTTGACAATCTCCCTTCCTGAATCTTCGCAAGTGAAGTCAAGAACAACATTATTATTATTATTATTATTATTATTATTATTATTATTAGTAGTAGTAGTAGTAGTAGTAATATATTTATTATTAATGATACAATGTCCCTTTAATGTTTATCTGTATGTGCAGTTAAGGGGATAGACGAAATAATACTAATACTAATACTACTACTACTACTACTAATAATACATTTTAGAACAGATTAAAACATATTTTAAAAACAAGTGAATGGTTGATCTGGAACAAAAACAAAACAACAAGAACAGCAGCAAAAGAATAAGAATACAAAAACAATAATTTGTTTCAAATAATTAATCTTATCTTCTCCTTGGCCATCTCCGTTATGACCTGTGAGTTATAATGCAAACACTATATTCATCCGGCATCTGACATGTTTCACTGGACAACGGTTGGGTGAAGGTCCACACAATATACAGTATAGTTTTGAAGGACTGCTGGCAGGAGAGGTGTGTCCTCTCATAAACTAATTTGTATAACTCTCATAAACTAATTTGTATAACTATTGTATGTTTCAGATTTATTCAGCAGTTATGATTACTTTGGGAAAATTGGTCAGAAGCTTGTGAAATCTTTGGAACATGAGACTACATAGTATCATGACACGTGCACAGTTTCAAGTGACCAATCAAATGGTGTTATCTTGATGGTATGTTGTCGTTGGAAGGTAATGCTATCTGCAAATGTAGGTTACAGTGCTCACAGACACCAGGTATATATAGTCAAGATAACTGAGGGGTACATTCACAATTGAAATCACTACAAGCAGAAGGTAGATTTAGGTAGAAGCTGCATACGTGTTCCTTTCTAGTTCTAATTTCTTCTGATCTTCCCCATTCCGTTTTATTGATAAGCTAATCTCCACTTTAATCAGACAGAGTTTATGCGCTGGCATTGTAAAGATTACATTTTGATTTTTACGAACGAGTTGATAAATATTCTTATTATGGGTATCAGGCCGATACGATTCAATACACTATCATTTAATATTCCTAGTCTCTGTTTAAAGTGAAACCATATGCCGCTACCGCGTGGTTTTGGCGATTTCCATACTGTTGATGACGAATGCGCTCTAACCTCCCACCCCAACATCACATTACAAATATTTGAAAGGAGTGGGAAAATTCGAATCAAAATCTGGAAAGCTCTTTTCATGAAGGAGTTTTTACATTTGATTATTTTCGTAGACAATTACATTTCGCGTCATGAACCTTGATGCATGCATTCACCTTTGTCACTTATATTTACACATATGATTGCAGTTACCTCATTTTCTTGCTCAAACCCATAATCCGACCCTCAAATGCTCCTCGGATTCAAACGAAAAGAAGATCCTATTATTTCTTTCTACACACAGATTTTCAGACGTTTTTAAATTGTGAGAGAGAAAAGAGGCGATGCTCTTTAATGTGGATACAATCTGATAATGTGGATACAGTCTGATTATGTGGATACAATCTGATAACGTGGATACAATCTGATAATGTGGATACAATCGGATGATGAGAGATACAGAACCAACTCTATTTCAATTAACTTGCTTTCTTTCTTGCTACTGTTTTAAAATGCGAATATTATTCTGGTATATTCTGTGCGGGTGATTAAATCTTGATACATTTCAGAAGGTTGCCCATGTGATCCACATTCGCGTTGATTTGTCGGCGCAATTCATTTTCTTGTATGATGTTGTTTCAAACAAAAATGACGTAGATTTGATCACCTGTTCTAAATGATCTTCATTAACGTTTATCAGCATACATTACAATATTGTGGACATTTTGGATCATTCGTTGAGTTTTACCCTGTAGTCTTTTCTCCTATTCTCGTAACAACACACGCTGAGGAAGCGGACAGTTTGAAATTATATCAAAGATACATACACACACAGAAAGAGACACAGACACAGACACACACTGTGTTGTACTGCTTTTTGTCCATTGTGTTGCTTTTAAAGAAAATGATAAAAAGGCAGATATACCCTCGGACTGCAAAGCAAACTTGTTTCAGAACCCATTCAGTAGCAATACCGGTAAAATACAAGAGCTTGAAGTTGGTACCCGTCAATACCGGAAAACACAAGATATTGAACTTGGTAAAGCGTTAAATATAGGTCACAGTGACCGATTTTAGGGTTAGGTGTTGTACGTCCAAAAATAATTTTCTTTACTTTACGATAAGTTTTCATCATCAATAATATTTCTATTTAAATCATACATTATTAATATTCTTCTTCTTCTTCTTCTTCTTCTTCTTCTTCTTATTATTATTATTATTGTAAAGCGTTAAATATAGGTCACAGTGACCGATTTTAGGGTTAGGTGTTGTACGTCCAAAAATAATTTTCTTTACTTTACGATAAGTTTTCATCATCAATAATATTTCTATTTAAATAATACATTATTAATATTCTTCTTCTTCTTCTTCTTCTTCTTATTATTATTATTGTAAAGAAAAACAAGAAAAAGACAAAGAATAAGACGATTGCGAGAGCGATGAACGAGCATGTGCGTTCGTGATTATCATTATTCTAAGGTTGTCACTATCAAGGTAAAATCTTTCAACAATTAAATTCATACTGAGGGAATGATTAATGCTGTTCTACTTAATTATATCGGGAACACTATTAAGTCTTTTATTTGCTTGTTATTTTACGGCACATCAACACAAATAGGTTATTAAATGCTGGAATGACCTCGCCCAAATGCACACAACGTTAGCCTACCCGGGCTGATCAAATGGTAGGATTAGAACCAGCACCCTTTCGATTGCAAGTCTGGCTTTTTGGTACTGGTGAGAAGATATTTATCAAATGAACACAAAAAATCCAAATATATTGCATTCAGTTTCTACCCTCCTACGAGCGTTCATGTTCGGTAACCAAGGTTCCGTTATGTTGTCACCATTGACGCCTTGGCGGATCGATCATATATATATAGTTCAGTGCCTTGTCCTGGCGAGAGCTGTTGGTTTTTATAACTATCTCTCTTGTTATGTAATAGCAAATAACATATAGCGTATAGCAGCAGTACTTTGTTTATCATCCAAGAACGGAAGAGTCAATTGATTTCAAAAGGACACTTTGTAAGTTTTACATCAAAATACGACTACGTACCAGAGAGAAGCAATTAGAGGTATATTAGAGGGATAAAGATGCATTTATGTGTGTGTGTGTGTGTGTGTGATTAGGGTTTTTAACGTAGCTTTAACAGTATTTCAGTCATACTGCTATGATGTCTACAGTGTGGCAGTTATGTCTAGCACTGGGGCATCATGCCGCAGACACGTAGCATGATGTCCCACCCAGTCACATTATCCTGACACCAGGCCGACCAGTCCTAACACTAACCTCTTAATACTAAGCGCCAAGCGAGGCAGCTGTTAGTATCATTTTTGTAAGTCTTTGGTTTGACTCGGCAGGGGTTCGAACCCACGACCTCCCGCTTACGAGGAGGACGCTCTAACCAATAGGCCACCGGAGCAGTCAGATGCATTTGTACAAACACGGACCGGCAGTGGAAAATTGGTTATTTATGAGTCCATTCCAGTTGTGTGCACCCCTTCTCTCGATGATGTAGGAACAATGTTCAAATTGAATAAGTTGTTTTTCCGTTTATTTTGTTACATGGAAGAGAATGTGTTACGTTATGTACTATAATATTCTTGTCAGACACAGGTTCACGTCTAACCCGCTCATCACATTGCACAGTAGACCCGATAATATGATTAGTATAAAATAATAATCTTAAGTTTACACTGTTATACTGTCATTACGTGTTGTTGTTATACATGAATGTGTGATTTGTATTAGACGGATTCGGATATTATCTTTTCAGCCGACTAATTGCTGAATGACTGATCACTGCTGACTGGTTGGTGACTGATTGGTGATTGATTGAATGGTGACTGGTGAATACTGAGTGTAGTGCTGAAGGAGTGAAGGAGGGAGGGAGGGAGGGACAGTTACTTTGTAACTCCGTATATGCACCATATTGTAGTTGTTATTTAGCCGTGGTGCTAATTTGGGTTGTGTTATACACAGGGTGCTGCTGTCGGTGGGTGACGTTGGCACAGAAGACGATAAAGGTCATCACGTGGTTAACAACCGAGGCTGCGAGACAAATGGGTCTGCAGAGAACAAGAGATTCTACGGATCTTTAGGCAGGCCAGAAGGAGCAGACCGTTCGTGGTGGATCGTCAACCATTCGCCAGAGCGCTGGGGCTGAGAAGACCTTTCGATTTGTGTTCAATTCCGTAAGATATGTTCCAATGTTTCATATTACATTTTACTGAGTGAAAAGTCATCAATAATATTTCACAATTTGAGTGTAAACTAATCAGATTTCACTGTTTGAGTAAAAACTAATCAGATTTCAATATTTGAGTGTAAACGTCTCATATTTCATTATTATAGTGAACTATATCATTTTCTTTTTTAAATTGTCAATGTTTACCAATTTCCATTATTTCCATTGTTTGATGGAATCAATTTGAATCATTAATCATTGCATCGTTTTACTATTTGTTTTTCTTGCATATCAGTACACATTGCATTTAAAACGCAAAACAGTATAGGTTCGTGCATATATTGTTAAATATCCAATATTTGGATTTTGTGGGCGCACGAATCAAACAGTCTTTTTCACTGAATCATTCATCAATAAACATTTTATTTTTTTACCATCAAAAGTGTTCCTTGTTACAATCTGACTACAAACCGGTTATGTTGTTACAATGGTGGCCTGCCTCAGCATTAACCAAAATCCACAGACTTGAAATACTGAAATATCTGATCGATCCGCCAAGTGTAGATTGGGTTAACCTTGGCTAGCAAAGATGACAGCACTGGGATCTCAATTAAATAAGATGCCTCTTCACGCATTTTCGCTATGAGGCGTCTAACAAGCCGCAGTTGTTCAATTGTGTAACATTTGAAAAAGGGCTGTATTTAAAAAAATAAAGATTCATTTTTTCTCATCTTCAAAAGTTCTGTACATGTTAGCTCTCGTGTAGTACTGAACTGCGATATGTTAGCTCCACTGAATATTTTTTTGATTTTGTCAAATTACGATTCTTAAGGTAACTTAACCCACATGCCATGAATATTAACCAGGTCTATTTATTTTGGCGCATGATTTGAAACTGGTAGACATTATACAGTTACCAACCAACTAATACATGAAATGCGATTGTGTGAAAAGAATTTGCGATCCTTTATAAAATCAAGGAACGAAAAGCAATATGAATAAGTAGTCACATGAGAGAACTCAGTATTGTAACACTAGCGTAAAGTAGAAGTCACGTGCATCACAATTTGATTATTGTTTCCGCTACAATAGTAAATCTTCTAGTTCTTGTTATAATGGCGTATAGCAGATGTGTGTATTCTTTCATGTGCGGATGCCTGCAGGTGTACGCACTCGCTGGTGAATACTGACTGCGCCGTCTTCCCGAGCGACTTCCAACCACCAAGGTCAAGTTCCTGTAAACGTTAAGCTGTGTCACAAGCTCCCCCGTTCAATTAAGCGTTTAATGTGCTTCATGAAAGTGTGCATGCACTGTATGGTGTATAAACCGATGTCTGACTTCACCTCCCCCACCCCTACTCTAGTCCCCGTCTCACTTCCTTGTTGAACGTTTGAGAAAGTGGACAAACGACCCCGATCGGATTGTAGCGACAAATACATCATTGAGGATAGCGGTATCATAGGTCAAGAGACGGGAATACGCCAGATGTTATCTATCCATGTTGCAAGTAAACATTTCCAGGAATCTTGATAAGAAGTATAGATTCTAAAATATGCGACAAAACCTGTCACGATGTGTCTTTCAAGCTGGTTCAGGCAAGCTCAGCCTTCCTACAGTCATGTGGCAAGATTAGAAGTATGTACGTATGATGCAAATACAGTATCTGTCAATAACTACCACACGAGACTTCTTAGATATGAACTAATGTTGAAGGAACAAAGCTTTGTGGGTGACCAAGAAATGCATTCAATCAAACGTCCATTAACCACCCACCCCACACGAAAAAAACATAAATATAAACTCAAATTTAAACGTAAATCAAATTAAGTGAAAAGTGCAATTGAATATATGTCACAAATATAATCTATCGATAGCTAACATAAAATAGCAAATATTATAGGTTACTGCATTTTTATGGGAAACTATGAACTCGTTTGTTCGGATGGAATAATGAACGACCTTGGGGCTACATTATATCCATCCGAACAAACGAGTTCATATTTTCCAATTACTGTTTATTTCATTTTGAGTGCAGTAACGAGGATGTCATTGCACTTGGCATATAGTCAAAATTATAGCAAGATTTCGAAATGTTTAATAAAGCTTGAGAACTCATGATTTGTCTCATGTAATTCGGATTTGTAGAACTAAGAATGTACATTTTGAGGAAATTTAGGATGTAAAACTGTAAGGTTATTGCTTGCCATTCTTATTACCAGCTAAAGGGGACAGTTTATGCCTTGCAAGTTGCATGTTATTTGTATGTACCCAGCAATTTTATGAAATCTGGCCCCTATCGCCAAAATCCGAAACATTGTATCAAAAAGGTTAACGCAGAATGTAGCAAAGCAGCTCGTATGTGGCAGTCCACGAAACGTCTGTTTTATTTAATTCAGAAACAAATTAAATCAACCAAAATGTAAAGCATCTGCTACACGAGTGTACATGATTTGTTTACAAAGTAGTTCCTAATACACTATTGGGTACACGTGTCCTGCACGTGAGTGCAATATGAATAGGTGCAATATCGTAAAATACTGAACGTTTCTGACTATGTAAAGTTAAGGGAGAAAATAATCAGCATATACTATTAGGTACATATGGCACAGGCATAAATGTCGTGAAAAACATCCCGCGTACACTTTTCAGAGTTACGGAATATTTCTTGTTAAAGGAGTAGTACTGACCCAATGATGATGATGATGATGATGAAGATGATCATGACTATGATTATTATTATTATTATTATTATTATTATTATTATTAGTAGTAGTAGTAGTAGTAGTAGCAGTAGCACTACTACTACTAGTACGACTACTACTACAACTAGTATTAAAAGCAGTATTTCTTCCCATGGAGGGGCCCCGAGTGGCCGAGTGGTCTAAAGCGCTCTCCGTTACGGATCATTGCCATTTCATATCTGTCCGTGTTGTTCGAGTCTCGGATTCGGCCAATGTGGGGATGTGAGAAAGCTTGCCAGTAGGTTCTCGTGGATCGGTGGTTCTTTCCGGGGTTTTCTCGGGTTCTTCCGCCACTATTAATACTGGCCGCCATGTATAGCCTATCGTGTGCTGAAAAATGGCGTTAAACCCCACAACGAGAACAACAACAAATCTTCCCATGGAATATGTGGATGGTCTTTTCTCCTGAGAAGAATTTTTTTCCTTGAATTTAGATCTTAACTCTAGCGGTAAGGGGTATGGTCTTTGAAGAAAATAAAGGTCAGATATGTTGTCAAAATTACTGTTGAAGTGAATAATAATAATAATAATAATAATAATAATAATAATAATAATTAATAATAATAATCATAATAGTCAGACTTATATCATGTATGTATTCATGTATGTATGTATGTATGTATGTATGTATGTATGTATGTATGTATCTGTCTGTCTATATATATATATATATATATATATATATATATATATATATATATATATATATATATATATATATACATACACCTGTAGTCGGGTTGCTGATAACCTTGAAGTACATAAGTTATCCTGCACACCAAAATCATATCGACACATTCATCTTGTGTTGTACTACCATCTACAGGTGTGTATCTCTCTCTACCACTATCTCTCCTATTATTGAACTAAAGATATTTTCATGCTTCTTTCAGCCGGTTTTACTAATGTGCAAAGTGGTTATTAGCTATAGTACGCAAAATTAAGTACATCTCTTGAACTTGATATCATGAAAGAGATACTTTAGCTGGTGACTTTGATTTTATTATAGAAGTTATTTTAAACACTAAAATTATATAGTCTTCGATTTTTTTAAAGTGGCCTTTCAATTTATGATAATGTCATTACAATTTGGACAAAATTGCATTACTCTGCATAGGTTGTTATTTCAATGCAGAAAATGTTGTCATGTTATATTGCTTTGTTTTATTTATCTCATTTAGGTTTTTTAGCTGAGAGGTATCAAGACACGCCATAATGTTCTATACGGTAAGTGATGAATAATAAAAATTAAACCAACTGTATTAAAATCTTTTTTATCTGACTTACTTGGAATCAGTAATTTAGAGTCAAATTAGCAGATCATATAGTATGACTTTACTGACACCCCAGCTTTATTTTCAAAGTTTTCATCCAAACGTTTCAACAAAAGTGTGGATTTTGTTACACATACACATAAAATTGCTGATTCAACAGCGACGTCTGTATGCTTTATTGTCCTCTATAAAAGATGCCATTATTCTATAAAATGTGACCTTTCTAAAAATGAAAAAATACAACGTTTATTTATTATCTAATCATAGTTAAATTGTCATAATATGAGGTGTTGGAATAGCATAATCAAGTATGTTAGTAAGAAAACGTTGGATAATTAATTCATAGAGACTAATATTTAGTAAATATGCAAAACAGGGAGAGAATCGGGACAACAATAAAAGTACATCAAACTGACCGAGCATTGTCGTATGTAAATTGCGTTGCATTTTATCGCCTTTGCCAAAATGGAGATAAAAAGTAAATGAAATCGATGGGTTTCGCCTTCAATACATATAAAAGCAACTCTACCCTGTTTAGTAGATATACGGAAATATTTGACTTGTGATGTTGAAAAATGATATTGTATCATCACTCGTGGATTTGCAAGGAGTGACAAAACAGTTTCCATTCCATGCTCGAAACAGTTACTTATAGTTACTAAACAAACGAACTTCAGCCTTACGTAATATTCGTTTAACTTCAGCGCCATCGTCTTTGTTGGAGGACACTGTAGTGTCCTTATTATCAGACAGTTTTGTTGCTGTTGTTGTTGTTGTTGTTTCTTTAAGTTTACAGTACGAAAATTTAGGGACTGTTCTTAATTTCTGAATAAAATGTATATATACTTGTTTGACTCTCTTTCTTGTCTTCATACAGGATCGTTTGCCATTACTTTACAATTTTGTACCAGTTAAACATAAAGAAAATAGAACAGTGTGCTTGAACATATTGGGCTGTCTTTCTTAGTTTCGCGCAGAACCGTTTGCCTTAATCATATAATATTATACCAGTTAGATACGTAGTAAATAGAAATGTGTGCTCGGCAATACTGGGCTGTCTTTCGTACTTTGGTGCAAAATAAAATTATGCAATACAATGAGCATAGTTTCCCCATCTTTCACGAATTCAATTATCCATTCAATCCAGAATCCAACACGAAATTTGTTCTCTGTGTTTTGTTTCACTGACGGCTTCCAGTCCAACATACTTGTCCGACCTGACACATGTGCACTCACCAGCAAGATACTTACGTTCCTCTTCTGACACTCTTACTCTCATTAGTTCCACTATGAAAATGTAGTCATATGGACAACGTTCTTTTGAATACCAGAGTTAGGCAACGTGGAACGATTTGCCCTCTGAGCTTAGACACAAAGACACAGTGATCTCATTCAAAAACGCTCTTAAATAAAACTCACCTATTTCGATTGCAAAAACAGAAATTATGACCTAATAATGTTTCCTAACCTAAAATATTTTCAGCATGTTTTCTGTTTTTTAATTTCATGGTGTTTGTTTTTTTGTAATCATGTCCTTATGTGTTGTCCAGTGTTGTAAAGCACTTAGAGCGTCTAAAGATTAGGCGCTATACAAAATCCTCATTATTATTATTATTATTATTATTATTATTTAGCAGTTTTTTTTGCCTCCGAGGAGGTGCAAGCAAACACGTCACGTGAGTGAGCCAGTCGTTTGGGTAGAGTCTCGTACAGATGTCAGTGACGAAATCCCGCATAGTATACTCAGACATAAGGCATATGGTAGCGTTCAATACACACTAAGTGCGAGCTAATGTGTTTCCTATCAATAACCACTTTTTTGAAGACTGTTTTTTTTTCTTCGACTTTGACCTTTAGTAAATCCACGCAGTTTCTTAATTGTGCTCGGAAATGTCTGTGATTTTCCGTTTCCGTCATCAGAGTCGCAAACGTAGCCGTACTGATTAATTTATCTTCTATTACTACTGAGTACAATTTACTGATCCTACTGAGAATACTATTTGTGGCAATTTGGAATAAATGCATTCTCGCAAATGCGGTCACATTGGAATTAATTGGCTAACACCACCACAGACACCGGTTACTATCGGTATAGCTCTAACATTTCTAATTATTAACAACCTACAATGGTTGATGTTGTTGTGACTCCAGTCATACCAAGACGCAAAGTGGCTGACACAGGAAGACAGCAAATGGCATCCACGACCAAACATGCGCGTTCGTATTTCACGATCATTTTGGTTCACTTGCCGATTTTATTTCGCAACTCTTTTTCCGCTCGTTGTCACGCTCGTAAGACTGAGGGACCGTCATAGTTCTTCTATTAATAATACAATCACGTATTTTAATTGCACAACACTTGTCCGGTTACCTCATCGCACGCAGGCGCAATACAAACTCGCACTTTTAGCCAATTACCTTGTTTAACTGGCACAGTAAACTCAACCAGATTCTTTAATGCAAGTCGCCTTTGAGCCTTACAATATTATCATGAATATATACACCCGACGTTTTCAGTTCGACAGTTTGATATTTCAAACTCACAAGTTTACCAGGATCAGCACCAACAATAGCACGTCTGGTAAACTTAGACAAATTCGCTTTGATGGCAAATCGTCTTATAACCACGTCATCAGCGTGTCGTCGAAATGAGTAATGTCCATGACTTTTAACTGACATGTTGTATAATATCAAACATACTTTACTTTGAATTTAGCAAGTGTTGCAGTGTTGGTGAACGGTCCTGTGCACCAAACATTTCAATGACATGATGTCTACATATGGGACCATCCTATCGTATTTTACCTGGTTTAGTCGAATGAAACAACGGTTGTTTACCGTATAGGGCACTAGTGCCCTGGGATATATAATTATCAGCTTCATCTGGTGGTGCAAGTCAAAATACAAACCATGTTGAGGTGTATGTGAACCAGTGAGAGTCAGAGTCTGTTGTCAGATCTAGGTTGATAATACCGGTTTCACGTGTACATGGCACAATCGATAAAAGTTAATCTTTCATCAGAACACCACGAACATATTTTGACCGAATTTGCCACCTTTGACCGAGTAATCAAAGACCTTTGCAGGAGGGTATTCGACGAATTATGCCTGGTAATCGAAGCCTCTTCCTTTTTGACGAGTCCACTGACTGCTTTTTAAAAAGCAATTTCTGATGCAATTTTGACAGCTCCTATAGATGAACCTTATGCAACCGCTAGAGCTGGTGCTGCCAACAAACAATTGTTTCCACCGGTCTTTTGCATTTGAGTCACCTCTGACGTGGATACTTTTAATGTCAGTGAGGTGTTTTTGTATTTGGCCCCAATTTTATTTTTGTAAACAGAATTGTACTAAGGGCAACCTCCAACATAACTCCTGTCAGAAATTATCACAGCATAGCATATGTAATTAGCGTCACTAGCATTAAAATATATGTCAACAAGGGATTGCCTGAACAACTCCAGATATTCCAGTAAGATGTAATAAACCGGTTTAACGTACGAAAGTCTTGTTGGGAAATTAGCAGACCGATGTCAGCATTTAGATGCCGGTCTATAAGCGACCACATATTGTGATATGCACGCGAAGTATGTCAGAAACAGGCATACAACTATTCACTTATTTTATTTATGCATTAAATAAGTTTAGATTTTAGATAATAAAGACCCCAACGTGTATTATCTGAAGCCGACTGTAATAAAAATGTATTATCCGAAATTGACTATGGAGTACAAACTCATATCAGCAATATGACCGTGAGAGTGGGGTGAACGTTCCTATAAGGCGAGAAGCTCGTGCGATTCTCGACATCGTACAAAAATCTGTATAAAGCGACGCTATGTAACTTAAATGTTTGGCAGCCACATATAAGATTCAAATGGACAGGGGCTCAAACCTGGACATTTAGAGCGCATGTATTAAGATTTCGTGCTTTTTACTATTGTCTAGTAATCTTTATCATAACCATTGAATTAAATCAAATTAATGTTTGTGCGCCTTGTCTCTGTTCATAAATATAATTCCAACCATCCATTCTACCATTGTGATACATTATGACTGGCTTCTGCATAGTCACGCCAAATTTCTTTAGAGTATTCCTGACGACTTTGGTCACTTCTAAGTTGTCAAATATCATTTTATTTTTTTTTCCTGATTATCTCGCCATAAAGATCAAACGCCATGAACACATTATTTTGCAAGACCATGCCAAGTACTTATCTGAGATAGAAAATGTCCCACAGAAGCAGTTGGTGGGTGTACGTTTAGGGTATGTGCTAGAAATTACAGCGTTGACGTAGTTCCCGACTGCATACAATATAACAAACGTGGTCCTGTAGAAAGTAATGGGGATAACGCAGGTATCCGCAAAGTCGGTGCATCTATAACATCTTTATTGGTGGCAGCACCATTATCACACCAACATGCATCGTTAGTTATTGTTACGAAATAAAGTGACTGTGTTTGGCTCCATAGGCTACCTTACGAACAGTTCTGCAAAATATTCTCCATAGTCTGTTTTCAACTTTTGCAAGTATTATAAGTATGTGAGATACATCATCTCTTTTCATCGGTTGTTCTAGTGCGACTCTTGGCTTTTAAGCTTATCTTTTTGCAGGTGTTTTAGACCCTCTTCTGTTTTTGGTTTTGCTGATGGAGGCACAGGCACAACACGTTGTTGTTGTTTTTCCTGGAAGAAACTTATATTTGCTGTTTAAGCTACTCTAAGTTGTCTTCCTTTGTGCTCAATTTGGGTTGAGGTTTTTGTGCTAACCAACTCAAAAATCCCTGAAATATACTTCGCTGTTATTCTTCTTGTGTTTCGCCTACTGTTTTCTTCTACCGCGTATTGGCTTGGTAAATCAAGCTGTGGTTGTATCACTGGCGAGGGCCCTCTGAGCTTTTAACGACGCTTTACCTTCGTCAATATTTTTATTCCTATATACATTCAGTATTATATTACAATGAGCCCACTCAGTATCTGTACCCTGTTTCTTCCCATTAAACGATCCAAATACCTTTAAAGCCATGCATCAGCATTGTTTAATGGCTAGTTTATGATATGGTCTCTGCTGTCAGAAAGTTTGTAAAGAACGACACGTAAATGATTTGTAAAGATTGCCTGGCGAAAGTTAGTTAAAAAGTGAGGCGTTTTGGCTACTCTGACTTGTATTCCTGTGGCACGTTTGGTATTTTGGTCAGTGTCTCTCAAACGTCCTCATCAAGTGCTACAGCGTCTTCTTTGGCTCCCTGGGTCATCTGTGGCAAACGTGCGATCTTCGCCGCAGTTGCTCTTGTAGCTTTCTTGATATCATTGGTACATACATACCCTGAGAGCGCTGCCACTTGTTGTACAGTTGTTTAGGTGGCCTCACGATTTCTTCTGTGTGTTTAATCAACCGCACAAATCTCTTGAGTCTGCCCCGACTGTTACATAACTTTAACTTTCTTGCGGCCTTCTACCACACTTTAAAGCTATTTTATGCATTGTTGAACAGCTTTTCGGCGTCGTCTTTTGAACTATTTTATGGTATCACTTTTGGACATTGTAATATGATTGTGTTCTTTTATTGTTAAATTGGTGCATCCACATCCATACCAGGACGACATTTACATCATTCGACTGCAAGTCTCAGTCAAATCAATGGTGATCCCTGGAAACATGTTACGAATTTTGTCCCACGTATTTGTCGATACACTAAGTCCAATTGATATTTCCAAGACTATGCCTGTATGTGCCACGGCATATCATCAGCATCCTACAGTTGTCACAACTCACTTTGTACATATGGGCGTATCCATGAGTCGTATAGATGACGTCAGTGCTTTAGTGCTGGTCTCGTGAAATTTGTTGTACGGGATTGACTTAATTTTCAAGCAGCCCCTCTTCGTACACAACAAGATTGATTTTTGTTGTTGTTTATATCCAAATGGTCGATGGTGGAAAAGAAATTGATGATTGTGTTTTACCACTGCTCAAGCTTTTTGGACATCATCCAATGATATTCGTGCAGGTCAACTAGCAGACATGGCTCTGATTAATGACTTGAATGCGATTAAACAAACATTGAGAGAATGAATCGCACGATGTGTTGTCAAAGGTGGCATGAAAGTCAAAATTGCATAGTGTCTCTCATTCAAATCAAGATAGCACCAAAATAAACAATAGACACAAAAAAATCCGGACATTATCCCAAATCTACTGCAGTCCGCGTTGATGTTGGAGCGGTGAAACTGCCAGTTCAGTCAAGGTCACTTATGGGATAGCCCGATCATGGTGGTTCCTTTACCAGTGCCAAGAAAAAATTGACAGGGTTGGTTCTGTGTCCAAACATCAAAGAGGTTCACAGGCTTGTTTGGTATATTTATTCAATTTGAACGTTAGAAGGCGGGAAAAAACGTCGTACCACTGACCCAATATGCTTGTCGAGGTATTCGTGATATCGGAACTGGTTGACACTCCAAGACAGCCAACCCGTTACCGATTGGGGACATCATTATCTGGTGGGCCAAAACCTCTCATCCGTGCATTTGTGCGCGATTAATCGTAAGTCGTTCCAGGCAATACTGAACGGACACTAGGATGTGTTTTGGTGCATCATTAACCGGTATCTTTTCCAGGAGCTCAATGCCCAAGCGTGTAACTGGCGATTCCATCTGGGAGTATCCATCGCTTGGCATTAAGTGGGGACAAACTCACTTTGGGCGTCCGTATACTCTCATGCGATGTTTCGTGTGTCGGATCATGTTTTCCGTGTGTGCAAATTCACATGGGTCTCGTAAGTATTCCAGATACAGTTCGTGTTTAAGATCTTTTGCACAATCACCTTCGGAATACCTTTCTGCCTTTTAGTGTTTTTGAAGCTGATCCGAATCAGTTTGATTTTAGGCCGCATTCCCACATACTTCTCGATTCGTTTGCCTTTGAACTTCTACTTTCTCAGTCACCTATGTTATTGGTATTTTAAACAGCGATGTTCTTTCGGATACTTGATGGTATCATATTCATTGATCAGATTTGGTTATGTCATGTCCGTTTACAAATCATCGGTGGTGATATGCATCACAAGCGAGTCAGGTTCGGTGTACAGCATCTGGACCAGATTCTGATAAAACGGATTGATCTTGTCATATTAACATTCGTACATGAACAGCTTTGAAAAATCAAACACGGACGAACCCACATATATTGGTTTTGTCAGTGATCACTGTGTCTTTGTGTCTAAGTTCAGTGGGCAATTCATTCCACGTTGCTGGGCCTTGGTATGCAAAAGAACGCTGTCCATATGACTTTGTTTTCATAGTGGGAATAATGAGTATACGATTGTCAGAAGAGGAGCGTAATTATCTTGCTGGTGTGTACACATGGGTGAGATCGGATGGGTATGTTGGACTAGAGTCCGACAGTGAAACGTAGCACAGAGAACGCATTTTGTGTTTGATTCTGGATCGAATGGATAGCCAGTGTAGGGTACAGAGCAGCGGGCAGGTGTGCTCTGATCGTGGTACTCTAAGTATGATCCGAGCAGCTGTGTTTTGAACCTTTTGACTAGTGTATTTATTTATTCGTGTATATAGTTATTTATTTACTAATTTATTTTCTATTTTCGAAGGTATATGTTTACTTATGTTGATTTACTTATTCCGTTTTTATTTATTATGTATTCATCTATTTGTTATTCGCCTTTTATATTTATATAGTTATTTGTATGTTTATGTGAAACTGTATTTATTTATTTATTTATTATTCTATTTATTTCTTCTCAACCGTTAACCCAGATGTGTTATTATACACCAATGGATTAATGTACGAAATGTTTGATTAAATTGAAGTAGCGTAGCCAATATTCTGTTAAATATATAATCCGTCACTAGATGTGTGTTGTCCACGTTGCTTTTATTTTAGTGTGTCTGAAGTACAACCAGATATGGTCTGTATTTATTTCTGGCTTGCTGGCTTTCTTTTAATACTTTGTTATTTGGGTATAGCTCTCTAATAATCTCCAGACACGTGTGCTATACACATGCTTACATGTTAGCACTGCCCAATCTCAAAATAAAGGGTGGAAGGTATCTCATAAACTTTGACTTGACTACAATGGCGTATACACATGCTTACGTTTTAGGAATGACCAATAAAAGAATAAGGGGTGGAACGTTTCTCATGTATTTCGACTTACAGACTGTGGCTTCTAGTTTAGACATGTTTGATAAGGTGCATTTACAGAGAATGGCCACGGTTACTAAGATGTCAAAAAAATCTATACTCATCAATGGCTTCTTACATTTTGTAGAAGAGTATTGGTAAATAAAACTCTGTCTCTTCGGTGAACTTTGCTGCCATCGAATCCACAAAATTGAGCGTTAAAATTAACGAACAGCAGGAAATTCCAAAATGACTTACTGTGTTAAATTGAGTTGAACTCAATTTATTTTAGAATCGATATATAAACCTTGACTTAACTGATTGTATCAGAAGAGAATCATACAGTGAATCGCCATTCCATTATTTACCATCTTATTCACCTGTACTACATTATAAATTATCTATTCACAATTTTTCTAAGAAATGGTATTTGGTACACTTTTCTTCTCTCTTTGCGACCGACGTCATATTAAGGTTAGAAAATACATGCATGCCTACGTTTCAGTAAACTGGATGTGTGCTAATGCATCACAATACGCAGTATTCTCAATTCTTCTGAACAGTTTCCTTGTTTAAGTCTTTTGTGGGTTACTTAGTTTTTTATATTAATATTGAAATAGGTTTCAATAGTTATTAACATTCTAAAACATTACAGGATTCCAGTTCATTTCGTAGCCTATCACAAATCAGTATACTTTAATCTACTTTTTATTTAATTATATGTCTCCTCGTGTACGTCACTTGGAAATAGATACGGCTCCGATTGCATTGAAGACAATACCTTTAAAAGCAACAGTTCTATCATAACTATGAACTGAAGCAAACTTGGTGTAAACAGTGACCTATGTATCTGACCTTGAGTGGACATGCATCCTATTGTCCTGTCTGTAGGCGGGCGAAACTACGGTTATTTGTTTTCAAGTAAATAAGCAAGCAAGTAAGCAATTCACTTTAGTTTTGTACTTAACGTGTGTTTTCTTATTTACATACTTTGTGTACTTTTCCTCATTGTTAGGTTCAGGTCGGAGTTGGATACCTGCTGCTCGTACTAAGCCCGATGTATATGGTCTCCGATGCCGTTATATGGGATGAGACCCAAGACTGCCCCTTTTCGAAAACAGACTGCCACTGCGTAAATCAGTTTGTGATTGACTGCTCAGGAAGAAACTTGATCAGAGTCCCTACCGCACACTATGTTCCGTGGTCTTACAGGGTGATAAACCTCAGAGACAACAGTATAAACGCGATCAACGTAAACAACTTCATGAACGTTAACGTCTCTGAGGTTCTTCTTGGAGGAAATAACATCAACTTTATTGAAGATGGGGCTTTTAACTATCTAAGAAATGATCTCAAATTGCTGGACCTTGAAAACAATCAGCTGACTGCCCTTCCACAGGAACTGGGAACACTCAACAAGCTGTATTACCTCGACCTGCGAGGTAACAGTATTTCTTCTTCGGGTTTTAACGATGTAATAATGAGACAAATGGGCGACTATATGAATACCTTTTATTTTGGATATGAGCAGCTTGACGCTTGGCCCACGGCCATCCGTCATTTTCAGCAGCTACGCCAGTTGGAACTCCGCGGAGGCAATATGCATGAGTTACCGATATCAGCGTTTCAGGGATTCGAGTGGACCCTTCAGGAGTTGTCCATAAGGACCACGAAGCTTATTTCTGTGCCGATTGCACTCCAGTATGTCCACAATGTCACGGCATTCCATTTTGATAACAACATACTAGTGGGCGATGCTGGAATTCTAGCCCCCGCATTCGCTGGGATGGTGAACACTACAAAAACAATGACGTTAGAAAATAACAGTCTTACTGACTTTCCAGACATTTTGTTAACACTACAAGCGGTTACAAACCTGAGTTTGGCAAAGAATCCACTTAAGTTTGTGAGTGATGCTTCCGTACAGAAGATAGCCAATCCAAATCTCTCTTATCTTAACCTTCAAGAGTGTGGACTTGATCGGATTCCTGGAGCCCTCTCTCAGCTGACTAATCTCTTGGAATTGGACCTATCAAACAACAAAATACACACTATAGAGTCAAACGACTTGAAAAGACTAGTTAATATGATAAATTTAACACTCGACAATAATCCTGTGGCTTATGTTTCCAACAGTGCGTTCGGGGACCTCTCTGCCCTGCAAAGACTAGAAATGAGTAATACCAATGTTAACCTAGTACCGGAAGCAATCCGCAATATCCCGAACCTTCAGGTGGTTGATTTGAGTGGCCCAACGCCAATCATAGAATGCAACTGCGAACATATGATCTGGCTGTATAATTTTCTCCAAATGCGCAATATTATAATCTATGGCGATTGCGAGACCATTGCAGTTAGCATCCAAGATTATGCGTTAAAGCGTGTACAGGACTATTGTAATCCTTAACAATTTGGCACTAAAGTCGAAATATCATATGTACATATGATCAGTTTTCTTTGAACATATTCAGATACAAACAAGAAACATATGCTAGAGACTTAATGGCGATATGTAGTCAATAAAGTTTGCTCCAAACTATATTTATATTTGTGTGAACCGTAAGCTATAAGTTACACAAACATTTTACCATTTATATTTTCACATTAATGGTTCGTGAAGAGAGGAAAAAGTTCCTCTCCCTTCGTGTATTTAACATGTGCTATGCACGATTATTAATTTAATGTCCAGCGGTGGCAAAGAAGAAGGTTCGGTCCGGGAGGAGCCAGCGCACTAGGAATACACCGTGGTTTATCCAGGGTATACATTTTGACTCCCTTGCCAAAAGGTTAATGAATTGTTCTGACGGAATTTTGGAGATATATTCTGTTTCGTGCTTTTTAGAATAAAGATTATTTAAACTTTTTCTATTGAGTATGATTTGGGTTTGGTGATTCTTGTATTGGGTTCACTCTTTTATGTATGGTTATTTTAGTTTTCCTAGGTTGGTTGGTGCGCCGCTTTGTGCAGCTGGGCCTGATGGTCCTTGGGATTTGGACCACCTGATTTGTTGTTAAGTTTAGGGTCCTAACTAGTTGCGCTAGATATTTGATTGCCGCATCGTGCTGCGGGGCCTGATGGTCCTTGGGGTTTGGACCACCTAATGTGCATTAATTTGTTGGTCATAATAAGTTTCTTAACTTGTTATTCTTTGCCGCCTTGTGCAGCAGGACCTGATGGTTCTGGTCATTTAAGATCACTGTATATATTTTACATTTTTTCGACTTATCTAGGTGTTCTAATTGTTTTAGTGCTCGAAGAGAATTTGTGCCGTAGTGCAGTTGCGCTTGTTTTACTGCGGTCACCTTGCGGTAGGAAAGATGTTAGTATCCTTAATTTCATTATTTAGGATTTTGGGACCCTAGCGATGATAATAAAAATTATTGTTTTTTTATATAAACATCTGATTGATGACCCAGGGTGCTGCAGTTGGTGATAGGTGCAGGTGCAGCATCAGCACGCGCTTGGCGGTACAGACCCTATTTGAGCGGTCAACCGTATACTAGCCCCCACACCTAATCCCCCACCCAGTCAAACCAAGAGGGACGTCCGGTGGTGTAGTGACCAGCTATATTAGATGGGTTATGATACTGTGGTTTCATATTTTATTTGGTATACAGCTTATTGTAAGGTTAAGGTTGGGTGTGGTACTTGCTGATCTATATTTATGTTTTATTCATTTTCCTAGCGTATGGCTGAAGCTACGAGTATGGTGTTATTTTATTTTCAGGCCAAATCTATTTTGTTAAGACAGATATCTTTGCCGAGTACTTGGGTCGCTAAGACGTGTCAAATACATCTGATGCTTTTGTTCCTTACATTTAGTTTGTTAGCCTGTCCCCTAGTTGTAATTAATTGAACGGCATTTTTGTATTGTTTAGCGTGTCATACAACCGGATAACACAGGGTGCTGCATTGGGTGATATGTGTAGGTGCATCATAAGCCCGCGATTGGCGTTACACACCTCTCATTGAGTGGTAAACTGTATGCTACCTCCGCACCCAATTCCCCAGCCAGTTACACCAGGAGGAGCGTCCGGTACTGAAGTGGCCAGCTGAATTGTTACATTAAATTGATCTTTTGTTTAAATCCCACCTTTTTCCCAATGTCGGTAGGTAAGTTTATAATGTTTTCCTAAGTAGTGCCCATATTTAGGTTTTGTTCTTTGAGGAATTCTGATTAGGTTGGTGGGAACCCAATTTTGTGTTGTTTGGTCCTAAACCTATTTCTTTGGGTTCCATACTTATGGCAGGTGTTAAAACATGTTCTAAATCCTCTCGGAGCGGACAGCGTGGGCATGTGCCATTTGGGACTGTGTTAGTTGTCAGATATTTCCCAGGACTGTTGGTTAATTTAGTTTTGTCTATTAGTATCCTATTTATATGTTTGTGATACTGACCTCTAACGAGTCGTGGTGTTTTTGTATATTTTGCGACTTTGTTTAGTATGGAGTATAACTTGCGTCCCTTTTTCCTGTTATACCATTGTTGTTGCCACTGATTGTTGATTTTAATTCTGATAATGCTGTAAAATTCTTGGACGCTGTAGTATAATGCTATGGAGTCAGGTTCATGGAGATATTGTTTAACTACTTGGTCTGCTTTATCGTTACGGGCTATTCCGATATGGAAGGGCACGCACATGAACTCTATTCTATGTTAGTTATTTAGCAGTTGTTTTATTAAGTGGTTGGTTTCCATTAGGAAGTTGCTTCTTGTGATAGAGTGGTTTGATTTAATCGAGTTGATGACGCAAAGGGAATCGCTAATGATAGCTGTATGTCTAGTGTTTGTTAGTTGGATCCATTTTTAGAGCTTCCATAATGGCCCATAATTCGGCTGTGTAAATGGAGCATGTGTCGGGTAATCTAGCTTGGAATTCTGTGTTGGTTTCAGGGATTACTATTGCCGTGACAGTTTTGTTCTGATTTGTAATTTTTGAGCCATCGGTGTAAATTTTGGTGTACCCTATGTATTGTTCTTCTAGCTCGGCTAGAATTTCGGATCTAATATAATGTACTTGGTCTTGTTTGTTGCCATAAGTAAGGGCTATTATGTTACAATTAGGATTACCTCTGGTCCAAGGTGATGGGTCGGGGTAACTGCACTGCTCAGCCTGTAGTGTGGGTAGGATGAGATCTTTAGTTAGTTCATGTATTTATTTTGCACTGGCTGGTTGTAGGATTAGTTCTCCACTGAAAGGGATATTAATTTGTTGGATAATTTTCCTGGTGGGGTGGCTTGATTGGTGGATAGAAACTAGTGCGGCATATCTTAATATGATTTCATTTCTTCTTAGTTGCAGTGGTAGTTCTCCTATCAGTATTTTGAGCTGCTCTAGGGAGGTTGAGTTTAGTGCTCCAGTGCAATGATGAGTGCCTTATGTTGTATGGAATCTAGATTGTTGAGTGAGGTTTGATTAGCTGATGCATAGACTTGGCATCCGTAATATATATGTGATCTTATAAGTGTATTATATAGTGTTTAAAGTGTTTTTTGGTCCCCCACTTCGTAGTTCCCTTGAGGTTTATAAGTAGATTTAGATCAGCTTTGCATTTTTGGGGGACCTCTTTAATGTGCTGTTCCATGTTAGATTTTCATCAAGAATTATTCCTAGGAATTTGGCTATTTTTTATATACATTTTTTGGTATTTTCCCCTGTATATACAGTTTGGGATATTCTATGGCATTTCTATTGTGTGAGAAGAAGATAATGTTTCTGTTTTAGTGTTCAATATTTTGAAACCCCATTTATCTGCCCACCGACCTATTTAGTTTTGACTATCTTGTATGTGCCCTATGCCTAGTTTGCTGTTTGGATTTCCTGATTTCCATATCCCGCTATTGTCAGCTATTTGGGATATATCTACCTTATTTTTATTAATTATAATGTCAAGGTCGTTTACCATGATGTTGAATGAAATTGGGCTAAGCACGCTACATTGTGGCGTACCGTTTTATAGGTTGTATATATCTGAGTATTAGTCCCTTACTTTTGTCACTATTATCTGTTAGGAAATCAGCTAAGTGTCGCAATAAGACCATTTGTCCAGACCAAATCGAATGTTTTTTCTAGGTCGAGAATTACGGCGATTAGGTGTCTATTGCATTTGCGTTTGGCATTAAATGATAGCTTGATGCTTGCTTCGAGTCTGAACAAATGGTCCAGGGTTGATCTTTTGTTGCGAAATATGTTTCTGCAGTGTAGTTGTTGCTTTCCAGATGGTGTTTTAGTTTGTCATTAATAACTGTTTCCATTATTTTGCATATGTTTAAAGTTAGAGATATAGGTCTATATGCATTGATGTCATTTGAGGTTTTTCCACGTTTGGGGAATGTAATGATGATAGCTTTTTTCCAACTTTTGGGTAGTTGACCCATGCGTCCGCTATTATTAAGTAGATCTAGTATGATTTCGGTTATGTTTCCCGGGATGTGGTTGTATATTTCATAGCCACGTTTGTCTTCTCCGGTTGAGGTTGCCTTTTTCTTAGCAAGTGCAGCTATCCATTCTTCTATTGAGAAGTACTCATTTAACTAGATTGTTTGGATCCTAGGTCAGAGAAGAGCTTTGGATACTTTTGTTTTACATTTGGGCGGTGCTCTTTGGATTTTGGGGTATGGCTGGAGTTGTTGTTCATGCTTGCAAAGTGTATTGCCAAGCAGTTTTTGCATTTTCTTTGTTGATTCGATTTCAAGTCAATTTGGGGGATGGTTGCTTGGTTGTTCGTTTTCCAAGTAGTTTTCCCCTTAGATTTTGTGTTTTTCCTCCTAATCTTACGTTGGGCGTCAAAATTCCCACATATGATAAGGTTTTCCTCTGGCCAGTGTTAGTCATGATGGTTTGCATTTCTATTTGTTCTGGTGTGTCCTGGTTTTGATCTGAGGCAACTTATGTAGTGTGTTTGGAAGTGAGTCAGTAATATAAGGTGTTAGCCCCCCTTATGCTTTTCCGTTGGATCTATTTTTAGTATATACCGTTGAGTATCCTGGAATTTTGGGGATGGTCTTAGAGTCCTGAGTATGGTGGGTTTCTTGTAAGCAGATAAAGTCCGGTTTTAGTTGGTCGGTGTTAATTTTTTGGATTAGCTCGGCAAATTTTTAATGATCCCGCGGCAGTTCCACTGCCACAGTATCAAGCATTTACGTTGTGTAGGATACATACTGATTGATGATAATTACTGTTGTTGTGATTTGCGTATGGTTTACTATGATCTAGAGTTTTGGTTGGGAGGGTTTTCCTGTTTTCTTACTTCGTCATATATGATAGCCCCTAGGTATGGCCTATGAGGTACTGAAAAATGGCGCCACACCAATAATGGGTTAAAATAAGGCTAATAACAGAAGCCAAGTTTCCTAACATTATGAAATACTTATTTAATTAAATACAGGAATAAAGGCGTTTGGAGCTATCAGGCAAAATATATTTAAAATTTGTTATTAATAAAAGTTTTATAATAATACAATTTATAAAGTATGCACTATTCTCAAAGCTAACACAAGTACTGAAAAGCGTTCGCGCAGTTCGCGACCGAGTTCTGTGTGTAAGATTGTTAGAGCTGGTATTTTTGGGACTTAAAGGGTCTATGTTAAAGATAAATAATTATAGATGCTTAAAGACTAATTCGATTAATCTATCAATGATTAAAACTGATGCGCAGACGAATAATTGGGTAAGTGATGCTTGGCTGAAAATGAAAACTATGACTATCTTGTCTTTTTTGTTAATAACGCAAAATATTTGAAATAAATCAATTAAGTAATTGATTGCTTTGACAAAGCTTTTTTAATGAGATTGTCAGAATTTGCAATAAAGATCACCACATGACCTGGTGTATGGGGCATTGCCTTAAATTATTTGCCATCCTGATCTTTACATGTAGTCCTTTACACAGACACAACACACACTACACTCACAAATATACAGAAAGAACCACTCACTCACAATCACCGAGGTGATTTCAATTGCCTGTATTTTTGTTGATCTAAAATAAATAACATGTAGGAAATTGGGTACCAAAAGTTGACAAAAGGGTCCACTTTTCCTTCAACTCATTATTTCTGTTATTTGAATTAACTATATTTACTTATTATTAGCAAACTCGGTATCAATGAGCCATCTTAGTTCCTGCAAAATCAGTCAGATTTGATGTTATCCCAGCTATGAGATAAAAACATACAGGTAGTGAAATACATTACCTTAAGTTTATTTTAGATTCGACACAATCACTGCAACGCCGAATAATGGCTGAAATGTTTTAAGATCATTAAAAGTTTGCTGAACAAAATGTTTGATTTGACCAGTTCCACGACGTACACTATGAAAGGTTCAAAATAAATGATGAACAGACTATTACAATATGATTTCAATTTATTAGTTGAAGAGATGACTTAATTTCACATAATTAGAGTTGTCATTTTGTCGTGCTTCGAGCAGTTTTGTTTTACTAGAGAAAATATATAAATGAGTTGCAATTATTAGTGCTAATTCGAAAATTGACCTGTTTATGAAAATAAGATACATGTAAGGTACAGAACACGACGTGTAAATAATTACAAAAAACGTCAAGAATCTAGACGGGTCGGGGGGGGGACTCTTATTTCAGAAACCCAAACCCAATCTGTAATATATTACCCATTTTTAGGGGGTTGAGAGGTTTATGTCTCCCTCAAAAATCTGACCTCTTGATCCATACTTCATAAGCACGTCTGGACTGGAACTTCTTGACCTCTACTGCCTTTATATCGTGCGCACTTCTTGTTTTATCATGTATGCCTTAAGAAGTTTGAGGTGACCTGACCCAGTTTCAAGGACGCTATATAACGACAGGCCAATAGTTCTACATTGTCATTGGTCGTATATTCAACTACTAATCGTTTTATCTTGATTCATGGATAAGTTTTCTTCCAGCGAGGACTCATTAAAATTGGTGCGTTCCCGACTCTTGACCTATGATACTGCTATCTTCCTGGATGCATTTGTAGATATAATCAAAGGGACCGCCTAGGTTCGTTTGTCCTTCTTATCAGATACTCAACAAGGAAGAGCGATACGGGATGGATTAGGGATCGTGTAAGAGAGAGAGAGAGACAGATGATCAGATTAGGGAGGGGAGTGGGCGGGAGTACGTCTAGGTGGATGTGGAGTCTTACCATAGTGTATATCGTGCATGCCCTCAGTTATCCGACACAGTATAGGCTTGACTGCACCGAGTGCGGTGATGTCTCGCACAGTACAGCTTTTATTCGAATTTGGTGGCGACCGTGTGTGTGTGTGTGTGTGTGTGTGTGTGTGCGTAACATACTCAATATGTACTAGTTTGTGCGTTCGCATGATTCGTTGCGCATATCTCCTACTGTACATCTGTTTCCAATTGAATGAGCTGCATCCTTTAGCAGAAAATGACTAGGTTAATAGTAATTTTAAGTGACCTGGGCAGTTATATATATATATATATATATATATATATATATATATATATATATATATATATATATATATATATAACAGTATCAAGTCACTGTTCATTTATGTGTTTAAAATAGCATTATTTAAAATGTTCCAAAAACTTTGTGTTGTTATAAGTAATCATAACTTTATATAAGTAAATAAAATCATGTCTGATAGAGTTAGCTGACCCCGTTATCCTGGTTCTGGAATATTGAAATAGCCAAATGCGCTCGTGGGCGTGGATATTACTTTAAATAACGATCAACGGAGCAGCGGTCAATAGCGTGCCGTCCTCTCAAGTTGAAAGGGTGCAAGTTCTAATCATACCATAGGATGAGCCAGGGTTAGAACCAAAGGGTGTTCTTCGAGTCCCCTTCCCCCAACCACCACCATCACAGTGTTTGTCTAAGCCAGAGTCAGCTTTATTGGATAAGGCGTGCACTATCTTACTTGTGTTATTGTGCAATAAACAAAGAAATCAGTTGATATGTTGTTTTAGAAATAATTAATTCCATGAGCGGGTTGTCATCATCACCAAGAACTAATTATTTACGGACACTTTTTCTTTTGATTTTTCGGCAAATTAGCTATTATTTATATCTTATAATGTTAATTATACCTATATTTATTTTGGAAGTTTGCTAATGATTTCTTGTTCATGACATGAAAGAAAAATAACTTCGGCATAAAGATAATCAAGCGTGTACGGGAATGGGTTCTTTTGCTGTAGATATCAAAAGTACCACATTTTCATTATCACGTTTTCTTCTTCCTCTCTTTTTCTTTGTAGTAGTAGTAGTAGTAGTAGTAGTAACAATACTACTACTACTACTGATACTACTACTAATAATAATAACAATTGTGTATATTGGATAATTACAATATTACAAGCATAAAAATATCTGTACACAAACAAACGGACAGTCACGTATCACTTGAATTAGGACCATCGTTTCATTCATTCGCACATTTATTGTACATTATGCAGACTGTTAGTAAATATAGACGTTTGTATTAGTGCCCTTTTTGAAGAAAGTCCAGGCCCTTTTGAAATTTTCTAAACCCAACACTTGACCTGATCTGGCACTGATAAAGATAATGTTTTTCGAACATGCAACAATATTAACCCGAAACTAGGTCATTGTGACAGCTAAACTGCTAACATAAAAACAAAATATCAAGAATTTATATGACCAAATTAAACTGCTTGTGTCGCCTACTATGAACTATGAAATCAAATATTCACTAACTTTACTTAGATGTATGCAGGATCTTAACTCTCACATGTAAATACTCGGGGAATAAAATGCATATTTAAAAAAGACAGAATGTTTATTAAAGGAAGAGAAGGCCGAGTTTATTAGATTTGAAATATCGGATACGACTCTTTATTGACTGTGGTTATTTCTTTTGAAGCAAAATACTACTTCCCAGTATGCACACTCGTAAATAGAACAGTGTGCCAGACAATGTTCTACTGTCCACGATTACATAAATGAAGAGATGGAAGGATTCACGTACTTATTGCGATCCCATTGCAAACCTATGTATACACCATGGTACTCATTTCATTAACCTTAACATTCCGGTTTATCCTGTATTTGTGAGCACAGATCCACCCTGAATGGAAGCTTCTTTATAGAAAAAACCCTCTGATCCAGGAAAATGTATTGATCTTCATGTGTCTGAAACAAATGCTTTCCGTTCCGCACCAAATTTAGGTGCAAATTTCAATAAGGGTTGGTCGAAAGTCAAGTTTGTTAAAGGAATGAAATTCTAACAATAAAGCAGCGTTCCTATTATTTTCAGTTACATAGGGGATCGTCTATCAAAATATTCTTTTTAGTGAAATTTTAATTTTCATAATCAACCAGTTGTTCGTTTTCCAACCCAGTTATGTACTCGTTTTAACGTTCACCCATTTCTAGACTCGTTCCAATTTGGTCATGCAATTAGCATGGAATGATTGACATTATCAGAATCTTTGTCTGACCGGCACGTACGTTTAAATGAGATCAGTTTGTCTGACATGGATATATTTTTAAGTATTTTTATTTTCACATTTGATTATAAACGATAATTAATTTGTATTAAAGAAAAGATAAATATTCTCCTTATAGATATCAAGCAGGTATGATTAAATCCACTGTTATTTAATGTTCCTTGCCTCTGTGTAAAGCGACTACTCTTTGTCACTACCGAGTGGAGCTAGCAAATTACATATTTTCTATGGGCATGAGATACAACATTCCACTGCTACGTACGAGTCAAAACATCTCTAACGGAATTTGAATAGACAAAGAAAAAAATATCTATCTCTTTTTATACTTCATTGATATTATTTGTATTTACATGTAATATAGTTTCTTAGATAATGTTGCATATCGGTATTGAAATTGTATACTTACGTTAGCAGTCATGAAAATGGGAATGCACTGACCTGCTTTTCTCGACTGCATGGACCACCCATTCATGTTTGTTCATTCTTCATGCAATCAAATTATTATAAACTTTATCAGCGAAAGAAATAACAATCTTTAATTTACATTAATTTCATTTATATTAAACAATTACATAGAGTAGTATTTCCTTTGGACGAAATTTCACTCGCCTCCTGTCTAATACTTTACTAACGTAGGAAAGTTTTTATGTATATTCTATCCGAGTGATTAAAATTGTGTGTCCGTGTGTTAGTGCAATTTAAATTTCTCGTCGCATGAAAGTTATATTGATCCGAGCGCTTCTTGACCAGTTCTAAAAACTATCATCATGTACATTGTCAACATAGATTCCATTTATAGAAGCTTTGGTTGACCAAAAACTTAATGTTTGTGGACGCATCTCAGATCACCACACCGGAAGTCAGTTGTATATGTTACTGACGGACAGAGAATCTTGTATTCATTTCGATTCTCATACTTAAAAATACCGTACGTCACCGTTCACGTAGCCCCTTACAGAAGACATTTTCGAATTTTGATACTGGAGAGAAGTGGCCAGATCAAAGACAAAATATTTATACATACTTGATTTGACGATGCAAACGTGAAGAGCTTAATAAAAGTTGAGGGTTTCTCTTAATTCAGGTCTCGCCATCAATAGGACTTTTAAGCCAAATTTTAATTTAAAAAAAGCATAGTTTAAAATGCAGGAAACATACTCTACTTAGAAGCAAATATAATCTCTATTTCAAAAATCCATTAGCTGTCCTCGAGCTGTTCATTTCTGCTTCATCCCTTAACGAGTTAAATCAACGAGGCCTTATCTCTGATTGAATTTTCTGTTCTTGTTTATTTTTCAGAATGATAAAGCATTTTTCATTAAAACATCAGAGCACCATTCCTCCATTTGTGACTATACAAATAACCCACTGCAATGTATTGATGTTGCCTTGTCACAGGATGAAGCCGGGTTGGGACTGGATTAGGGAAGACACCAAAAGCAACTATTATTATTGACATTCTTTTCTAAACATTTGTTTCCAAATTGCTGAAATAAATTACTGTTTATTATTTACCTGTCATTATTGCCACGACCTAGACACCACGTTCTTCTATTAATGTTCAAAATAAAAGCATACTCTATTCTTATAAAGAGATGATCTGCCAATAAGTATTTTTTGTCAGGAACAGGTCCTCCTCCCATTTATAAATTTAGTACACAATTAAACTACAATGTGTGCACTAAACTTGCATTCTGTAGCAAGCTGTTTTATATGCGGGAAAACTTGGAGGTGGATTTACCATCAAAATATTGTCACATCTTTGTTATCAAAACCTTGAATACATTAATGCCCTAATTCTAAGAGAGAGTGAAACAATAATTTTCTGAACCTGTCTTAAAAAAATCACTCTGCTAAGCTCTATATGAAAAGTAGCATAAAAAACCACAATGACGTATTCATTGCGCTTTACAGCTTTTCACCTCAGTCAAAGAGGCTCAGGTTGTGGTCATACCAATTTGAGGTAGAGTTTGAGATTGAGTTATCACTCTCAGCCAATCAGAAACGAACTTTGAAAAGTAACGCTTTTTTCTGATTGGTCGAGAGCAAATCACAAGTGCAAACTCAAGATTGTCAATTTTCATTGCTACAAGTCATCAATTAATGGCGAAATGTGCTGACCTACTTGCCAACATTCTAAATCAGTACAAAACGTTCTTTGAATAATTAGCTAAACACACACGCGCACAGGAGTTTGTATAACATCAATATTTTTAAAAATAATATTGCTCTACTATATCATTTTGTTCATTACTAATTACTAAATGATTCTGAGACAGAGAAACGTGACAAATAGTATCAGTCCGCTTTGGTTTCCTTGCTTGTAAATAGCCACTGGATCGCTTTCCGTAAAGCAAATAATTTACATTGCGCATTCAGATTTTATGATATTTTTTATGGATCTCGGACAAGTTTTGAATATTAATCGTCATCTTTACTTCGTTATCTCATAGGGAGGATTCTTGCTATTCCTTTACTTCGTTATCTCGTAGTGACATTACATTCTGTTCTGTTATTAATCAAGATATTTCCCAGTATCGTTTTACACAAAGAATTTTTATGATAAAAAGTATATCGTCAGCTTTTAAAAAGATCATTAGGCTTCGTATATTGGACGGAACAGTATGGAGCTACTATGATTCCAGCATTTCATTTTTAAATAAAATGCTGTAAAATGAGATTATCGTAATCTGTTCTATTTTCACTTATTACTTGGGAAAACTTCTCAAAATAAGAATAGGCATTAGTAGAAATATTACCATTCAACTTTTCTATAAAAGAACTATCTACGATGAGATTCGTTAACCGCACAGTCTAAAAGAGAATCTTCATTCTTTTATTTTAATCAGTAAAAGTGAGTGAAAACATGGACTGAGTTTGTTACGTCATATTATGCCTGACGTTGTCTGAAGTTTATTTCAATTTTGCAAAACTACAAAAAGCTTGATACATATTGTAGCATGAACACGTACATTGAATGAGGAATTTCGTTATATATATTTTCTGATGAATTACAACAAGTTGTTTTACGAATAAGCCAGTTTTACACCATAGTTCAGTCTAACCACCGTTCTGGAGCTTAACAATGAGTGTCGCGATAGGCGAGACAGTTTGGGATAAATGTGTTCACATAATCTTGGACTCCAATATCGATCGTTTCACATTTACCCTTTATGTTTATTGCGCTTGTGGTGCAGCCAAGGAATCGCTTCAACCAAACCAAATCGCAATTGCAGTCAATTGTGTTGTTGCTCAGATCCAGAGTTTGAAGGCTACTGAGGTGCTCAATGGCTTGGGAAATGACTGTAAGTCTAGTCGAGGACAGGTCCATTGATTCCAGACTATATAAGCCTCTGAAGGACATGTTTGACACATATTCCAGAGGATTTCCGGCAAGCGACAAGGTTTTGAGGTTGGTCATGTTTTGTACATCATTCTGTTCGATACTTGTAATTCTGTTATAAGACAGGTCCAGTGTCTGAAGGCCCGAGATGTTGGAAATGGCGCCAGGAACCCTACTCAAATCACATGATCTGAGGCTCAGAAAGGTAACATTCCTCTGTTGTAAGAGTGAGATTGAGTCGTCGCTGACAAACTTCAATGTATTCTCATCAAGGGTTAGTTCTTTTAAATTGATCAGACTTTTGATCACCTCTGGGAAAACGGTCAATGTATCGTTTTTCAGGGATAATATTCTAAGTGTCTTACTCACCCCTTGGAATGGTTGCTCAATTAAGCCAGAATTACTGAATTCTCGAAGATTGTCCATGTGAAGTTCATCCAGGTTTCTTAACGACGCAATTCCCAACGGTACCGTGTATGTGGTTACTTTATTGAAGGTCAGATTCCTGAGAGTTACCTCGAAGCCACGAAAGGCCTCCGCTGGAAGGAATACCAGGAAACCTCCCTCTACGTCCAAATTCACCAGCTGTTGAAGATGGCGAATACTTGCAGGCCATTCCGTGAGGTTATGAGTAGCATCGTCACCAAAGATGAAAGTGGTAAGACTGGCACCAATAGATCGCATGACGTGGTCGGTGTAATCTCTTGCACGAAAGGCGTTACCAGAGACATCAAGGTATTGTAACTTGTGGAGATGAAGAAGAGCGTTTGGAAGAGATTTAATGCCTTCACCAAGATGATTATCTCTTAAATCGAGCGTAGTTAGATATTGTTCTATTCCTCCAAAGGCATTATCATCGATGTGGCCGAGATTGCAGTTGTTCAAGCGTATGGTATGGACAGTTATATTTTCGAACATTCTGGCTTGAATTTGATTCAGGGCGTTGCCTCCCAAGTTCAGGACATCGTAGCGATCATCTGGGTCTATCAGTCTGGGCACTTTACTGAAATGCTTGTAGCTGCAGTCAATTACCACTGAAATGGATTATGCGAGAGAGGTTCATTTTTTAGTAAGAATGAGGTCATAAATCTGGATATAAAATATTTTGAAAGTTAGGATAGTTGGCAACAAAAAATCAAAGAAATTCTGATACTTTTTTAGGAATGTGATTTGGCAGTACTATGATCTTAAACACGTTTTAACTTGATCAATCGTTGCGTATAAACTATATATATATATATATATATATATATATATATATATATATATATATATATATATATATATATATATAATACATCAGCAATTTCAAGACTACTACATATCAGCACATTCAATATTGGAAGTAGGTTGGTTACATTCGAAATATTTGGACATGTCATATAACATTTAGGATTATTTGGGATCTAGTTCGCAATATTGCTAATTCGTCTTAATCTTTCGCTTTTTAACTTAGAGAAATAACCGTTTTATTACTGTTAATAGAGTTGATAGTTTCGCTTCTTTTTGTTACTTTTTTCAAGACCAACGAGTTGTTAAATGTTCCTTGTTGAAGAATAATCAAGGTTCTGAAGGTTTTTTTTTTAGTATAAAAGACCTGCCTTTTTCAATTTGAATTGATTTGTACATATGTAAGCAATGTTAAGTATATTTTGCCTTCACTTATTACCAAACCATTTTTTTTGTTCGTTACGCAGGACAACACTATATCACAAAGAATTGTGCAGATGAAAAAGTATTTATTCTTATCAGATATACGTATTACCAAACTAAATTATGTGTGAGGATAAATGGTAAAGCAAGTAAAATTAGGGCACGTTTTCTGTGGACTTCTCAATGGGTCTTTTGCTCATCATGGAATCCACTAAACAATGTCATACCGAATTTTGAGTGAATCGAATAACCGTCTATTCGCATGTAAGTCAGATTTTACTGCAAAGAACAGAGACCCTGACGTACCGTCGCATAATGATACTGCAAATCAAGGTCTATTTTGTTTGATCTACTCATTAGGTTTAAACAATTGCACAGACCAGTCGCATAATACTAAGCCAAATATGTGTATTTGTAGTTGGATTAGAGTATATAAGGTATAAAAAAAACCTCACTTAAGATCGATTATTCAAAAAGTACAACAGACAATTACAAACAAATAAATTCAAACCTGGAGATACAATATTTATAGTTTGAGTAAAAGTTTTTATATGTACATTTTAAAAAACAATTATCAATCAAATATACATGTTTCATTGCTACAACACTTACAGTATAGCTATGCCATTCCATATGTATATACTGGTACCCACATAATACCGTTGTTTCTTTGACACGGAGGCAGCTATTAGAAAGCGTTTATCGTCTAACAAGGACAATCTAGGTGACGGTTGTCATTATCATTTTAGTTTTCCTTTTTTGCACACACAAGAAAAATGCTCCATTTCTAGGATGTACATTAAAGTCGTATTTCTATAAAATCTAATGATCTTATAACTCTGAGAATCGTGATATACTTACTAAAATATAAATATTCGGAGAACAACTATACAGCACTTCTACAAAAATAACTGATTATCTTCGTTTGCTTAATGAATATACATAACATAAATTGATTTCTGTTCTCTTACCACAATTCCCATCATTTGTAAAATTACTTTACGTTTGTACCATACATGCAATCTTACCACAGTTCCCATCATTTGTGAAATTAGTTTACTTTTGTACCATACATATTATTTTCTCTTACCACAGTTCCCATCAATTGTCAAATTACTTTGCGTTTGTACCATACATGCAGTCTTACCAAAGTTCCCATGCTTTGCAAAATTACATTACATTTGTACCATACATGTTATGTTATCTCACCACGCTATCCATCCTTTCGTAAAATTACATTACATTTGTACCATGTATGCTATGTTATCTCACCACGCTATCCATCCTTTTGTAAAATTACATTACATTTGTACCATACATGTTATGTTATCTTGCCACGCTATCCATCCTTTAGTAAAATTACATTACATTTGTAACAAACTGGCTTACAGCAATTATCTGCATTTTAAATGTTTTATATGATGTGTATTTATGGTTTTATGTTGTTCATTATTTAGATTAATTTGAATTAACAATCAAATATTTCTTATAACTCTGCGCAACGATACGTCATTTCTGTAAACATTGGATCACGTGGTTTTATTTTGTCAAAAATCCATTTTGTATCAAGAAAGAACGATCGTACTTTAACTGCGTAAAGTGATATTCATAAAATGTACAAAAATATCCCACATTTCGACTCGAAATGCATATGAAAATGTGATTTCTAAATGTCGAGATGAAGACCCACTCCATGACCTTCTTGAAGCTGTAACCCAAAAAATCCTATTTACTATGTATCTGTTAGAATCATACAAACAAATACATTTTTATAAAAGATGGAAATGTATACCTTAAAAGATTTCTGCATCTTAATCCAAGTTTCCTATTTTGCAAGAAATTGTCCCGTACAAAATCGTCTGGTACCCAACATGTCAGCTTGCCGCTAAAACGGGATTCTCACGAAACTTCTCGGCGTATAGTCTGTTTCTATATTCTTTAGTGAATTTTTTTCCCATAAACAAGACGTTATAAACACGTTACATCCTATTGGTTATTGTTTCTTTTCCACATAATAGCTTTTTTATATAAAATGGTGAGTTTTACTAATTTTTTACAAGATCGGTTTAGTTTGCCATTTATTGGCGTTGTTACGTTGAATTTTGTAAAACTAGCTATAAACCTTACCTAATTATTCGACTGAAATGCTGACAGAAACAGCCCAAGGTAATGTATTTCATTTCTATAGCCCGATGGATAAACATTACATCTTTTCAAAGCTGTGCGCAGTTGACCGACATATCGCAAGTCATGAAAACACAGGGATGGTATCCCGTGTGTCCAAAATTAATGTTATTTTGAACAGAATATTCTGGTGACCATTGACTCTTTTCCAATGGTAAGCATTGCAGTATTTTATTTTCGTCAATCGGTCGAATTCGGTATGCGCGTTTTTCTTCAATAAATAAATAAATAAATAAATAAATAAATAAATATATATATATATATATATATATATATATATATATATATATATATATATATATATATATATATATATATATATATATTGATAATGAGACGACAGATTTATTATAGTTTCATTCAGCCAAACTGTGGTGTGACCTTGAGGTGATCTATGCAAATCTGGATGAAGGCGGAATAATTGAATGTTACCAATAGGTGTCGCACTTTCTTCAGTCTCAAGAATATGTAATCTATACCGTAATGTCCATTAACAGTATTTGTGCATTAGTGACAAATATACAGATATTTATATTTCACTGTCAAGATTGTAGAATGTAGAATTATGTGCTAAATTGTTAGGCATGAAATATGATAATTTCAAAGTAACTGTAAAGAAACACAGACTTTTATTACAGAAAAGTACTCTGTGTGATTATTCCAAAAACAAACAAAATATAAAATTATTAATTTATGTTATCTATGTATATAGTACAAACGCCGACTAACCGGTCAACAAATCGGCGACTTTACAATTGGAAAGATCTAGATCCGTTTTAAATTTGGGACTTGCAGCCACACGTCCTTTGTAGTTTTGACATAATTATTAAACTTGTCTGTATTCGATATTGATCAAAATAAATTCGTTGCGTAACTAAATAAATAAATAACTGTTAGTACCAGTTTTATAAGTGTTTAGTAAGACTCGGCTAGGATTCGAACCCGTTAGCTCCCGCATCCAAGGCGGATGCTCTAACCACTAGGCCACTGGAGCGGTAATAAATAAATAAATAACTAAATAATAAATGAATAAATAAATCTTTTGAGCAGCAGCACATAAAGATTGTATCAAGCATAAATTGTAATTCATGTTAAAAACACAACGGGAAAAAAGTCAAAATGTACAAAATAGCACTCGACTATGTGCTATGTATGTATGTATGTATGTATGTATGTATGTATGTATGTATCAGTGTATGTCCTTACCTCCTTTACAAACACATGGCGGTGGAGGCCCATAGCACCTGTCATCTTCCACGGTGTGACTGAATCCGAACAGAACAGTAACCTTGAAATATATATATATATATATATATATATATATATATATATATATATATATATATATATATATATATATGAAGGACACGCAACTAGCAGAGGTACATTCAGCTATTTATGTAATTTCAAGAAAACGTCATAACAGATACGGGATTCTATTCATTCTTGTGGAAGTGTATACTAATTTGCCTTGTTGTATGTGACTAAGTTCTTTTTTTTTCCTGAAATTGTGTGCAAACAAGGCGAAAATGACAATGAAGTTGTTTCAGATAGCATCACAAACGATAACTACTTCTGCATTTAAAATGTATTTATTGAAACATCTTGATAATGTACATATAAAGAAACTATCTTTTTGCAACAGGCTTAAACGATTTTATGCGGTTTTTTTCTTCCCAAGATTCAGAGATGTAAAGCATGCCATTAACTGTCGAAAGTTGAAGAATTATGTAATGCGATCTTTCAGCACCCTCAAAGAATGGCCAGCTTATTAGTGCGTTGGATGAATATCACTTATATAATCGCATGCTGACGTCGTCTGTGTTGTAATGTGTAATTATATACTTTTTTTTACCGCATAATGAATACGAGGCCAACAAGACAAATATAGCATTTTATAAACCTAGATAAAAGATTCAAAGCAACTAACTAAAATAGCAGTTTTGACCGGAAATCAGCTTTGACGTTGGAACCTGCGCACGGCTGCCAGGATAAAAGATTTATCAACATGGCAGCAGTTTTAACACTGATTACGTATTAAATAGCAAACAATAATTAAAGCTTGTGGAAAAGAAACTCTCTTTATCTATTAGTGAAGGCATTTAGATTTCTTTATACAGTACCTGATGCCATTCGCAATGCCCTTTGAAAGCAACTAGTGTAATTTCACACTGTGCTTACAATATGAACTCACTACTCCAGTTACATCATATAAAGCCATAAAGATGTCAGCATTAATATGATTCATTCAGTGAATGATGTACGACGGGTAGGTTAATTCATTGGAGTAAAAGTATCAAATTAAACGTTGAAGTTGTACCATTATTTTCCATTTTATATTTCGATGACGGTTGTCCAAAATACCGGGGTTACTTTTGTTTGTGTACAGTATATCCTAAATAGTTCATTCATAACATTTTTGTTTGTGTAAAGTATATCCTAAATAGGTCATTCATAACATTTTTGTTTGGGTAAAGTATATCCTAAATAGTTCATTCATAACATTTTTGTTTGTGTAAAGTATATCCTAAATAGTTCATTCATAACATTTTTGTTTGTGTAAAGTATATCCTAAATAGTTCATTCATAACATTTTTGTTTGTGTAAAGTATATCCTAAATAGTTCATTCATAACATTTTTGTTTGTGTAAAGTATATCCTAAATAGTTCATTCATAACATTTTTGTTTGTGTAAAGTATATCCTAAATAGTTCATTCATAACATTTTTGTTTGTGTAAAGTATATCCTAAATAGTTCATTCATAATATTTTTGTTTGTGTAAAGTATATCCTAAATAGTTCATTCATAACATTTTTGTTTGTGTAAAGTATATCCTAAATAGTTCATTCATAACATTTTTGTTTGGGTAAAGCATATCCTAAATATTTCATTCATAACATTTTTGTTTGTGTAAAGTATATCCTAAATAGTTCATTCATAACATTTTTGTTTGTGTAAAGTATATCCTAAATAGTTCATTCATAACATTTTTGTTTGTGCAAAGTATGTCCTAAATAGTTCATTCATAACATTTTTGTTTGGGTAAAGTATATCCTAAATAGTTCATTCATAACATTTTTCTTTGTGTAAAGTATATCCTAAATAGTTCATTCATAACATGTTTGTTTGTGTAAAGTATATCCTAAATAGGTCATTCATAACATGTTTGTTTGTGTAAAGTATATCCTAAATAGGTCATTCATGACATGTTTGTTTGTGTAAAGTATATCCTAAATAGGTCATTCATAACGTGATGCACCTCTGCGAACATAACATTTCAGTACACCATATAAAGAAAATAACTTTGATATACCACACAGATACAAATGAGAAGAATACAATTGTTTTTATAGGGAATTAAACGAGGGTTTTGTGATTACAAGCTAACATGATTTACAAATGAAAGTACTAACATAATACATAGCTGTAAGAAGCAAATGTTTGCCTGCTTTATCAAATTGTACTATATATTGTACTATATATTATACTATATAGCAAATTGTACTATATATTGTACTATATATTGTACTATATATCTGAGTTCAGTGTATGGGATAGAAGAGTCCATCTACAACTAAGCTGTCAAATTGCCTGAATCTTAAAATAAAAACAAATAAAATTGCAAAAAAACCTTTATTGAATTCATTCAGGTTTTATTGTCCAAAATGCAAATGTGAAATTTCATTAACGACCTATGACTGTATTATATTTCCTTAAGAAGATACATAAGTGATTACTAAATAAAAAGTTTACTCAAACAAAAATAGTACAATATATAACGTTTATATTTCTACATTTATTTTTTAAACAGTCATAAACTATTGGCAGAGCATATGATAGAATGCTGAAAACGTTATGCGTCATTGTTTTTCTGCGAAATTTAACAAACTTTTCATATATTTTATAAATGTTAGGTATGGACTTGACCCCATTAGGAATAATTTGACTTTTCAGTACAATGTAAAACATGACACTTAAATATGTCCGACTTGTGTTTTGCAGTCCTTGCTTTAGCTCAATGTAATGCTAGTATATTTCGAGAACTCTTTAAATCTTCATTATATATTTTAAGTTTTGATTCAAGATTATATGAATTCACAATTACAACCTTATATTGGTGAATATTTTTTATTCCATAAAAAATGGAAGTGGTAAACAAATTATCGCCAAATCTATATAAGGCGATCCTAGGAGGGATTAAAAGTCGCCTTTGTTTTCAATCTTGATATCAAAGTGTACATAATATATCATGACACAAATATTCATTTCCCACTAAAAAGAGGCAGAGTGGTCAACGGCTTTCCCCTCTACAGATCACTACACCTCACCTCTGGCCATGTTGGTTTGAGTCTCATCTCGGCAAACATAAGTGTGTGAGAAAATGTGTTAAGAGTTTCCCGTGGGTAGGCGGATTTTATAGCTTTTTTACTTGCGTTTTTCTTGCACCAGATATACTGGCCGTCCTATACAGCCTATTATTAGCTGAAAAATGGCGCCAAAACCTTAAATGTTTTGAAAATAACGACTAAAACTAGAGCAAGGTTTCTTACAAGTATTAAAATATTATCCAAATAAAATTAAAAAAAACCATTTTTGGTGCTATCAGGAGAAAAGTTACAAATTAGGTATTAATTGAGATAAAGATGTATTATATATATATATATATATATATATATATATATATATATATATATATATATATATATATATATATATATATATATGTGTGTGTGTGTGTGTGTGCGTGTGTGTGTGTGTGTGTGTGTGTGTGTGTGTGTGTGTGTGTGTTAGTCTCAGAGCTAACGCGAGTGCTTCTTCACAGGCCACGACCAAGTTCAGTGTGTAACATTATTAGAGCTATCGAAAATGTACGGTGAGATGATATTACATTGCCCTTTCAACGATATGTTAACTAGTTGCTTGATTAGGTCGTGATTCTGACCTTGAAGTGATAATTCGCTCCCATCAAAATTAAAAAGGATTATTGTTTTCTTTAATTTTTCATAAATATCATACAATTTTGTTTTATCTGTTTAATCTTTGTTTTTTTTTTTATTTTTCAGAATAGACATACAATCCATTTATTTAACCACTATTGAACCAAATTTTCACACTAAGGAAGGTAAGAAGAGATACTCGTTAAGGTAAGGGGATTAAATATGATTAACGTGCTATAATTTGTTTGTGATATAAAGGTATTCGGGAATTTTTGCCTTTACTAAACGATAATGGTTTATGGCAAATACTGGTTTCTGAACAAATATTTTGGAACATTTGGAGGTATGCTGCTATTAAAATTAGAAAAACCGAACTGAACGAAATCTCTAAAGCAATTAAAAATATATTCTGGCATGATGTTATGCATGCTTGATTACAATGGAAAAATGAACCATCGTTTGTACTGGGATACTTGTCTCAAGATATTCCTAATTTTGGTAACTACATATAATGTTAAATCATAGACACGGGGGAGAACAAACGGTGTTGTACTTATTAAACACCTTTTGATACACAATGATCTATCTCCATTAAGTTGTAATGAAATAGAGCAAGGAAATCTAAATATTATATTTATACAGTACTTTGTTCTTATCTCAAATATATCAGTGAAGAGGAAAAATAAAATTATGTTTTTTTCGAAACTGGAAACAGTTTCCATGTATTACTCGACAAAACGTCGCTCCTTAGGGTAAGAACAAAGAATATTTATTTATAAAATAAGAACCCAGATACAAAAGCCAAATGGTAAAAATGAAACTTGGTCTAGGCAGCTAGGTTGTGAAACTGGAACAAATGAATGTATCAACTCCTATGATTTGGCAAATCTGTGTAAATATGACACGTTACTGATTAGCTGTAAAGTTAGACTTTTACATATAAATATTGTCAAAATTCAGTTCTTGAAAAAAAATTAATTTAAGTGATAAAAATAAATGCACCTTCGATAACGAAGGAATAAAACAAATTGAGAAATTGTTCTGTGACTGTTCAGTTACTGAACACTTTTTGGAAATTATTTGTGCAATGGATTCCAACGTACGATCCAAATTTAAAATTAAACAAAAAGATGTCTTTATAGGAAAAAACCTTTGATGATATTATCAACTTCATTATTTTGCTTGTATAGATATTATATGCAGATCGCTTTGTGCATCGAAAATCTCAGATCTCATAAACATAAAAATTGTTTTTTTATCATACAAAAGGCTGGGAAAATATATCCCCAAAGCGAATAACAGAAGTGATGATGTTAAGACAAAGTGGACCCTTTTCTAAATGTTTGGTTTGAACTCTTAGGTTTTCTATACTTTCAAATGAAACAAACAGTCAATTTAAAACACCTTGTGGTTTGTCAATGTGTGGTTCTTTGTGTACAATATTTTTGGATGCATGTGTTGGTATATGCATGTGTTTATATTGTGTCTGAGTAAGAGAACATATGTAAATATTTCAAAATGAAAAGTAAGTTTACGGTAATTCCCCATACACCTGGTCAGGTGGTGATATAGGAGGACACGTCAAATCCTGAAAACTTGTGTTCAATAAAACAATCAACAAAGAAGTAAAAGTATCAAAGGATTCTCAGCGTACACGGTGCTTTTTAACAAAATGGCATATAATTGCAAAGAAGCATATTTATTGGTTTTTGAAATACATGGATTATTACCTCATGAAACATGTAAGCAAAGTGGCTTTAAAAAACCACGCTGTTTCACTCCAAGTCAGCAGGACAGGTCTTATATCATCTTTTCATTAAATTATCATATCTTTGTAGACAAATGGAAGTTTTTGATGTTTTTATTATCAATGCACCTGATACGAATATCATCTATCATTTTGAAGAATAAAGTACATTTAATGATCACAAAAATGTTTTGACTTCAGCCGAACATGCTTCAATTCACTGGTTATTTTGAATTGACTGAGCCGAAGGAACCGTTAGCAATGTGTTTGCATGTTTGGATTTTTAATGTAGCTTTAACAACTATAGTCATATCGCTACGATGTTTGCAGTGCGGCAGTCTATACTGATGTCTAGCACTGGGGTATCATGCCGCAGATAGGTAGAATCATGTCCCACCAACTCACATTATCCGGACACGAGGCCGGCCAGTCCTAACATTAACCTCTGAGCCACTAGTACAATTTTTGTAAATCTTTGGCATGACTTGGCTGGCGTTCGAACCCACAGCCTCCCGCATTCGAGGCGGAAGCACAAACCACTTAGGCCATTGGAGGGGTCGAACGGTTACTAGTTATTTTTAATGTTCATCTTCAAGACAGTGCATTGAAATGACAATCGTAGTAAAGGATTTTTAACCATCTTAGTAATTTTGGGACTGAACAATGTTTTTATTAAACATAAATAAACCCAGATGCTTTAGACATAACAATAGATAAAGACTAATTCAATTAACCTACCAATAAGCAGTCAATGGACAATTTTTTAAAATATAATTTTATTGATGCGCATGCGAATAAGTGTACAAATAATGCATGGTTCATAAATCAGAACTCATTAATTTCGGTTTTGTAAATAATGCAAAATTTGCTTTAATACGTTATTGAAGTAATTAATTGGTTTTATTAAACCTACTTACCAGTACGAAACTCCGTATTAAATGAGTCATCTTGTTTCCTGTAAAATCAGTTAGATTGCATGTTATCACAGATATTACATAAATTCATTATGGCATACATTGCATGTTATCACAGATATTACATAAATTCATTATGGCATACATTGCATGTTATCACAGATATTACATAAATTCATTATGGCATACATGAAGTGAAATTAATTGTTTTTAAGTTATTGTAGATTTGACATATTTGCATATAACATTATCTGCATCGTCGCTTAATAGTTGAAATGTGTTAACATCTCATCAAACGTTTGGGGAACAAACATTTTGGCTTGTCAGTTTCCATGAACTACAATACGAAAAGTTCAAAATTAAAAAAAGTGAACATATTATGTAAAGCCTGATTGAAACTGAGAGGTACAATTTGAATAGAAGACAGACAGTTTTATACAATTATAATTGTCAATTTGTCATTCATCGAGCATTTTTTGTATTGCTAGAGGGAGAACACTAGCGAATTGTAATAACTGATATTAAAGGGATATAAATTAGTTGTAACAATGTATTTTAATAGAAAAGACCTCTAAGTAGTTGTAACAATTTATATTAAAGGAACATCAATGGGTTGTAATAATTTGAACACTAAGTAGTTCTAATAATTCTTATTAAAGTAATATCACTGGGTCGTAATAATTCGCATTTTAGTTCTAAATTGTGATATATAGAAGAATAATATGCATTTAAAGTATATTATTATGTCTTGCAATTTGTAGTTTACACGCTTGTAATTAAACGATTACGTCAATAATAAAGCACGTGCAAATTTTGGTTTAGAAAATCAAACGAGATCTATAATATATCAATTAGGATTACAAGAATTAATCAAAATTTTAACGACGACAATGATGTTGATACTACTACTACTACTACTATTACTACTACTACTACTACTACTACTAATAATAATAATAATATGATGATGATGATGATAGCGACGACAACAACGACGACAAGAAAGGCAAATCACCAACATTATGGTAATTAAAACAGCAAGTACATGTTCAACTTTTAAAAAAAAAAATGTATGAAAAAAAAAAAAGCACGAACGCTGTAAACGGCGTAATCTGCGAAACATATGAAATACTTACCCCCAAACTCTCGTATACTCTGAGAATGACCCGCAATCGACACTTAGGCAGTATTGATTGAACTTGCACGGAACGTCGTTGACTTATTACCCGGTAGAATTTATTTGCCCGGTAACAAGACAGAGTATCAGCCAACCCATTGGCCTCGACAACTTCAGAATGCAAAATCAGCGTAGATAATATTTCAGATGCATAAAGAAGGTCAATAGGTTCAAGTGGCGTTAAATGATAACAGAAATAACTGATTACAAGATCTCACGCAAGCTTTCTTGTCAAAAAGGAAGTACAGTCTACCTATTTGGTGCGAAATCCTTTTCTGGCATCTTTAACAAAGAGCTCGTGATTCATTTTACTTTACCCAAAATCTTAACTACTTGTGTAGTTTCATTAACCCACAAAAGGAATTTTCATTTGATCTGCAATAAATTAGATCTAAGTCCTATTTATGATGACAGTGAGTTCACTATTTCATCGTGGGTACACATTTTCATACATGTTTAAGTTGCAGGAAACCACGAAGTTAAACACAAACGAACAAGGATTCATCTTATAAAAAAAGTTCTCCGTTTCTTATACAAAACATTAAGTACCGACAAAAATGTCCCTTGGTTTGAAAAAGACCCACGACTTCGATATCCGCGACAATAATTAAATTTACAGTAAACGATGCCATAATAAACTTCTAGTGTAAGACACACTATCGAACCTCGTGTGCCTGGTTTGTGTTGTTGTATTTGCCTTTGTACCTGGTTTGTGTTGTTCTATTTGCCTTTGTACCTGGTTTGTGTTGTTCTATTTGCCTTTGTGCCTGGTTTGTGTTGTTCTATCTGCCTTTTTACCTGTTTATGTTGTTCTTTTTGCCTTTTTGCCTATTTGTGTTGTTCTATTTGCCTTTGTACCTGTTTGTGTTGTTCTATTTGCCTATATACCTGGTTCGTGTTGTTCTATTTGCCTTTGTGCCTGCCTTTTGTTTTGTTTTATTTGACTTTGTGCCTGTTTGTGTTGTTCGATTTTCCTTTGTACCTGGTTCGTGTTGTTCTACTTGCCTTTCTGCCTGCTTTTGTTTTGTTTTATTTGACTTTGTGACTGTTTTATGCTGTTCTACATGCCTTTGTGCCTGGTTTGTGTTGTGCTATTTGCCTTTGTGCCTGTTTGTGTTGTTCTATTTGCCTTTGTGCCTGGTTTGTGTTGTTTTATTTGCCTTTGTGCCTGTTTGTCTTCTTCTATTTGCCTTTGTGCCTGGTTTGTGTTGTTCTATATGCCTTTGTGCCTGTTTGTGTTGTTCTATTTGCCTTTGTGCCTGTTTGTGTTGTTCTATTTGTCTTTGTACCTGGCTTGTGTTGCTCTATTTGCCTTTGTACCTGGTTTGTGTTGTTCTATTTGTCTTTATGCCTGTTTGTGTTGTTCTATTTTCCTTTGTACTTGGTTCGTGTTGTTCTATTTGCCTTTGTGCCTGTTTTTTGTTTTGTTTTATTTGCCTTTGTGTCTGTTTTATGCTGTTCTACATGCCTTTGTACCTGGCTTGTGTTGTTTTATTTGCCTTTGTACCTGGTTTGTGTTGTTTTATTTGCCTTTGTGCCTGTTTTGTGTTGTTCTATTTGCCTTTGTGTCTGGTTTTTGTTTTGTTTTATTTGCCTTTTTGTCTGTTTTATGCAGTTCTACATGCCTTTGTGCCTGGTTTGTGTTGTTCTATTTGCTTTGTGCCTGTTTGTGTTCCTCTATTTGCCTTTGTGCCTGGTTTGTGTTGTTCTATTTGCCTTTGTGCCTGTTTGTCTTCTTCTATTTGACTTTGTACCTGGTTTGTGTTGTTCTATATGCCTCTTTACCTGTTTGTGTTGTTCTATTTGCCTTTGTGCCTGTTTGTGTTGTTCTATTTGCCTTTGTACCTGGCTTGTGTTGTTCTATTTGCCCTTGTACCTGGTTTGTGTTGTTCTATTTGTCTTTGTGCCTGTTTGTGTTGTTCTATTTTCCTTTGTACCTGGTTCGTGTTGTTCTATTTTCCTTTGTACCTGGTTCGTGTTGTTCTATTTGCCTTTGTGCCTGTTTTTTGTTTTGTTTTATTTGCCTTTGTGTCTGTTTTATGCTGTTCTACATGCCTTTGTGTCTGGTTTGTGTTGTTCTATCTGCCTTTGTACCTGTATGTGTTGTTTTATTTGCCTTTGTGTCTGTTTGTGTTGTTCTATCTGCCTTTGTACCTCGTTTGTGTTGTTTTATTTGCCTTTGTGCCTGTTTTGTGTTGTTCTATTTGCCTTTGTGCCTGTTTTTTGTTTTGTTTTATTTGCCTTTGTGTCTGTTTTATGCTGTTCTACATGCCTTTGTGCCTAGTTTGTGTTGTTCTATTTGCCTTTGTGCCTGTTTGTGTTGTTCTATTTGCCTTTGTGCCTAGTTTGTGTTGTTCTATTTGCCTTTGTGCCTGTTTGTGTTGTTCTATTTGCCTTTGTGCCTGGTTTGTGTTGTTCTATTTGCCTTTGTGCCTGTTTGTGTTGTTCTATTTGCCTTTGTACCTGGTTTGTGTTGTTCTATTTGCCTTTGTGCCTGGTTTGTGTTGTTTTATTTGCCTTTGTGCCTGTTTTGTGTTGTTCTATTTGCCTTTGTGCCTGTTTTTTGTTTTGTTTTATTTGACTTTGTGTCTGTTTTATGCTGTTCTACATGCCTTTGTGCCTAGTTTGTGTTGTTCTATTTGCCTTTGTGCCTGTTTGTGTTGTTCTATTTGCCTTTGTGCCTGGTTTGTGTTGTTCTATTTGCCTTTGTGCCTGTTTGTGTTGTTCTATTTGCCTTTGTGCCTGGTTTGTGTTGTTCTATTTGCCTTTGTGCCTGTTTGTGTTGTTATATTTGCCTTTGTGCCTGTTTGTGTTGTTCTATTTGCCTTTGTGCCTGGTTTGTGTTGTTCTATTTGCCTTTGTGCCTGGCTTGTGTTGTTCTATTTGCCTTTGTGCCTGGTTTGTGTTGTTCTATTTGCCTTTGTACCTGGTTTGTGTTGTTCTATTTGTCTTTGTGCCAGTTTGTGTTGTTCTATTTTCCTTTGTACCTGGTTCGTGTTGTTCTATTTGCCTTTGTGCCTGTTTTTTGTTTTGTTTTATTTGCCTTTGTGTCTGTTTTATGCTGTTCTACATGCCTTTGTGCCTGGTTTGTGTTTTTCTCTTTGCCTTTGTGTCTGTTTGTGTCGTTCTATCTGCCTTTGTACCTGGTTTGTGTTGTGTTATTTGCCTTTGTGCCTGTTTTGTGTTGTTCTATTTGCCTTTGTGTCTGTTTGTGTTCTTCTACTTGCCTTTGTACCTAGTTTGTTTTGTTCTATTTGCCTTTGTGCCTGTTTGTGTTGTTCTATTTGCCTATGGGCCTGGTTTGTGCTGTTGTATTTGCCTTTGTACCTGGTTTGTATTGTTCTATATGCTTTTGTGCCTGTTTGTGTTGTTCTATATGCTTTTGTGCCTGTTTATGTTGTTCTATTTGCATTTGTACATATTTGTGTTGTTCTATTTGCTTTTGAACATATTAGTGTTGTTCTATTTGCCTTTGTACATATTTATTTTTAAATACAGATTTCTAGGCCACCAATATTATGCACTTCCTTAATAAGAAATACAATAAAAACACATATTTTAGAGAAGAGAGACGGCACGTTGTACAAAATTATTCAAACTAAAAGGAGCAAATATTAATGGAATTAAATCAAATACCAATGGTTCTAATGGTGTGGTAACAAAACAACTTCAGCGATGAATGAGTTCTCAAAATAGCACAAGTAGCGTGCTGACGTAGTTTATGTGGATCTGGGTTGGTTACTCACTCTTTGTTTATGATAAGTGTTTGTGTGCGTGTGTAGGATAATGCGGATCCTCGTGTCTGTAGGTTATTATACAGCAGCAATTGATCCGAGAAAATTGCAAGTAATGAGTTGTTTGAAATTGTACAATCGATATAAAGTGTTATTTTCTGTTTAGTACAAATACAAATACACAAATATTGCTTGCTCAAGTTCAAGTTAAAAGGGTATTGTTTAGTCTTAGAAAAATATTTATTACATTTCAAATATGTAACAAATGTTTACTATTTGTGAAAAACCCGGGATACAAAAATAACTGGAACTCTTTTAACTCATGTACTACGTCAGTGTTGCTCAGCTGCGGAACCTAAATGAAAGAATCCATTTTTCCGGACAAAGAGCACAAAATGTCGTCACGAGAAGACTGATATCATAACAGTGCATCACAGTGATACCGTTGTTCCAATCTCAGTTCCAGTATTTATCAATGGTATTTGTCCTGGCTTCTTCTTGCAACAATGATAAGGAATTAGAGACTATTTACCAATATCTTTACAAATTTTTCTAAAAGCATTATTTTGTAATTTAATGAAATCATATGGAGGTTATTTGTTTTTATCCTATGGATAACGTATGCAGTGGTAGAAAGTACTGTATTTGTTCGGGCGTAGGACAAAATCCCTAGGACTAAATCCCCCAAGGACAAAATCCCCCAAGCAAATTGAAAGATTGGACATAATTCCCTCCCCTAGTAAACGTTTTTCCTAAATTTTTTTAAACCGCTACTATTATACATCTATCCTTGTACTTTGCTTTCGGTATTTTATCATTATAGACTCTGGTTAAAGGATTTGTATCGGGCCTTTTTGTAATTGGGATTTATGACTGATTGTTAATTTAGTCAGGAATTTCCATTTTTATCCAATAATATTATGCTTTAGCTTTTAAGTGCTTCGCTCAAAATAACAATACTGGTCAATGCAGTAAACTCAGTAATTACTCCATCATTATGCCAGCAATGCTCTATTTCCAACGAATGCAACTAATTTATGACGATTAACATGGGAATTCTTATTCCGCCGACAAACAAAATAAATACCAAAATCTTGGCGCTATGTTCTAAATACGGCATATGAAAAAAAGTGTTATAAACATTGCAGAAGAAGTTAGTGCGATAGATTAACAGCGTGTGAATGGTTTTATAAAAGCGAGGTGATAAAACACGTGCGATACATTAACAGCGTGTGAATGGTTGTTATAAAAGCGAGGAATCAAAGCACGTGCAATTATCCTTTAGATTAAATAATCATTATCATCTTTCGCTTTTTATCTGTTAAGATCGAACATCTAAACACACGCCATAAGTCCTTTATCTGCTACAGGAAAGCCGACAAAAATTTCAAAGGCCTAAGACGGCACACTAATATACATAATTGTGATGGTTTATCAAGTTCCAAACCAACTAAACTTAGACCTGTTGACTGAATTATGTTTTTAATTTTCCTGGACGGATTTTGTCTGTCTCCGAAGTTTTCCACTCCCTATATGAAATATATTCGTGTTCATTCGATTTTGTATACTGAATACCCCAAAAGTCTGGTATTGTTTTAGTAGCAGTACTTCTTACGTGGGTGTCAGCTGTTTAGTGTGTATTCGCAACATATAAGTAGTCAGATGATTTTTATTCCTAGTTAAAGGTGAGAAACTACATAATTAAGAAAAAAGGAACAAAATAAGTTTTTGAGGCATTCAAAGTTTTTTCATTTCCTTGATATATTGAGAAATGACTCCTCGAATAGACGACATTGAAGATCAATTTCATAATGTCATCACGATTTGTTTCATTTAGTCCATGTATTATTAATTGGATAATTTTATATAATGAATTAATAATTTTTTCCTTTCATTCTAGTCAAGATATAGTGATAACATTATGACCAAAGAGTTTCATCCGAAAAGACGTTAGTAGTTTCTTCTCCTGGTAAGCTTGGATAACTGTCACGAAGTAGCGCCAGGTTCCAGTTCCACAGAGACTTGTGTTTTAAGTTTCTAATTTCTCTTCTTAAATGTACATTTCTGTGTTGAATTAAGGAAGATAACTATATTAATATTTACATTTTCTGTGCGAATATGTGCAAAAATTAGTATCTGATATTTATGGCGAAGGATAACGTAAGAAAACTGCTACGTCAATCAGTTATATACTCGATCTAGCCAAAAAGTTTGAATTTGAAATAAAATTATCAAATGTGCTTATTCTGAGTAAATAACGGGAATATTTAATCTCGTGGCTGAAGCATTCGGGTATTTTCACCCACTATGGAGTCTCATGAAAAGACGTTTATATTTTCTGCATTGTGCTTAATATGTTCAGTCTTTTCACACGAACCACATATTCACGCGAGCCACATATTCACGCGGACAGTTTGTGTCTAAAATCGTTTATTTTATCGTAGTCAATTTAGTTTAATATAATTGTTAAAATTATTGTTTGTTTGGGGACTTTCTTGCATTAATTTCAGAGCTGTAGCACAAACACAACATTCTATTATTGCAAGACTAAGAATTTTGACTTTGCTTCACCAAATCGCATATTAGCGTAGTGAGATGACTTTGGAATACATTTAGATGTGTCAGCTATTAAGCCTTTCTCGTGAGTTACGGCTACATATGCTATTTCGCGTGACACACACACACACACACACACACACACGCACACACACAGATATATATATATATATATATATATATATATATATATATATATATATATATATATATATATATATATATATATATATAATAATAATAATGAAGACTTTGTATAGCGCCTAATCTTTAGAATCTCTAAGCGTTTTACAACATTAGACAACACCTATAAGATAAAAAATCACATATAATGATATGATTACAAAAACAAACACCATGAAATTAGAAAACATTAAAAACGCATGCTGAGAATATTTAAGGTAGGAAACATTATTAGGTCTTTATATATATATATATATATATATATATATATATATATATATATATATATATATATATATAAGAGATTTGGGAGGTAATTGATGGATAACTGTTGCATTAAATAATTCCCGGATACCTCGAGTGCGTTAGTACGTTCGTTGATCTACAATAGTAACAATATTTACATCATATAAGTTAACATGTACAATTCTATTTATTGTTTACGATCGAGAAACGTAATTATTGTTCCTGATTTTTTATATCGCCTACAAGATGTATTTTATTGACCTATTCAAATGATGTGTACCTTCTGAATCTGTCAATTAGTAGTTCTGAAACTGTGATGACCCTTTCATTGCTGTTTCTTTTTCTTAATACCCAGAGCAGCTCTATACTGCGATCGGATGTAAAATATGTATTGTTATTTACAATACATGTGGATAGTATACTGAAAAGAGGCAAATAATATTTCAATTTCAGTAATAAAGGTTTAGATTTTTGTAAATTTTTGTGGTTCAGATTTATCTTCTTACATGCGTTACCCTCAACACAAGAAAACGAAATGAAGCAAAGTATTTATTGACTAAGTTAAGATAGGCAATGTTTATTATTTCAATATTTGTTTTCTTTTTTGAAAATAACAGTCATCGACATTACATGTGGACGATTCTTTTATTAAGTTTATAGTTTCATAAGGTATCTAACCACTTTCCTTTTATTCCTCAAATGATGATGATCTTCCACGTTTTTGAATAATTGTTCCGAAAGATGTGTCCCGTTCATTAAAAGGACGCATCAAAGACTTGATGTACAATATATTTCCCAATTTGGAATCATTGTGTTAAGATAAGCCTTTATATCGAAGTAAATCGTCTCGCAGATGTCAAAAACGTTAATAAGTTATCCTAATGCGATCAAATATTGGTGTGACCTAGAGGAGGTCACATTTACATTCTTATTTTATTATTGCTCAGGTCTAAAAGTTTTAGTCCGTGCATATTGCTGGTGGCATGCGCGATGACAGTAAGGTTCGTGGAAGCAAGGTATAGATTCTGCAAATTGTAAACCATTCATGAGAGAGTCTTGTGAAATATACACCAGAGGGTTCCCGGAAATCGCTAGTGTCGTCTTCCTATTCATGTTATGGATATCAGTGCTCTCCATGCTCCGGATCTGTTTGTTAGAAAGGTCAAGGTCGAGAAGATAATTAATGATCCCTATGGCCTTTGGAACTCGCGTAAGATGGCAGTCTCTTAGGCTTAAGATGCTGCATTATGCATAATTTGGATCGTCTCGTCTCTGAATAATTCTAGTTTGTTTCCATCCAAGGTCAAGCTTTTCAAATGAGATAGATATATTTTGCAACCTTTGGAAATTCGGTAAAATTATCATACCTAAGCTAGAGGACTTCTATGGCTCCTCGGTTAGAGCCTCATTACCAACGGGGGAAAAGTGGTCTATTTGCAATTATGTTATATTAGTCAGGGCTACCACTCCTAGAGGTGCAGCTAAAATTCCTACGTGTTTAATTGTTCATTCACTTCATGTGATCTTGAAGCCATGAAATACATCGTTGGACACAATTTCCACCCCGACGTCAAGTTGTTGTAGTAGCTGTACATGTTATAAGGTGCGTGGCAAGTTCTTGTAGTAGCTGTACATGTTATAAGGAGCGTGGCAAGTTCTTGTAGTAGCTGTACATGTTATAAGGAGCGTGGCAAGTTCTTGTAGTAGCTGTACATGTTATAAGGAGAGTGGCAAGTTCTTGTAGTAGCTGTACATGTTATAAGGAGCGTGGCAAGTTCTTGTAGTAGCTGTACATGTTATAAGGAGCGTGACAAGTTCTTGTAGTAGCTGTACATGTTATAAGGAGCGTGACAAGTTCTTGTTGTAGCTGTACATGTTATAAGGAGCGTGGCAAGTTCTTGTAGTAGCTGTACATGTTATAAGGAGCGTGGCAAGTTCTTGTAGTAGCTGTACATGTTATAAGGAGCGTGGCAAGTTCTTGCAGTAGCTGTACATGTTATAAGGAGCGTGACAAGTTCTTGTAGTAGCTGTACATGTTATAAGGAGCGTGACAAGTTCTTGTGGTAGCTGTACATGTTATAAGGAGCATGGTACGTTATTATAGTAGCTGTACATGTTATAAGGAGCGTGACAAGTTCTTGTAGTAGCTGTACATGTTTTAAGGAGCGTGGCAAGTTCTTGTAGTAGCTGTACATGTTATAAGGAGCGTGACAAGCTCTTGTGGTAGCTGTACATGTTATAAGGAGCGTGACAAGTTCTTGTGGTAGCTGTACATGTTATAAGGAGCGTGACAAGTTCTTGTGGTAGCTGTACATGTTATAAGGAGCGTGACAAGTTCTTGTGGTAGCTGTACATGTTATAAGGATCGTGACAAGTTCTTGTAGTAGCTGTACATGTTATAAGGAGCGTGACAAGTTCTTGTAGTAGCTATACATGTTATAAGGAGCGTGGCAAGTTCTTGTAGTAGCTGTACATGTTATAAGGAGCGTGGTAAGTTCTTGTAGTAGCTGTACATGTTATAAGGAGCGTGACAAGTTCTTGTGGTAGCTGTACATGTTATAAGGAGCGTGACAAGTTCTTGTAGTAGCTGTACATGTTATAAGGAGCGTGGTAAATTCTTGTAGTAGCTGTACATGTTATAAGGAGCGTGGTAAATTCTTGTAGTAGCTGTACATGTTATAAGGAGCGTGACAAGTTCTTGTAGTAGCTGTACATGTTATAAGGAGCGTGGTAAATTCTTGTAGTAGCTGTACATGTTATAAGGAGCGTGACAAGTTCTTGTAGTAGATGTACATGTTATAAGGAGCATGGTACGTTATTATAGTAGCTGTACATGTCATAAGGAGCGTGGTAAGTTCTTTTAGTAGCTGTACATGTTTTAAGGAGCGTGGCAAGTTCTTGTAGTAGCTGTACATGTTATAAGGAGCGTGACAAGTTCTTGTGGTAGCTGTACATGTTATAAGGAGCCTGACAAGTTCTTGTGGTAGCTGTACATGTTATAAGGAGCGTGACAAGTTCTTGTGGTAGCTGTACATGTTATAAGGAGCGTGACAAGTTCTTGTGGTAGCTGTACATGTTATAAGGAGCGTGACAAGTTCTTGTAGTAGCTGTACATGTTATAAGGAGCGTGGTAAATTCTTGTAGTAGCTGTACATGTTATAAGGAGCGTGACAAGTTCTTGTGGTAGCTGTACATGTTATAAGGAGCGTGACAAGTTCTTGTGGTAGCTGTACATGTTTTAAGGAGCGTGGCAAGTTCTTGTAGTAGCTGTACATGTTATAAGGAGCGTGGTAAGTTCTTGTAGTAGCTGTACATGTTATAAGGAGCATGGTACGTCATTGTAGTAGCTGTATATGTTATAAGGAGCGTGGTAAATTCTTGTAGTAGCTGTACATGTTATAAGGAGCGTGACAAGTTCTTGTGGTAGCTGTACATGTTATAAGGAGCATGGTACGTTATTATAGTAGCTGTACATGTTATAAGGAGCGTGGCAAGTTCTTGTAGTAGCTGTACATATTATAAGGAGTGTGGTAAGTTCTTGTAGTAGCTGTACATGTTATACGGAGCGTGGTAAGTTCTTGTAGCTGTACATGTTATAAGGAGCGTGGCACGTTCTTGTAGTAGCTGTACATGTTATAAGGAGCGTGGCAAGTTCTTGTAGTAGCTGCACATGTTTTAAGGAACGTGGAACGTTCTTGTAGTAGCTGTACATGTTATAAGGAGCGTGGCAAGTTCTTGTAGTAGCTGTACATATTATAAGGAGTGTGGTAAGTTCTTGTAGTAGCTGTACATGTTATAAGGAGCGTGGTAAGTTCTTGTAGTAGCTGTATATGTTATAAGGAGCGTGGTAAATTCTTGTAGTAGCTGTACATGTTATAAGGAGTGTGACAAGTTCTTGTGGTAGCTGTACATGTTATAAGGAGCATGGTACGTTATTATAGTAGCTGTGCATGTTATAAGGAGCGTGGCAAGTTCTTGTAGTAGCTGTACATATTATAAGGAGTGTGGTAAGTTCTTGTAGTAGCTGTACATGTTATAAGGAGCGTGGTAAGTTCTTGTAGCTGTACATGTTATAAGGAGCGTGGCACGTTCTTGTAGTAGCTGTACATGTTATAAGGAGCGTGGCACGTTCTTGTAGTAGCTGTACATGTTATAAGGAGCGTGGCAAGTTCTTGTAGTAGCTGTACATGTTTTAAGGAACGTGGAACGTTCTTGTAGTAGCTGTAGTAGCTGTACATATTATAAGGAGTGTGGTAAGTTCTTGTAGTAGCTGTACATGTTATAAGGAGCGTGGTAAGTTCTTGTAGCTGTACATGTTATAAGGAGCGTGGCAAGTTCTTGTAGTAGCTGTACATATTTTAAGGAACGTGGAACGTTCTTGTAGTAGCTGTACATGTTATAAGGAGCGTGGCAAGTTCTTGTAGTAGCTATACCTGTTATAAGGAGCGTGGTAAGTTATTGTAGTAGCTGTACATGTTATGAGGAGCGTGACAAGTTCTTGTAGTAGCTGTACATGTTATAAGGAGCGTGGCAAGTTCTTGTAGTAGCTGTACATGTTATAAGGAGCGTGGCATGTTCTTGTAGTAGCTGTACATGTTTTAAGGAACGTGGAACGTTCTTGTAGTAGCTGTACATGTTATAAGGAGGGTAGCTGTACATGTTTTAAGGAGCGTGGCAAGTTCTTGTAGTAACTGTACATGTTATAAGGAGCGTGGCAAGTTCTTGTAGTAGCTGTACATGTTATAAGGAGCGTGCCAAGTTTTTGTAGTAGCTATACATGTTATAAGGAGCGTGGCAAGTTAGCTGTACATGTTATAAGGAGCGTGGCAAGTTCTTGCAGTAGCTGCACATGTTATAAGGAGCGTGGGAAGTTCTTGTAGTAGCTGTACATGTTATAAGGAGCGTGGCAAGTTCTTGTAGTAGTTGTACATGTTATAAGGAGCGTGGCAAGTTCTTGTAGTAGCTGTACATGTTTTAAGGAACGTGGAACGTTCTTGTAGTAGCTGTACATGTTATAAGGAGCGTAGCTGTACATGTTATAAGGAGCGTGGCAAGTTCTTGTAGTAGCTGTACATGTTATAAGGAGCGTGGTAAATTCTTGTAGTAGCTGTACATGTTATAAGGAGCGTGGCAAGTTCTTGTAGTAGCTGTACATGTTATAAGGAGCGTGGCAAGTTCTTGTAGTAGCTGTACATGTTATAAGGAGCGTGGCAATTTCTTGTAGTAGCTATACATGTTATAAGGAGCGTGGCAAGTTAGCTGTACATGTTATAAGGAGCGTGGCAAGTTCTTGTAGTAGCTGTACATGTTATAAGGAGCGTGGCAAGTTCTTGTAGTAGCTGTACATGGTATAAGGAGCGTGGCAAGTTCTTGTAGTAGCTGTACATGTTATAAGGAGCGTGGTAAGTTATTGTAGTAGCTGTACATGTTATAAGGAGCGTGGCAAGTTCTTGTAGCTGTACATGTTATAAGGAGCGTGGTAAGTTCTTGTAGTAGCTGTACATGTTATAAGGAGCGTGGCAAGTTGTTGCAGTAGCTGCACATGTTATAAGGAGCGTGGCAAGTTCTTGTAGTAGCTGTACATGTTATAAGGAGCGTGGCAAGTTCTTGTAGTAGCTGTACATGTTATAAGGAGCGTGGCAAGTTCTTCAGATTACTGTGTCCAAAGGTAAGGCCATTGACATTGTCTTCTATCATTCACATTGCATTATCTGTACATTCAGTTATAGGATTCTGGGTCACGTCTAAATACGACAAATTATTCGGCGAGACCAGAGATGTCCTAGGTACCGTAAAGTGATTGTCATGTAGATCTAACGTGGTCAGAATATTCCCAAGTCATGTAAAAGCGTTGTCATTTATGGTGTCCAAGCTGGCGAAATTACCTAGCATGGACGGGTTCGCACCCCATGAGAAGTCTATTGTATCTATAGCTCGCATCGTTGAAGGTGGGGATTGTAGCATACCCTTTGCTACTACAGTCAATGACGGCTGAAATAAAGTAATTACTTGAATTGTCATAATACATACATACATACATACATACATACATACATAGTGACAGACAGACAGACATACAAACAAATATGTACATACACATGGTGTATACCTGCTCATCTGCCTGCCTAATCATCTACCCATTCACCTAGCAATATAATAATATACCTACCACCCGATTAATACAAGCCTAACTGCCGATATTCATGTATATTATATCGCATTACTACTGTGTTGTATATTTTAATAGTAACCGTATCACAATTTAAACATATGTAACATGTGTAATAACAATTCGCGACGTGATAAATGACGTGTTAACGTAATTCAAAAGAAACGCGACCAAGAAATCCTAATTATTTTAAAGTAATTTTACTAAATTATTCTGCGGGTTGCTTAAAAACTATCAGTAGTTTTGGGCATGCGACAAATATAATCTTAGAGTTGTGCTCATTTCGAATTAAAAAAAACAAAACAAGTCGAACAAAGCTCGAATAATACCTCTGTTTTTGTACACGAAGGCTCTCTAAGGATAATAATCATTCCACTCGTTTCATAACAAGGCTCGCAAAAGAAAGTACTCGACTCGCTGCAAATATTTATCTGAAATGAGCATCCATGTATTATTCTGTATATATATATATATATATATATATATATATATATATATATATATATATATATATATATATTAATATTTAGAAAAGATAAATACAGCTACATTACCTGTGCGACAAGCAAGACAAATGGATCCAACACACCCGCAACGGAGGAAGCGAAACGATAATCGGAACTTATTCGGTGGATGGCTGGAACTTAGAAAATACCAAGATCTTGTACGAGTTTAACGGTTGATTATTGCACGGATGTCCCATTTGTTACCCTCAACGTGACACTAAAAATCAGTTTTTACAACGTACCATGGGAGACTTGTACGAGGCCAGTTCTCAACGGCGCTTGAAGTTAGGACAGCAAGGATACCAAGTGGTGGAAATGTGGGAACAGAAGTAAGATCACCGTTTGAAAACCGATCCCGAATTTAAGCGTATCGTGGAAGGTTACAAGCTGGTGGACCTTCTGAACACGCGGGATAGTTTGTACAGAGGACGGACGAATGCCGCCTGTTTGCTGTACGAAACCGAGGAGGAGAAAGAAGAAAAAAATCTAATACTTGGACGTGTGTTCGCTGTATCTTTACGTGTGCAAATATTGCCACTGTTCTGCAGGGCACCCGCAATTGCTGACGGAACACATCGACGTGGAATTATTCGACAATACGAAGTATTGATTAAATGTAAGGTCTTGCCTCCCACGGACTTGTACCATCCAGTTTTACCTCACCATTGCCAAGGAAAACTAATCCCTTATGTCGTACTTGTGCGGAAACGTGCAAAAAGGACCAGCATTATCAGCACATTAAGGAACGTGGGTCAGCGTTGAATTGTTCAAAGCGCTGGACCGGGGATACCAATTGTTAGAAGTGTACAAAATTTACCACTTTCCAAAGACAGAAAAATACCACAAGAGTGACGAGACTCAGAAAGACATTTCTGCAGACTACGTGGATGCCCTTTCGAATCTGAAACAAGAAGCCAGCGGCTATCATTCCTGGTGTCACACCAAAATAAATTCAAAAAGAAATACTTGGAGCAGAAAGGTATCACTTTAGACCAGGTGGAGAAAAACGAAGGAATGCGATCGTTTGCCAAAGTGATGTTAAATTGATTGTGGGGTAAAATGGCACAACGACCGTGTTTACCTAAGATGAAGTATTTGACAGAACCTTCCCGCTACTTTAGATGATTCACGACAAAACAAACTACGTGAAATACTTGGACGTCCTTCGTGAAGACTTGATCCTGGTCAGTTAAGAAGAAAAGCTGGACTTTGTAGAAGCCGACGAATTTGGAAATGTCACAATTCCGGCTTCTTAAATTTGTGACCATAGAGTCGTAATAATAAGCTGTGGAACTCTTTGATTGATAGCGGATATTTTTGCCCTAGAAAAATGCTTGAGAGCATACCAGATCTGATACAATCTGATTTAGCTTATTCCATATCGTTCTTTGATCTCTTCTGCAGAATTGAATCATGCAGGCGTTGTATTTCCTTAATGGTTTGTGGCAGAATATCTTCTTGCAATTTGTCATATATATATATATATATATATATATATATATATATATATATATATATATATATATATATATATATATATATATATGTGTGTGTGTGTGTGTGTGTGTGTGTGTGTGTGTTATTAAAAACAATACTGCCAGAATTTTATCCTTTGTAAATCAGCTACTCTGTTCGCTATCGTTGCTCTTAGCTGTCGGTGATTTGTCCATTTCCGCCAAAACAATAATGAATTCGGCTTCGCTAATTATTTTATCTTCGATAATCACAGAATATGGTTTGCTAATCGTCTTGATACTGCTTTCTGCCGATGCAAACAGTTCCTAATAGTCGAGTAATCGTGAATGTATTCGTATTGCAATTAATTTTCTAGCACCACCAGAGACACAAGTTACTATAGATATAGCCCCGATAAATATTTCCATTGGTGCACCTATGACGGATGTCGTGGTTGCGGTTCCAGTACAAAATAAAACTAATAGTTGTTGCCGCAGAAAGAGTACAATAAGCAATTACGACCAAACGCGCGTTTGTATTTTATGATCAACGCAGATTTCTAGGTGATTTCGCATTTTCTCTGCTACGATTATTTTTTCACGATGGAAAAATTGAGTCCATTATACTTACTCTATTAATAATACAATCACGTAGTAAGATTGCACGATTGGCAGTCCTTGTGTGGTACAGAAGGTTCAGGTGCAATACACACAGGTACTTCGAGCAATTACCATTTGTTACTGGTACAGTTGTCATACAATTATAGAAACTCTCAGCTGACCTCGAGTTGATAGTGGTTCACCAGGGTTGGTCCCAACGGTTCATTTCTATTTGATACTTAAAAAGATGATATTTCAGTGAATATGTGGAATTGTAACATCACTCTGGCGCAGATATTCGTCGACAAACGGAGTACAATCGATATTAAAGTTAATATCCACTGCCAGTTAGTCGAATACATCGTCGGCAAATTCCACAACTTCATCACTGCGGTCAGAATCCATTATGTGTATAATGATAAATCTAATGTTAAACACAAAACCCGACAATGTCTGAGTATTCAGCCAGAATGATGTTGTTACTTTCCAAATGAATTTTATCTACGACTACTGATATTGACATAGCATATATAACATTTTTAAAGCCGTTGATTTTGGGTTGGGTTTGGTGGGCGGAAATACCTAATAATAATTCACCATACATGATATTACTACTTAATATTACTATCATACCCGACCCTATTAAATAGAATGAAAGTCACACTGAATTCAGGTTTCGTTAATGAGATTGTAATCATCGAAATAAAAGCCCTGGGTTGCATTTGCAATAACCTTTTGCATCGCAGAGTAGATTTCACGGAATAGACGACGAAGTGTTTCCCCACGGAGCGTATCAGTAGTTTCAGAACTCATCATCTGTGTACTAATTAGTTCGTTGTATACACCATTTATATCTCAAGCAAGTTCATGCATTAACGAGTGAAATATTTTGCTGTCCATGATAGAATTGGTGATCAACGCCTGAGAAATGGATGCGGCTCATTGTTGTCTGCGAGTGCATTGTTGTCCGCACGTGGATATAGTCACACAGTCCATACAGGCCTTCTCCATTCTTTTTGGGTGTAGGTTTTTGTTAACTGTTGCTTTGACTACCATTGTACTTCTTCGTCTATCGATTCAGATTGTTCTTCCCTTGTGCGAATTTCAGATTGAGGTTGTTCTGTTGGTCGGGGTACAGGATTTGATTGAAGTGCGGTTGATTGATCCGAATATTTTTCTGTATCTGTTTCATCGGTTGATTTTGCCTTGTGCAGGAGTCTCATCAAATATCTCATCTATTCTCTTGCAGGCTGAATGTTTCCAGCTTTTACGAAAGCAAGTATATCGTAATGATGCTCAATTATCACGCCAGAGACTTTTCCAGACGCAGTAAATTCCCTCTATACCCACTTGAATCATACCTCTCTTATGTTTGTGATGGTTGTTTTATCTCTAAATTTTTCCAGTCTGGGGATGAAACAAACATGCTCTCATGGATTCTTCAAAGATCAAATAGAGACCTTCAGTAACATGTTCCTATGGCGTTTGCATTGATTAACTCTTACTCGGGTATAGGAAGTACTTCTTTGATGGCTCACTCATTGCGTTTTTAGACGTCGTTTCCTTTACGTGTAACGTCTGCAGTTACTGATATTGCTTTTATGATATCCTTGGTGCGGTTAACTATTTTGTGAACTCACATAGGGTCTTCTTATGTTTCTTCCTGTTAGCGCTGACACTTCATCCGCTGTTGTTCTCGTTGTCATGTTAGTATCCTTGCTGCGTTCGGCAATTTCCCTTCGTGATTTAACCAGCGATGCAAATGTGTGTTTAAAGCCCGCTGTGAGGTTTTCTTGTGCAGTCTGTCGCGACTGTAATTTATCTTTGACACTTGCACGACTAGCAGTACCATTGTATACCATTACAAATTAATTCGTGGTGTTCATTGGCGGCTTTAGGGCGTTGTTTTCATACGTTTCTATCACATCACTGGCAGATATTTTATATAATTTTCATTATTGCTACATTGATTAATGCATCCCAACCCGCACGATATTCACTTGGTTCTTAAGCATAATGTCGTCTTGTACAACAAGATTGTTTTTTTTCAGCATCCATATCGTCAATGCAAAGTGCTTAATCGATATTGGAAAGGAAATTGATGGTGGAGGCAGTGCCACTCAACGATTTTGAAAATCTTTTAAAACATCAAATGGCAGTAAAATCTTTGATATTTTTTCATGACTTTGTTTTCACTAAGAGCATCTGCGAATTTCCTTTTCGTGATACCATAGTGTAATACAATATATAATACAATTATGTCTTAATATTGTGTAAAGTGTAGAAGCATCTATATCAAAATCTAAGTCGAGTTCAAAAGTCATGGGCAAGTAGCGATTATTAGAACGTGTGTTCGATGTGGAGCAAATAAGTTCAGATTCATAGGATCTTCCAGTTATATCAGTGGACGCAAACACGCAAGGCCGCATTAAAGAAAAGTCGGCGGAGATATCGTGGCAGCATTAACAAAGTTACCGGGGACACCATGGAGTAAACATCCCGGTGAAAAACATATTCCTGGACACTATTGCTACAGAGGTGGTACCCGGCTGAATACATGACTTGATTCTAACAAACAACCAAACTCTGGTGTAGCGACCGTAAATCGTGTTGATGCTACGCGTTACCGACATGCTTGTAAAGTATCATATATCTACGAACGTGAACGTGCCGACGCATCGAGTATGCTTGACGAAATAAGTGCTGTGGGAAATGTACTTACCTGTAATAAGAAACATTGTATGTTGCTGATTTGACGTACAACACCAAATTGGATTCATCAGGCTGATATTTTATTTCTTGCACATGATCATGTCGTGATGAAAAGGTTGATTGTACATCTACAAGAAGCTGTGTCGTTGATGTCAAAAGATTCTGCAAGTGTCGCAGATGCACTCGAACGTATTTATGAACATTCACCACTAATATAGGCATGATTACGACATCTGAATTTCTCGGTTCTCTTGCCGCGTTGGTGACGACACACATGGTACGATGCCATATTTTACATGTCAACATTAATGGTGACAATGCTACTGTGAAACAATTCAATCGCACACTTCCAGAAGGATTATTCATTAGCGGTTGAAATGATTGATGCCATCTCGGATGCAGCGAACCCGCATCTTGATTGAAAAGCAGTCCTGGATCGCAGATCGGTGTCACGAATGGGTAATACATCTTATGTTACCCACATGAACACTAAGCAAGGAAGTCAGCAGACGAACGATTTGATTAAGACCACCGAATGCGATTCCACAAAAGAGTATCATATTTACTCAGAAAATAATTTCACAGTTGGCAATGCTGCAACCACTCGAAGACAAGTTTGTTCGGCATTTGTATGCCAGAAGAGTAGGTGGGCAGCGTCTTGTGGTCTATCGATTTCTTTACGATCTCGAAATTGATTGATACCACAATGCAATCAACACGCTACCGATTGGAACAGTCCAAAGTCGAGAGATCTTCGACCACCAAACTGAAGATGTGCGAGAGAGGAATTGCAGGTCCTTCCAGCAAAAAGGAAACTGCCGCCAAAATATGTTTTGATGCGTAGTAAATGCTCTTGGACATTATTCACGTTAGCTTGTTCAGAAATACGTTTCTTCACAACAAGATGATAGCTAAACGTGTAGGCGGTGATTCCATCTGTGAGTGTTCATCGCTTGGTAAGAAGTGGTGACAGACTCACATTGTTAAACACATTTCGATGTTTCTGACACCGACTAATATTTGTCGTGTGTTGAAATTTACGTCTGTCTTGAAGATGTTAAACGTACATGAGATCTTTCTGCACAATAACCCAGGTAGCACCATTGTCCTTTATAATGTTCTCAGAACTATCAACATTTTAGGTAGTACTCCCACGTTTTAGGTAGCAGTCCTACGTATTCTTCAACAGATTTGCCCACATATTCGTCTTTGAATTGACCAACACACCTTTGTGTGTCGTTACTAAACAACGCATGTTCTCTCAGATGATCAGTGATATCCAATTCGTTGGCCAAATTTAGTTATGCCATGTGCGCGTACACCTCGTTGGTTGTGATATGTATCAGCAGCTAGTCAGTGTCGGTGTACATTATCTTTACACCATGCTGGTAAAGCGGATTAATCTTGTCATAGCAAAACTCATACATTAGCGACTTCGACAAGTCTAACACGACGATTCAAAACTGACTGGTTTTCGGGCTTGAGGTTTGATTTTATTTTACTGTGAACATCAACAAGCCCACCATCTAAGATATTTAGAGACTTAAAGGCTTCGTTTGTCTTGTTCACTCTCATGGACAAGGTCTACGTGTATTTATTCGCGTAGGTAGTCCAATGTTTTAAAGAATACGGAATTATCCTTGAGCTAGAAAAAGTCCTTTTCAAACGTTTCTTTGTTGTCCTTTATTATCAGATCCGTATTCATGTGGATATAAAATGCCATCCAAGCATTCTGGCGAAATTCAAGTACTAGATAAATCTTTTTTACACATGTAACCAAACCACAGTAAAGTACTTATTTATGTTTAGTCCTAAGTCATGATGCTAGTTTCGTGCAGCCGGTGCATGTACCTCAAACTTTATCAACGATCGCGTATCCATACGTGGATAACCACGTACCAGGCACCAGCAACGCTTCGTGTGCCTGCAAATAACGAGATATCCACGCACCAGGCTCCTTATGCACAGTATCATTGTCTACACCATGTAAATGTTCAGTGTATACTAGATGAACCTCAAAGTATTACCCTTGATAACTGTTAATGTTGTAATTCTTTATGGGTTTTTGCACACGTCAGTGTGTGTTGGATCAGTCCAGTAAAACCCACCAACCTGCAACGGTTGCATCATTGCCCAACCATAAAGTTTATTTTAAATAAGAAAAATAATGTAACTGTTAGGGGGCAGCGTGGTCATACCCGTCTTTGTTTGGGTCGTTTGCTCGCGCAAATCTATCCCTCACCATATAGAGTTCCAAAAAATGGTAGCTTAATAAACATGGGCTGGACAGTGTCTGTGGCTCCAACGCAATCTTGGTTTTTGACAACATTGTATGCCAAGCCATTCATGTTGATGAAAAGTAATGTGAGGATCTAACATGTAAACCTACATAGAATTGTCATGAAATTTCTCAAACGCATGAGCAAACAACAAGACACAGGCCGTGGTTGTCGCCCATGGTCTAACACTCGAATGCCGACCAAACTTTGCTACCGTGCTCGTAATCTTTCTTTGAAATACCATCGTGATCCAATAACGTATTAAACGCTTCGATCAGTGGCAACCGAGCTTTAGAATATTTTTCACCTGCATTCATCTCACCTTATCTCGTTATCTGGTCGGTACGCATGATTGCAAACTTTCCCGCCACTAGATTGTCCGCTAACTTGTCCAAGGACGAACACAGACACCGTAACGAATCGATAAAATGCATTTGACCCAGCCAGAGCGTCAGGTACTTTTTAATGGTCATGGCGGATCACGCTTATCGGTGAGTATGATGCTGTGGCTACTGCTTGCATATTCGGGGGACCATCATATCTGCACAGATTACGAAGCACTATAAGAATTTTTGTTTTGTTGGAGTAAATTCTCAGTTGCAGATTGATTGCGTGCGTCTCCTCTGCATGTGCCAGTGATATGACCCTGATCACGTACTTTAGAGCTTTCAGCACCACCGGTGGAAGTAAAGCTCCTTCACAGGCCCAGCAATGAGTGGCGGCAAAAAAATCACGAATGTTAGCAAGAGTCGAATCAATTTCTCTGTAACTTCAATCGATTTAAACAACTTCTAAACATAATATTTGCCGCGATACACCATTGGTGGTTCAGTTTGCCCGTCACACCAAACTGTATCATAACAAAACCCGCACTGGATTTGTTCATCGACTTGTATTTCTTGGCCGTTGTTCTAAGCAGAGCTATGGCTTTCTACTGGAACGTTGTACGATTTGGATTCTTTTGTTTTTATTTCACTCGGCAGAAACAAATCAATCTGAGTTCGTCCATGTTGACCATATGAGGACTGCAAGAGAACGAAAAACTTTATCCAAGTAAAGGTCGGTTATAACGCTGACAAATTTGCCCGCTCAAAACATCTTTTATCAACGTTTTATACTTTTATCACTTATCTTGGAGGAACCCACTCGAGTGTTGATACGTAACTGGAACCACGAAGTGGCTGATATGACGAATTATGTACCTAAACTTTGGCACATCTGTGAAGATTCCATCTCGGTCATGTTGTTGGTGTGCATTTCTGCATTATCTCAAGAATCTTTTAAATACCGTTATTAATTTCATCATGGATGATGCTTGTGTCTTTACTATTTAGGATTGCCCACGCAAAGCTGTGAATACACTGTGTAATATGTTTAATTCCACCAGTGTCAAATGGCATAATGGGACGTACGCTAATGACAACATCTGCTTTAACTCCAGAGTTGCCAAAATTTTGTCACACCGTTATGATTCTAGGAATCATAATTATTAACAGCTTTCGAGAGTCTTTACCTGATTGGTATGAGGGTTGGATAATTGCCACGTAATAAATTAATCAACCACTATGCGTATGAAATTTAAATTCAGGTTCTTGTTATTGCTGTGCTTTTGCAAGAACATACACAACAGCGTCAGTAGCAAGAACAGATGTAATACGTTTTAATTCATCGTTAATATGACGACGGTGTTATTCATCCTCAGTAAGACGACTGCATTGTTCAAACTCGTCAATTAAGGTACATTAGCGAGGCGCGCGCCAGTCTGTCCACTCATCATTGACCAGTCGACAGTAAACATGCCTTCCAATTTAGCCAAGCTGAACGAAAAGATGCCGAAGCTGAAGCGATAGAGAACGTGACGATGTTAAGACTGGCAAAAGACCCCATTGAAAAAGCCTTCAGAGAAGAAATAAAAGATGAGATACCGACCACAATAGAGAACGCAGCAAGAGAAGGTTAAACAACAATGGCAGCAGGAAGAGAGAAGTTTTGTTAATTGTCTAGTAGATACCAAGGAGTTCTCTTTCAACTTTCGCAGTAGCAGGACTTTCCCTGTGGAAAAGCCTGAAATGAAACGGAGGCATTCTCCCACACGTTAGGCAGAAGGAGTTTCCAAAACAAAAGAACCATTTTTAGGGCTATAGAGATGTATCTAAAAGAAATACTAATCCATTTGCCAAAAATTATCTTTGTATGATTAGTGTTCGTGTGTCTTTGTCTTTGATTTTTCCTAACAAAATGATCCCTTTTCCTACTCTAGTATGTGTATGTAAAGGGTTAGTAGTGTTTCAATAAACATACGATACCTTTGCTTGTATGATAGTGTGCTTTTTATGTTTAGGCGTATATATCTTTATACTTATCTTTGTCTTTAAAAACGTTTTATCCCTTCTCCAACATGTGTTTGTATGGAATATAATGTACTTGTTTGCAATCGTGAGCTTGTATTTAAATAGTATGTCTGTAAATACAAAGTGGAGAGAGTTTGGATGTTTTGTATGTGATGTGTTTTGTGTGAGGTTATAATTTCTTCACGTCCGTGCTATAAGCTAATAAAGTGGAGCCTTGGTCAATCGGGATCCCTTTGTTGAGGCTTTAATGCTAAAAATTTATTAGACAACAGACACGTTTGATGCCATAGATGCACTTGGAATATGCCCGTCACGTCTTGGACGAACAGACTATTAAGCTATTCGGAAAGCAGCAAATTTAGAGGTAGGGACAAAAAAAAAAGAATACTGTCTCATCTGATAACGCGGCAGACCAGGAAGGTGAAGCCTGTAGTAATGACACCACCGCAGAGCCAGCCAGCACAAAAGTGGGTCATTGTCCCTCAAATTGAGGACTAGGCTCCGGAGGGGAAACGACAGCACCAGAGGAGCTTCAGCGATCACACCCGCAGACACCTCAACATTCACAGGCAAATCGTGGAGAGCTGAGGGAAAAAGTCTTCAGAATCCCTCAAACGGAAGATTGTGGTTTTGAAGACGCACAACCCCCCTCAGCACTCCACATCAATATTATGTTAGGGGTATAAAAAGTTGGAGGCAACGATGTGTTCGTGTAGCTAGGCTAGGGAGGTGAGGACACTAGGATTACTGGAGGACAAAACGGTCCTCGTCAGAGACAACATATCTCTAGAAAAGATATACTAATCAAATTGCCAAAAAGTGTTTTTGCATTTGTATATTTGTGTTTTGGTGTTTGTATGCATTTATGTTTTATGCCCTAACAAGTTTCTTTCTCAAATGGGTGTTTGTAATGTTTGTAAGTGCTGGTTTAGTCGAGCATCTATAAACACATCATACCCATGCTTGTGTGATAGTGTGTGATTGGAAGGTGTATTGAATGGGTGACCTTGTCTTTGTCTTTAAAACGCTGTATTTTCTCCAAAATGTGCTGGTATGGAGTAGAGTGTGTTTGTCTGTAATTGGGTGTTTCCATGTAAACGGTGGATAGTTTCTTTGAGTTTGCGTGATACTGTTACATTTGGGTGATGGGGCATGTATGTTTTATGTATTTTGTATGAGAGGATGTTTCGGTCACGTTCGTGCTTTAGGAATATAAAAGGGAGCGTAAGTCAGTCGTACCATTTACTGTCAATCTAAGAAGAGGAATTATGGCAGAAAAGTTGCAAGACGCACTAGACATGTGGTGGATATCGAACAGCTACTTGAGCAGGGACAGGCTCGATGGCATGCCCTAGTCCGAGTGAGAAGGGAAGCGGCTGCCCTCCAAAGAGTGAAGAACCTCATTAGAGAAGTAATGGAAAATGAGAAGGAGACGGTGTAAAAACGGGATCAGGAGAGGAAGGAAAAAGAAAAGAAAAGGATGCATGCAGATTTTGAGGGGCTGAAAGATAACTGGATGAAGATTCAGGACAAGTTTAAGAGGATGGAGCATCCTGACTATATACCACATGATGGAAAGAAGAACGCGAATTTCCTGCAAAAACTGAGGAAATGGTTGAGGACCTGGAGGGTAGAGAGAAAGTAGAAGAAACTCACAACGGCCTTTTCAGGGCCACTAGTTTGCCTGGATAAAATATATACTTTGGCTATAGCCGAGAAAAGTTTAGGTTTTGTGTTGTATATGTATCGTCTGTTTTCAAACTCCCATAACAAAAGTTTGTCTTTGTTTTTGTATATGTATTTTCTATGTTATAGTCCCTAAACCCCTTACCCATTACGCTTCACTTTTAACTCTTTTTCCCTAATAAACATTGTCTCTATAAATTATTTTGTCCCCATAAGCCCATCACGTCACCCATGTTAAATTTCCCTTAATTCCTGTAAATTGTTTGGGTACTTTCCATGGATAAATCCCATTGTCCCCAAGTGCCGCAATTAACTACATTTATATATAACGTGCATCGCAACCACTTTTCTATTTGGTTTGAATGAATAAATTAAGTTAATTTTTTATTTTGTCAATACCACTCAATTATCACTTATGAACTGGATTAAGTGTCTCAAACCATACGAAAGACATGGTGATTTGAAGAGGAGGGACGCATCTTGACACTGCTGCATGTGATTTCAGTTCTGTCATTGCATGTTTGGAACTATGATGTGAGAAAAGGAAGAATTCTTTCAGTAGATATAATCAAAAAGTCGCTATGGAATATCAAGTTTAATCCATTACGTATGCACTAAGGAGAAGGTTATTGCAGTTGGAAATGTAATCGAAATTACAGAACAATTTGTCGTTGTGCAAGCCAGTTTTAGAACCCATAACATAGCGCATGTAATTCGGATTTGCAGAACTAACATTTTGAGGAAATTCAAGATGGAAAGATGTAAGTATATTGTTTTTTGCTATTCTACTTACCAGCAAAAGAAGACATGTTTATGCCTTGTTAATTGCCTGCTCTTTGTAGAAACACCAGCAATGTAACTACGTCTATGGCGTCTACCGCTAGCGTAAAACCGAAACATTGTATTAAAAAGTTAACGTAAGCAGATGGTGTTTGACAGTCCCTTCAGCCAGCGGAAATAAAATTTCTTCGTCGTCTTGGCTTCTTGTCTCTGAAGCCCTTCAGCTGCAGTTTTTTTTAAATTTATAGATTTAGTGACTGTGTGTGATTTTGATTTTTAACGTAGCTTTAACAATTTTTCAGTCATATTCTACGATGTCTGCAATGAGGCAGTTTATAGTGATGTCTAGCATTGGGGCATCATGCCGCAGATATGTAGCATGATGTCCCACCCAATCACATTATCCTGACACTAGGCCGACCAGTCCTAACACTAACCTCTTAATGCTGAGCGCCAAGCGAGGTAGCTGTTAATACCATTTTTGTAAGTCTTTGGTATGACTCGGCCGGGGATTGAACCCACGATCTCCCTCATCCGAGGCGGACGCTCTAACCACTAGGCCACCTGAGCAGTTATAGATTTATATATGTGGCTTATAGAATGGTACGTCTCTGGTACATATGCTATAGCTCTTGGCCACATTACGCTTTCATATACTATTTGTATATACCCCAAAGAGGACTGGTAATAGTATGAACCATTCCATTTACGAAACGTGATGGAACATTTATCTTAAATAACTGTTTAAATGATTAGAATAATGCGTCTCTCATGTTTATTGTAGACGTAGCGAATACCACGCTCATTTGTTGTTTTTTTCTAAAAGTTTTATTTGTCACTCAGTAAACTCGTCCATGCTTGTTCACTTTATCATCTCTGTAAAGGTCCCCTCCCCTTTGCAAAGGGTGTGGATTGATTGGCGGATTGTACCTTCTTTCAATGTGTCCGTTGTATTCGGTTCTCGTTATCTAGGAGATGATCGCCCTCGGTGTTATCGCCCGGATTGAGTAAACTGATAGGTGTAATACATAGAGATCTGAGCAGATATATAGAACAGAACACAATATTTATAAATATATATTTAAAAAAATAGCCGATCTGTTTTACTGATAGAATTAGTTCATCATACGATAGAGGGAACAATCGAAGTCGTTGCCATGTACAACTGCATAACATGCTTAGCTCTAGTTCACTCCAATTTCACTGTAGCTGTTCTCTATCCTTTCGCCTTTTTCATTTCCTTCCTTTTCCTTTTTCTCCCCAACCTTCCTACTGTTTCGCCTCCCTTCGGCCGTCAAACTTTGTGTGGGTAGGTGGATATGTAAGCATTTAGATACACAGATACTTGGATACGTCAGTGCGTAGGTTCATCTGAGGATACATCTGAGAATACGTCTGAAGAGCTTTTTTCCCCATTTGTGCTTTCAAGCGTTGTTCGTTTATACCGCCAAAATGGTGTCCGTCGACCTTCCAGACATCAGGTCCCTTGGACAAATCTTTTACGAGAGAATTTCTTCCAAACTGGCTATCGGAGTCCCCTGTACCTTTACAGTTGCAGCAAAGCTTAGACTAATTAGATTTTTCGATGGGGGAATATTTACAGCTAGGACATTTCGTTTGAGAAACACACCCTATTTAGCGTAACCAATCAGGGTGAAATATATTTACGCTTTTTTTATTAGCGCCAAAACTGGGATCAACTTGACCTTCCAGGATTTTGTTTAACGGTTTCTTGAAATGTTCAATTTTGATAGATCCACTATGAAATCGAATTTCGCCGAGTCCTTAATAGTCGTCTCGCGGTTAAGTAAACGAATGCTTAATTTAAAAATATCTACCTCTACCGACCAGACATTAGAAATCACAGCAGTATATCAATTTAATAAGCGCCTGTCCCCATAAATATATTAATTGTTCTCTGGCCCAAACTAATTTGACCCCTCACAATATCTACCTCAAAATTGACGAAACATTTTTACTTCATCCACAAACAAATCTAATAAACTAAAACCTAAAGCATCTACTACATTAATGTACATGTTTGTTTACAAATTAGTTCCTAATGCACTATATTAGTTTTAGACGCACGTGTTGTGCACTTAACGTGCAGTATAAATGTGTTCAGTATCGTAAATTATCATATAGTCGGTACACTTTACCCATACTGTGTGCAGTTCAATATTTTTGATATCATTATCTAAGGGAATTGGTCAAACGATAGCGTGCGAGTGAAATAGGTGGGGTTATAAATGTTACATGGAGTCCACCCTATTTACAAGAGCGGATTAAAATGTTAACTGACAGTAGTGAATATACTCCTCTCTGTACAGATACGAAGGACGTCATAATCCGCCCTCCAAACTGAAAGAACGTTAGCGAACCATAGCATATTTACGCCGTAAAAAAGCTCTTATCATGTGATACAAGTCCGAATTTATCTATGTTTAGCACAGTCTGCTGTTCCTAATAAAATAATGCAAATAACAAATACATTCTTCTCAATCTGGAATATCTGCATCCATAATCGTCCCATCACATATCCAACAATTTGGATGCAAAGAAGTGAAGAAAAGTGACACTCACTGTCAAACAGTTCTCTATGTGACATCACATTGAAATCGAATATACAGTCTATGTTGAAAAGTTCTGCTGTTTGAGTCAAATATTCTATTTATTCGGAAGGACAGCGGCTATTTGAATTATAACTTGTTTACTAGTCGTAGCACAGCTTACAAATTCCATGGACTATTTTTTTAAGCTCAAAAATTGAAAGGTGATGTATCTGAATCAAAATGAATGAAATTATTTCTTCTTCTTCCAATTGCCATTAAAAAAATCGACATTATTCACCTCGTTTCATAAATTCAATATTAAATAAACCAATTTGAGATCCTCTAATTACTGCACGACTCTGACAAAGTAAAGTTAACTTAGACGAAAATGAGTATATAATAAACATACATACATACATACGTACATACATACATGCATGCATTATGTTCCTCATAATACCCACACCACACCCACACTGCTTACAACGGTATTTCTAAAACCACTGATAAAATTATATCTAAAGTAAATGCTGCTTGTGCAGAATCCGTATGGATAGTGGTACTGAGAGGAGACACAGACTAATTCAAATTCAGTGATAATAGTTGATTTTTGTAAACCGATGTGTTTCAAATTTATCTTCTTACGTGTGTTCCCCTCATCACAAAGCAAAACAAAACAGTGTATTTTGTGAAAAAAATTAAGATACGCAATGCTTATTACTTCAATATTTATTGCCGTGTTCAAGAGTTATAATCACTAACATTGCATGCGGAAATATCCATTATAAGTTGTACAGCTTTATTGGTATCGAAGCACGTTCCTTTTATTCATCGAATGATGGTGTTCTTCCGCGCTTTTAATAAGTTTCAAAAGACGTTTTCCATTCATTGAAAGGTCGCATCAAAGACTCGAGGTTCAATCTATATCCCAAAAGGTCGCATAAATTCGGGACAATTTGGAATCATTGTGTTGAGGTAAGTCTGTATGTCGGAGTAAATCGTCTCGCAGTTGCCAAGAATGTTAATAGGTTGCCCTAATGCGATCAAATATTTTTTTACCCAGACGAGGTCACAGTTACAGGCGATATTGTTATTGCTCAGGTCTAGACGTTTCAGTCCGGGAAGGTTGCTGATGGCATGCGAGATGACAGTGAGGTTCGTGGAAGCAAGGTACAAATTCTGCAAGCTGTAAACATTTGTGAGAGAGTCTTGAGAAATATAAATCAGAGGGTTTCCGGAAAGCGACAGATCCGTCAGCCTATTCATGTCATGAATGTCAGTACGCTCGATGCTCCGGATCTGGTTCTTGGAAAGGTCAAGGTTGACAAGATTTATGTTTGCAATGGCCCCAGGTACTCGCGTAAGTTGGCAGTCACTTAGGCTCAACATTTCCACGTTTATGTTATGCATGATTTCGATCGACTCATCACTGATGAATTCTAATTTGTTTCCATCCAAGGCCAAGCTTTTCAAATGAGTTAGATTTGTTGTAACCTTTGGAAATTCGGTCAAACTATCATACCTGAGCGAGAGCACTTCTAGGGTATCGCCTATTGCTATGAATGGCGCATCGATTAGAGCCGAATTACCAAAGGGGGAACAGTGGTCTATCTGCAGTTGTGTTATATGAGTCAGCTTTGTCAGTCCTATAGGTACTGTCAACATCCCTACGTGTTTCATTGTTAATTTTCGTAATGTGATTTCAAAGCCATGAAATGGATCGGGTGGCATATTATAGAAATCTCCACCCTCGACGTCTAGTTCTTGTAGTTGTTGTAAATGTTTTAAGGAAAGTGGCCAGTTCTTCAGGATCTTGTGTCCGAAGGTAAAGCCAATGACACTGTCTCCAATAAGTCGCATCGTACGATCTGCAAATTCAAGTATAGGATTCAGAGAAACGTCTAAATACGACAATGTAGACAGTGATTCCAGAGCTGTCGGAAGTTCTGCTAAGTGATTGTCATGTAGATCTAACGTGGTCAGAATATTCTCAAGCCCGGCAAAAGCGCTGTTATTAATGGTGTCCAGGTTGGCAGTGTTCAGACGTAGCACGTTTATCCGCAAGCCAACAAAAGCATTATTAGCGAGAGTACGTGACATGTTTAGGTTCTCACCCATGTGAAGTGTATTGTATCTGTGGTTCGCATCGTTGAAGCTGGGGATTGCAGTAAACCCTTTGTTACTACAATCAATTACAGCTGAAATAAAGGAATTACGTTAATTGTGAGAGCAACAGTAAGTACATACGATATACCCATCCTTCCATCGGCAACAATTGTTATTTTGGATTTACTAGTCCGCTAAGGACCAATCCGGAAAAATGGTTTCAAAATCAGAATTGATCCCGTTTGTGTTATGTACAACTGAACCCGCTTCATATGAACACTCACTTCAATAGCAATGTCCGGACTATTTGATCTCTGGGAATATTAATTACACCTATCACTTGATTCACGAATATATATATATATATATATATATATATATATATATATATATATATATATATATATATATATCGCATGACTCACGTGTTAGTTTTGTAAAAAATCTCTTATCACAATTTGTGCATATGTAACACATGTAATAACTCTTCACGACGTCATAAAATACGCGATAAAGTCATGCAAAATAAATACTTTTTTTATCAAGATGTCTTAATAACTTTAAAGTCATTTTACTAAACTATTCTGCGATTGGCTCAACTAAAATAAGTAGTTTTTTGGCATGTGTCAAAGTTAATCTTACAGCTGTGTCCATTTTAAATAATAATTTTAACCAAGTCGAACACATGTCGAATAATTGCTCTCTTTTTGCACACTAAGACTCGCAAAAGATAAAATCATTCCACCCGTTTCATCATAAGACTCGCAAAAGACAGAGAGCACTTGACTCGTTTCAAGTATTTTGTCTTAAATGAGTACACTTGTGATATCCTCTATTTATGTGTATTACTATATATATATATATATATATATATATATATATATATATATATATATATATATATATATATATATATATATATATATAAAACTGTGTCTGTCTGTGTGTGTGTGAGGTAAAGAATGACTTTTGCGAACATGAATTTGGCAAATAGACGATTAAAATCATAAAGAAGACAGAGTGAGAGGCAAAATGACGGTTACTTACTTCCTTGGCATACACATGGTGGAGGAGCTCCGTCACAGATATTCGAGTCCGCACTGTGCGACCAACGTACCATCTGTAGCGCCTGTTATAAATAGTAGAGACAGCCTAATAAACTACCATTTGTAGCATCTCTTATACATAGTAGAGACAGCCTAATAAACTACCATCTGTAGCATCTCTTATACATAGTAGAGACAGCTTACGAAATTACCATCTGTATAATCTATTATTCATAGTGGAGAAAGCTTAATAAAGTACCATCTGTATCATGTTATACACAGCAGAGACAGCGTAATAAAGTACCGTTTGTAGCATGTGATATACATAATAAAGACAGTTTAACAGAGAACCATTTGTAGCATGTGTTTGTTATACATATTAGAGACAGCTTAATAAAGTATCATCTATAACATCTGTTATACGTAGTAGAGACAGCATAATAAAGAACCATTTGTTGCATCTATTATTTATAGTGGAGACAGCTTAATAATGTACCATTTGTAGCATCTGTTATACATAGTTGAAACAGCTTAATAAAGAACCATCTGTGTCATCTATTATTCATAGTGGAGAAAGCTTAATGACGTACCATCATTAGCATCTGTTATACATAGAGCTGACAGTTTAATGAAGAACCATTTGTAACATCTGCTATTCATAGTGGAGACAGCTTAATGACGTACCATCTCTAGCATCTGTTATTCATAGCTAATTCACTCGGTCAATACACAGATACCTGGAGCATATCGTAACTCCATTCAAAGTGCAAATATGTGTATTTGTATGTGATATAAATAAAATATATGTATAGTTTGTACGCTGTATCAATGATATACCACTCGGAAAGCCTCATTTCCTGTTAATGAAAAAATTATACATTTCTTTGTATATCACTGATACAGCGTATATCTATCTATCTATCTATCTATCTATCTATCTATCTATCTATATATATATATATATATATATATATATATATATATATATATATATATATATATATATATATATATATATTCAGTCTGTTCATTTCTACGAATTATCTCCAAATTAGACAGCACACCATACCAGACATGAGCTTTGTTGAATCAGCGGACAGGACTGAATTAGCCCTTTGTTTGTAATAATAATAATAATAATAATAATGATAATAATAATAATAATAATAATAATAATAATTATTATTATTATTATTATTATTATTATTATTAATTTTATTGTTATTATCATTACTGTTTATTTGCTTTTTAAAGTCAACAATACACACAGTTCCAAAGATTCAGATTTCCAATTATATCAGTGCTTTAATAAGGAATGAATTGTTCGAAGATTACACTAAATAGTGTTTAAACTTGACCATATAATTTTATGCATGAAGAATAATTAATATCATTTGATTAATGAATAACAGAAACGAGAAGAAATAAAAACGAGAAGAAAAAAAAGCAGCCGCGATATTTAAAGATCTGCATTTGTAATTGTGATTGTAGCTTCAAGAACTATTAGATGATTATTTGTATCAAATTTGTATGCAGTAATATTTATCTTACCTGTAAGATGTACAGTCCCCACATATACATTGTGTGCATAGAGACCTGCAATAGTTACAAAACATACGTTGTGTACATAGAGACCTGCAACAGTTACAAACGTACACTGTGAGCTTCAAGACATGCAAGAGTTACAAAATATATATTGTATAATACAAACTTTGCAACAGTTAAAAAAGCTAACAAAAATAAATATTAAGATGATCTTGATGATAAGGTAGAGAAAGAACGACAATGGCAATAACGATGAAGTTGACGAATAATACTATGCTGAATTGCTATTTAATGTGGATAGATATGTAATATTGCGACGAAGATTATAATATTAACTATCAAGTAAGTTTATCACTGTGTAACATGAAATCAAAAGCATTGCTACCTACCTAGTTCCAACGTTTTGCAAACTCGGGGACAAATCTCACAAACACAGAATCAGTAGTTGGCACTAATATTAGCAAATGCGATATTTATTTCTTCAGCAATACTAATTGTTGCTGGATGTGAGAGGTAAGTTTCAAACGCACTTCTGTAGGGTTCAAAGCACAGACATGAATTTAATGCGAGCTTGCTTCGCACTATGGATTCGTAATCACGTCACTGAACAAAAATCACGTGGGACTGTGATCAAATATAATTATCTGACATATCATTTGTCAAGAGGGGTTAAATGCCATGGCTGGAGGTAAATCACTCAGGATGATCCACTCATTAGGTGGCTTTAGTGCCACCGAGATAAAGACAAGGAAGACGCACTCATACTAGCTTAAATTTTTATTTTATTTTAGGTCTAGTGTACAAACAATGTAAACAAATAGTACGTAGATACATATTCTGAAAAATGGGAAGCCCGAAAACACCTTAGAAACCAACGATCTTGAATGAGCGATCGCTTTGGTGGCGCTCTACAGTTTCGTATTTTGCATAGATTTAGAATTTTGAAGAAAAAGAATTTCCCTGGCTTTCCTCACAGGTTATACTGGTTATTTAAAACAGACCTTATATATCTTAGACATAATTCAAAGAACCTTTAATTTCCTTTTGTTTGGTGTATGATTGATGGGTGTAATATGAATTATAGAGTACACAGCTTGGCCTTACTCCAGATGTGCTACGTTCAAAAACGTGCTAGCTCCACTTGGTCATTTTCACTTCCTGAACTTCAGGGGTAAGTTGTATAAAAAAGAGCCGACAACTTTTTTAGATTTGATATATTTGGTAATTCATTCATTGCGCTTTCAGAAGCTGGGGGTTGACTAGTCTGGCAAAATTCATTTTCCCTATTTTAATAGCTGCTATGTATAGTGTACTTTAGTCTAATTCATACTGATTTTTTAGCACATGAGAGCAGTCATTTTAGTTAGCAGTGTGCTTAGATCATGTACAATTTCTTAAAGTACACTATCCAACGAATCCACATTACAGTAATGTAGCATAGAGGTATGCCAACATTCTCTCCATTGTGAATGTTTTGAATGCAAACAACTTCACCTTACATACGTCACTCTCTCAAAAGTACATACTAACTGGTGATCGCCCCCTTTACGTCTTCGAGCAAAATCATCCACCGAACCCAGGACGACGTGAGAGAAAAGTGAGAGCGTGACTGTTTCTCAGTCAAACTCTCACTGTCAATGCCTGTGAACTGATTTTTTCAAAATGTATACATTATAAAGAAATAATGTATTAATAATACAACTGTACTGCATTTAAATAGACCATATCAGTGTCAGATTATCTGTTTCGACGTTTCTTTTTTCTCTTTTAGAACCTTACTTACACAACCTCTTTTCCATATGACTTGGCAAGCAAGCGATATACTTTGTTCAACCTGTGGATAATTGTTAAGATAATCGTGACACTTATGAAACTCCAGTTTGGTTTGGATATTATCTATCATGTCTTCAGCTATATTTCCCTCCTTTTTCTGTTTTAGAGTATATTTTACGATGTTATTACAAACTGGGATAATTTCAATTTTTAGGAGTTGTGACAGTCCTTGTCCATCTTTTTTATTTTCATTTCTATTTCAGTGCACCGCACTGTCATTAAAGATATATCATGACTTATAGCTGGTAGAGTTTCTTGTTCTAGAGTCTTGGTACTATCAAATATAAGCTGTAGATCTTTCTGACTGATATCCGATCAGTACTATTAATTTTAAGCTGAAGATCTTTCTGATTGATATCCAATTGGTACTATTCATTATAAGCTGTAGATCTTTCTGATTGGTAACCGATTGGTACTATTCATTATAAGCTGTAGATCTTTCTGATTGATGGGATTGGTACTATTCATTATATGCTGTAGATCTTTCTGATTGATGGGATTGGTACTATTCATTATATGCTGTAGATCTTTCTGATTGATGGGATTGGTACTATTCATTATATGCTGTAGATCTTACTGATTGATATTCGATTGGTACTATTGATTATACACTGTAGATCTTTCTGATTGATATCCGATTGGTACTATTCATTATAAGTTGTAGATCTTTCTGCTTGATAACCGATTGGTACTATTCATTATATGCTGTAGATCTTTCTGCTTGATAACCGATTGGTACTATTCATTATATGCTGTAGATCTTTCTGACTGATATTCGATTGGTACTATCATTTGTACGCTGTAGATCTTTCTGATTGATAACCGATTGGTACTATTCATTATATGCTGTAGATCTTTCTGACTGATATTCGATTGGTACTATCATTTGTACGCTGTAGATCTTTCTGATTGATAACCGATTGGTACTATTCATTATATGCTGTAGATCTTTCTGATTGATAACCGATTGGTACTATTCATTATATGCTGTAGATCTTTCTGATTGATATTCGATTGGTACTATCTTTCTGATTGATGACCGATTAGTACTATTACTCATAAACCGTAGATCTTTCTGATTGATAACTGAATAGCACTATTACTCATAAGCTGTAGATCTTTCTGCTTGATCCGATTAATTACTATTAATTATAAGCTAGATCTTTCTGATTGATATCCGATTGATACTATTAATTATAAGCTGTATATATTTCTGATTGATCGGATTGGCAATATTCATTATATGCTGTAGATCTTTCTGATTGATGGGATTGGTACTATTCATTATATGCTGTAGATCTTTCTGATTGATGGGATTGGTACTATTCATTATATGCTGTAGATCTTTCTGATTGATGGGATTGGTACTATTCATTATAAGCTGTAGATCTTTCTGATTGATGGGATTGGTACTATTCATTATATGCTGTAGATCTTTCTGATTGATGGGATTGGTACTATTCATTATATGCTGTAGATCTTTCTGATTGATGGGATTGGTACTATTCATTATAAGCTGTAGATCTTTCTGATTGATGGGATTGGTACTATTCATTATATGCTGTAGATCTTTCTGATTGATGGGATTGGTACTATTCATTATATGCTGTAGATCTTTCTGATTGATGGGATTGGTACTATTCATTATAAGCTGTAGATCTTTCTGATTGATGGGATTGGTACTATTCATTATATGCTGTAGATCTTTCTGATTGATGGGATTGGTACTATTCATTATATGCTGTAGATCTTACTGATTCATATTCGATTGGTACTATTGATTATACACTGTAGATCTTTCTGATTGATATCCGATTGGTACAATTCATTATAAGCTGTAGATCTTTCTGACTGATAACCGATCGGTGCTATTCATTATATGCTGTAGATCTTTCTGATTGATATTCGATTTGGTACTATTGATTATACACTGTAGATCTTTCTGATTGATCCGATTGATACTATTAATTATAAGCTGTATATATTTCTGATTGATCGGATTGGCAATATTCATTATATGCTGTAGACCTTTCTGATTGATATTCGATTGGTACTATCATTTGTACGCTGTAGATCTTTCTGATTGATGGGATTGGTACTATTCATTATATGCTGTAGATCTTTCTGATTGATGGGATTGGTACTATTCATTATATGCTGTAGATCTTACTGATTCATATTCGATTGGTACTATTGATTATACACTGTAGATCTTTCTGATTGATCCGATTGGTACTATTAATTATAAGCTGTAGATCTTTTTGATTGATAACCGATTGATACTATTCATTATATGATGTAGATCTTTCTCATTGATATTCGATTGGTACTATTCATTATATGCTGTAGATCTTACTGATTCATATTCGATTGGTACTATTGATTATACACTGTAGATCTTTCTGATTGATCCGATTGGTACTATTAATTATAAGCTGTAGATCTTTTTGATTGATAACCGATTGATACTATTCATTATATGATGTAGATCTTTCTCATTGATATTCGATTGGTACTATTCATTATATGCTGTAGATCTTTCTGATTGATATCCGATCGGTAGTATTGATTATACACAGTAGATCTTTCTGATTGATCCGATTGGTACTATTAATTATAAGCTGTAGATCTTTCTGATTGATAACCGATTGGTACTATTAATTATAAGCTTGATCTTTCTGATCGATATCCGATTGGTAAAGTAACAGATTGGAGGGGGGTATCGGCTAACTTGTGTAATCGTAATAATAAATTTCAAGAAAGCTCAAAGTCAGGACCTTTTTATTTTGACTATGAAATTGTGATAAGATGCTTAGTACAAGAAATATGATTAAAACATGAATGTATGTGTTTGATTACGTGTAACGTATGCAATACACAAATGCTATAATATGCTGGCCTTCATAACCTTAACATAATAATTCAGCGAGAAATGGACGACCCACGGAGTAAGTATTTTGAAAGTTAACCCTAAATTCTTAGTGTAGCGGGAGATAGCTGCTTATTTATGTGGCACAATATTTCTTTTATATTAAGCTTAAATCAATAGCAGTGAATTTAATTTGTTTGAACTGAATTAATTCCTATTGTTGTATTATATATAATTCCAGTCTATTTTTGAGAATAAAGAAATTAAAATTTGTAGACTTGTCTTATTTTTATAAGTATCGATGAGCTTTCTAATGCCATCCAATAAAGTTGTAATTATAACTACCTCAGTGCGGTGCTCTTTTATATGGTGGAGAGATATTGATAGAAGCGCTAATGTTGACAGCTATCCGCCGAATTTCGAATTTCACTCCTATTTATACTCTTCAGAAAGTAGTCATGTGATGTAAATTTAACCAATCATTGCTTGTCCGGGACGCCGAACAGGTCTGATGGTGCCGAACAGATATTCTACAACCAGCAACACAAACTGAGGGTTAATATACAATATAACTATCATCACTTGTCCGTTCACACTCTGTCATTAGCAAATATATAAACATTACGTATTTTGTCGTGTCCGTCAACGTCAACGTACTTGAAATCGTAACCAAGACAGTTAAGCTTGGGTGAAGATTACACAACTACCGATGAACGCTGATAACATTGAAAATATATTGACCAGCATAAAAATGAAGAATACACCATTAAATATTCAAAACATACTTATTCTTGTATAAAAGAAGGCCATCATTTACAACCAAGAAGTGAAATTTAATAAAAAATGTGAACTTGACAAACTTACTGTGTGGAACCGGTCATGTGATCTAGTGTCGGCCATCTTGCCTGCAGACGTATTTTCGTGATGTCAGCTGTTGGAGTCATCGAGCTTAGTGCTATTCGAATGATGAGTTGACATGGGAATTTAAGGGTGATAAACATATTTCTTGGTGTGACAAATTCATATGAAATAAGATTCCAGAAGATTTTGTTAAGTATTTAACGATGTGCGAGGTTGAACTTGATGACGCATGTTACCACATGACCGGCAATCACACTTGACATAAACGTGAACGGTTTAATACAGATATCAAGGTAAGTCGCGATCTATACACTTCTGATACATTACAGTGTTTAAATTCATTCTTTCAGCAGTTTATATAGTCATTGACATGAACAACATGTTAAATTTATGACACAGAAAAAACACCCTTCCCATCCATCATATTACAGCTTTAGAGCCCCCAGGTCTATTACACCACTATTGATTATACACTGTAGATCTTTCTGATTGATCTGATTATTAACTATTACTTATAATCTGTATATCTTTATGATTGATATTCGATCAGTACTTTTAATTATAAGCTGTAGATCTTTATGATTGATTCGATTAAGTACTATTAATTATAAGCTGTATTTCGTTCTGATTGATATCCGATTGGTACTAATAATTATACGTTGTAGATCTTTCTGATTGATATCCGATTGGTACTATTAATTATACGTTGTAGATATTTTTGATTTACATCCGATTAATAATATTATTTATAAGCTGTAGATCTTTATGATTGATCCAATTTAGTACTATTAATTACAAGCTGTAAATCTTTCTGATTGATCTGATCGGTGCTATTATTTATAAGCTGTAGATCTTTCTGATTGATTCGATTAGAACTATTAATTACAAGCCGTAAATCTTTCTGATTGATCCAATCGGTGCTATTAATTATAAGCTGTAAATCTTTCTGATTGATTTGATTAGCACTATTAATTACAAGCTGTAAATCTTTCTGATTGATCCGATTAAGTACTATTAATTACAAGCTGTAAATCTTTCTGATTGATCCGATCGGTGCTATTATTTATGAGCTGTAGATCTTTCTGATTGATTCGATTAGTACTATTAATTACAAACTGTAAATCTTTCTGATTGATCCGATCGGTGCTATTAATTATAAGCTGTAGATCTTTCTGATTGATTTGATTAGTACTATTAATTATAAGCCGCCTACCTTTCTGATTGATCCAATTAAGTGCTATTAATTATAAGCCGTAAATCTTTCTGACTGATTCGATTAGTACTATTAATTATATGCTGTAGGTCTTTCTGATTAATCCGATTGGTACTATTAATTGTAAGCTGTAGATCATTTTGATTGATATCATATGTTTTTATCTTAGGGCAATATTTGAGAGCGTGCCGTATCTAATGCAATCTGGCTGAGGTTATTCCATATCGTTATTGGACTTCCTTTGCACAAACAGAATCATGCAGGCGTTGTATTTCATCAATAGTTTGTGATCTAAAGTGTACTTGTATTCTTGCAGTTACGCATCCTTTTTGTTATGAAAAGCAAAGCTACTCGACCTTTATTGTATGTAAATTATTTATCGATTTGATGTCGTACGCACCGGCAGGAAGTCCAATAATATTCCAGGTGGCACCAGTGTCCCTTTGGAAACATAAATGAATTGTTCGCGGGCAGACCACCAAACGGTTGTGATCGGATATTAGGCCAACTGTAGAACATTCGCAGCGACGCAAGTGTGACTTCAAGTGTGCCTAATTCACCAGCTGTAACAGGTGCAGAAATAGTCACACTGAATTTTAGTTTCGTTGATGAGATTGTAATCATCGAAGTAACACTCAAGGCTGAATTGACAGCAACCTGTTGCATCGCAGCATAAATTTAACTGCACTAAAAACCTAAATATTCGCTACGCACCGTCACAATCGTGTCAGAACTCATCATCGGTGAAAGAACATCATTCGTCGTGTACATCATTGATATTTTCAACAAGTTCATGCATTAACGCGTTTTTTGTTTTCTGTCCGTGATAACATTGCTGAATATCCGCTGACAAATATATTCGGCTTTATTGATGACTTCGGGTGCGTTGTTGCCCTCACGAACTGATCCCAAAAGTGTTTCCAATTGATCAGCAAACTCGTTAGGATCCACAGTCCATTGAGGCCTTCTCCCTTTCTCGTGAGCGTAAGTTTTGGTAACTGTTGCTTTGCCAACCGTTATATTTTTTCACCTCTACATTATGATTGTTCTTCCTTTGTGCAAATTTCAATTACAGATTATTCTTCTGGTGGAGGTACACGTTTTGGTTGCGGTAGGGCTGCTTGAACCGAATATTCTTTTGTATAGGTTTCATCGTTTTATTTTACACTGTCAAGAAGTCCCATAACATGTCCCACCTCTTGCCTTGCTTCAAGAACTTTTCCAGCTTTAACGAAAGCACGTAAATCAACTCGTACATCTCACCAGCAGAATTTGTTAGACCCAGTAAATTCCCTGAGCCATTTTTCTCTTACATTTTGTGATGGTTCTTTGAAAACTAAACTTTTCCTTCCTACGGATGGAAACAAACCTGATCGAATTTTGTCATCAAACATCCACTTGCAACATTCTTTATCAAAATATTGCTTTAATGTTTGCATCATTGTCTCGTAGCCTGGTGGTATAAATACTTTGCTGCAAACTCGCTCTTCAAGTTCTCCAACCTCATTTTATTTAACTTAAGCCACCATCTCTGGCAAGCGTGTAACAACGCCTGCAGATGCTTATGTTGCTTTTTTGATATCCTTAGTGCGCTAAGCTATCTTACCGAACAATAACAGTGTCTTCTTCTGATCCCGTAAGAGCTACCACTTATTTTGACGTTGGTCGCGTTGCCTTTTTAATATACGTTTCACGTTCGATGATTTCCTTTGATGGCGTATTCAAAATGTTTGTTCAAAACCTGTAGTGAGGTCTTGTTGTGCAGTTTGTTGCGAGTGTAAGATATCTTTGACACTTGATTGACTTTCAAAAACATTACGAATCAGTTCTTGGTGTTCGTTGGCGTCTTTACGGCGTCACTTTCCCCGCACTTCTATGGCATCACTGGCAGACATTTTATATAATATTTTTGATTTTACAGGTGTCACGAATCACTTTAAACACATGTGCTGATAGTTGATTTAAATAAATTACGTATGTGTTTCTGTGCTGACCTGGTGAAAATATTTACGCGGAATTGACTTGGTTCTCAAGCATCACATAGTCGTACACAATACAATTGTTTTGGTTTGCATGCATATCGTCAATGCTAGGTGCTTAATCGATAGTGGAAAGGAAATCGATGGTGTGGCGATACCATTCAACTATTTTGAAAATCTTTGAAAATATCACAACACGGTTGTTAATGACGCTGAAATATTTGTTTTTATGGAAAGCTTCTGCGAATTTCTTTTTTCATAATGCCGTTGAATACTACAGCATATAATACAATCGAGTTTTCATACTGTGTGCAATGTCGCACAAAACACATACCGCACATCCAACTCGAGTTAAAACACATAACTAACGAGCAGCGATTAATGGAACATGTGTTTGCTGTGAAGTAAAGAAGTTGACGTTAATAGGAACTTCCGGTTCTATTGGCGGACGCGAACGTACCGAGTCTAGTTTTAAAACAAATGTCGGCTGTGATATCGCGGCTGCATTAACAAAGCTACAGGGGACAGCATGGAGTAAATATCCTGACGAAAATCACATCCATGGATACAATTACTGTAGACATGATACAAGGCTGGATATACGAATTGATTATAACAATCAACCAAAACCTGGCGAAGCACCCGTAAATCGTGTTGATGCTGAATGTTAACGACATGCTTATAAAGCAGAGGTGGGCAAACTTTCCAGTGCAAGTGCCGCATACACAAATTTACACCTTGTCGCGGGCCGCATAGGTCATTAAGTAAAATAATTAATATTTGAAATATCAAAAACAAGAGGTGTATCTAAATAACATCATAATTAATCTTCAGTTGTTAATATGTTGTTAATATTTTGAAAACTTAAACTTCAAAAGAAGCACATTTATTTGATAAACACAGTAACATGAACAGAGTCAGTGCGAATGATGACTTGTTCCTAGGCCGCATGAAAGCCCTTGGCGGGCCGCATGAGGCCCGCTGGCCGTAGTTTGCTCACCCCTGTTATAAAGCATAACATTATATCCGTGCACGGTAACGGGGCGACATGGACATCATCCATGGTTTAAATGCAATTAATCCAACTCTCGGGGAACGAATCACATGATGGATCATCTATGGATGTATGAAAGCCAAGACTGCATCTGGAGGCGGACAAAACTCCACTTATTAAAAGTAAAAAAATATTAATATAAACGAACAGTTAATGCAAAACCCTGACGTTATCAAAATGTAATGTATACGGCTTGAAAGATTAAGCCGCCTTTTAGAAGTTAGCAAGTACCGCAAAAGACACTCATGAGACTGTTCGAGTATGGTTAGCAAGCGCTGCACTTACCTGTGCCAAGAAACAATTCTCGTTTGTGATTTGATGCCCAACACAAAATGAGGTTCCTCTTATTTTTTCTACACGATCGAATCCGTGGTCGACAATATCCATTGCACACCTACAAGAAGCTGGACCGTTGATGTCAAAATATTATTTAAGCCTTGCAGATGCACTCGAAAGCACTTATAAATGTTTACCATTACGATGGCTACGATTATTACAAGTAAAGAATATTTCTTGGATTTTTTGTTGAGTTGTTAACACCTAGTACGAGTTCTTGTTGGGCACGTCAAAAATCGCACACTTCCAGAAAGATTATTGATGAGATATAGGATGTTGGGAACTAGCATCTCGAATGCAGGACAATCGTGGACCGCAGAACGGTCTCACAAATAGATAATACATCTTCTGTTAGCCATGGCAACGTTAGAAAATGAAGTAACATGAACGACTGGATTCAAACCACTGAAGTAGATTCGAAAATAGACTGTCATATGTGCATAGAAAATAATTTTTCTGCCGACAATGTCTCAATCACTCGGGGACAAGTTTGTTAGGTATTTTGTATGCAAAAGGAGAGTTAGAGGGAGATAAGCGTCGTGCTAATGACCCTGTACGGTTTGCCGATTTCTTTACGATTTTGTAACTGACTGATGCTCCAAACAATGAGCATGCTACCGTTTAGGACCGTGACAGGTAGTCCAAGGTCGAGAAGTCTGAGTATTTGTGGGAGAGGGATTTCAGATCGTCCCAGAAAAACCGGAACTGCCACCAAGATATGTTTAGATGTGCTGGTAAATGTGTTTGGACATTAATCACGTTAGCTTCTGCCAGCCATACGTTTTTTCACAACAGGATGAAACTCGTACGTGATGATTACATCTGAGAGCATCCATCGCTTGGTAACAAATGGTGACAGACTCACATTTGTGCATTAGCAAGTACATTTCGATTTTTCTGACACTGTATCATATTTGCTGTGTGATGGAATTCATTTCGGTATCGAAGATATTCCACGTTAATATCGTTTTTGAGATCGTTCTGCACAATAACCTATAAAGCATCATTGTCCTTTCAATGTTCACGGAGCCATCAACATCAATCGAATGCATATTAGTTAGCAGTCCCACATACTCGTCGATTCGTTTACCCGAACATTCGTCTCTGAACTGACTAGCAACCGTTTTCTTGTCACTAGTAAAGAACGGATATTCTTTCGGATACTCACTAGGATACAATTCATTGACCAGATATGGTTGTGTCATGTGCGCGAACACATCGTTGGTTGTGATATGTATCAGCAGTAGGTCAGTGACGGTGTACAGCATCTTGACACTATCCTGGTAAAACGGTATAATCTTGTCATAGTAAAACTCATACATTAATAATAATTATAATAATGAGGACTTTATATAGCGCCTAATCTTTAGAAGCTCTAAGCGCTTTACAACATTAGACAACACCTATAAGATAAAAACATATATAAGTATATGATTACAAACACAAACACCATAACATTAGAATACATAAAAAACACGCTGAGAATATTTAAGGCAGGAAACATTATTAGGTCTTTAAGTTTGTTCTTGCAGTCGAAATAAGTGAGTTTTGAGAGCACACTTGAATGTGATCACTGTGTCTTTGTGTCTACGATCAGTGGGCAATTCATTCCACGTTGCTGGGCCCTGGTATGCAAAAGAACGTTGTCCATATGACTCTGTTTTCATAGTGGGAATAATGAGTATACGATTTCAGAAGAGGAGCGTAAGTAACTTGCTGGTGTATACACATGGGTGAGGTAGGATAGGTATGTTGGACTAGAGTCCGTCAGTGAAACGTAGCACAGATAACAAATTTTGTGTTTGATTCTGGATCGAATGGATAGCATGTGCAGGGTAGAGAGCAGCGGGGAGGTGTGCTCTGATCGTGGTACTCTAAGTATGATCCGAGCAGCTGTGTTTTGAACTTTGTGAAGATTTTGGAGTATATATTGAGATGAACCATACATAATTGAGTTACAATGGTCCAGTCTTGAAAGTGCTAATGAACACACAAGTGCTTTAGTGGCATCAACTGAAAGATATTTGCGAATGGAGCTGATGCGTCTAAGCTCAAGATATGAAGCCTTGCATATGTTCATGACATGTTGGTACAATGTGAGAGTACTGTCCAAAGTAACACATAGGTTTCGTACTGATTGTGGCTTCGAAAAGTATAACACGGACGAACCAAACTAGACTTGTTTTGTGAGCTTCAGGTTTGATTTTTTTGCTGTGAACGGCAACAAGTATATAATCAAAATAATTCGAAACTCAAATGCTGGATCAGTGATGAGCCTTTGAAGTATATCTTGTTCGCTATCACGGACAAAGTCAAACGTGTATTCGTGTGCGCAGAATCTCCTTGGTTTTTCCGAATACGGAACTGTTCTTGAGCTGACACAGTTCTTCTCAAATTCGTTTGTGGCATTTGTTTTCAGATTTGTATTCATCTGAATATACAGTGCTATAAAAGCATGTTGGCTGAACAAAATTCAAGTACTTGACGATCTTGGTGACATGCATACCCAATCGCAGATACAACTGGACGTTTCATACGTGAAGTAAATACTTGTGTTTGGTACGAAGGCTTCGGGTTAGTTTGGTTCATTCGTTGCATTAATGTCCGGATTCATCAACTATTCCTCACAAGTATGAGCATAACTACGTACCAAGTACCGACAACGCTTCTTGTGAAAGCGGATAATCGTTTTGTACATCATCAACATGTTCAGGCTATTCTAGATAACCTCAAATAAGTATCCGTGATCACTGTTAATATCGTAATCATTTACGTGCTTTTGCACGTCAGTGTGTTTGGGATCATCACAGTGAAACACACAAACCAACATATCATTGCCCAATCATACAGGTTATTTTAATTATATACATGGTGTAACTGTTAGGGGAAGCGGGGTCATATGCGTCTATACTTGTGTTGTTTGCAGGCTCATATGTTTGATTCGCTATTAAATTCCTTCACTCAGTAAACTGATGTGGTCAATATCGGAGCGCATTTCCAACGAGATTCTTGTTTTTGACAACCACACATTCCAAACCATTCCCGGTGATAAAAAGTAATGTGCAGGATATAACATGTGCAAGTGCATGAAAGTGTCACAGAATTTCTTTGCAAGCAACAATACATCAATGGATAGATGCAGCTCGTAGTAGACCCCCATGGCCTTGCAATCGAATGCCGACCAAAATTTGCTTCCGTGCTCGTAACATTTGTTTTCTGATATACCTTCGATATCCAATAACTTATGTAACACTTCGACCGGTCGCAACCGATTTTCAGTACAGTTGTCCCAGTTATTCATGTAGTCATATGGTTACACAACCCTTCTCGTTAGCATGTACGTGGTTAGTTGGATAGGATTGACAACCGGATTGTTTCAACACCTGAAAATACTCTCTACTTATAATAAATGATCTCAATTTCAGCCCAAATGTTCCTTGAATACTATTATTTTCACTCTCTCTTCATAATTCAATACTATATTATTCTATATGGTCTCAAGATATGTCTATATAAACATCATATAACAGGTTGACTGTTTTACAACGCTCTCTAACAAGGGTTATAGCGTTGAGTAAACCACATATAACAGGTTGACTGTTTTAAACAACGCCCTCATACAGGGGTTATAGGGTTGAATAAACCACATATAACATGTTGACTGTTTTAAACAACGCCCTCATACAGGGGTTATACGGTTGAATAAACCACATATAACATGTTGACTGTTTTAAACAACGCCCTCATACAGGGGTTATAGCGTTGAGTAAACCGCATATAACATGTTGACTGTTTTACAACGCTCTCATACAGGGGTTATAGCGTTGAGTAAACCACATATAACAGGTTGACTGTTTTAAACAACACCCTCATACAGGGGTTATAGGGTTGAATAAACCATATATAACATGTTGAATGTTTTAAACAACGCCCTCATACAGGGGTTATAGCGTTGAGTAAACCACATATAACAGGTTGACTGTTTTAAACAACGCCCTCGTACAAGGGTTATAGCGTTGAATAAACCATATATAACAGGTTGACTTTTTTAAACAACGCCCTCATACAGGGGTTATAGCGTTGAGTAAACCACATATAACAGGTTGACTGTTTTAAACAACGCCGTCATACAAGGGTTATAGGGTTGAATCAATCACATGTAACATGTTGACTGTTTTACAACATTCTCACACAACGATCATAGGGCTGTATAAACCGCATGTAACATGTTGACTATTTTACAATGTTCTCATATAAGGGTCATAGGGCTGCGTAAACCACATGAAATATGTTGACTGTTTTACAAAGCTCTCATAAAGAGGGTATAGCGTTGAGTAAACCACATATAACATGTTGACTGTTTTACAACGCCCTCATACAAGGGTTATAGCGTTGAGTAAGCCACATATAACAGGTTGACTATTTTACAACGCTCTCATACAAGGGTTATAACGTTGAGCAAACCACATATAACAGGTTGACCGTTTTAAACAACGCCCTCATACAAGGGTTTTAGGGTTGAATCAACCACATATAACATGTTGACTGTTTTACAACATTTTCACACAACAGTCATAGGGCTGTATAAACCGCATATAACATGTTGACTATTTTACAACGTTCTCATATAAGGGTCATAGGGCTGCGTAAACCACATAAAACATGTTGACTGTTTTACAACGCTCTCATACAAGGGTTATAGCGTTGAGTAAACCACATATAACAGGTTGACTGTTTTACAACGCTCTCATACAAGAGTTATAGCGTTGAGTAAACCATATATAACATGTTGACTGTTTTAAACAACGCCCTTATACAAGGGTTATAGGGTTGAATAAACCAAATATAACATGTTGACTGTTTTACAACGCTCTCATACAAGGGTTTTAGGGTTGAGTAAACCACATATAACATGTTGACTGTTTTACAACGCTCTCGTACAAGGGTTATAGCGTTGATCAAACACATATAACTGGTTGACTGTTTTAAACAACACCCTCATACAGGGGTTATAGGGTTGAATAAACCACATATAACATGTTGACTGTTTTACAACATTCTCACACAACGGTCATAGGGGTTTATAAACCGCATACAACATGTTGACTATTTTACAACGTTCTCATATAAAGGTCATAGGTCTGCGTAAACCACATATAACATGTCGACTGTTTTACAACGTTCTCATACAAGGGTTATAGGGCTGAATAAACCGCATATAACAGGTTGACTGTTTTACCACGCTCTCATACAAGGGTTATAGCGTTGAGCGAACCACATATAACAGGTTGTCTGTTTTAAACAACGCGCTCATACAGAGGTTATAGGGTTGAATAAACCACATATAACATGTTTACAACGTTCTCATATAAGGGTTATATGGCTGAGTAAACCGCATATACCATTTTGACTGTTTTACAATGCTCTCATACAGAGGTTATAGCGTTGAGTAAACCGCATATAACATGTTGACTGTTTTACAACGCTCTCATACAAGGGTTATAGCGTTGAGTAAACTATATATAACAGGTTGACTGTTTTAAACAACACCCTCATACAGGGGTTATAGGGTTGAATAAACCACATATAACATATTGACTGTTTTATAACATTCTCACACAACGGTCATAGGGCTGTATAAACCACTTATAACATGTTGACTATATTACAACGTTCTCATATAAGGGTCATAGGGCTGCGTAAACCACATATAACATGTTGACTGTTTTACAACGTTCTCATACAAGGGTTGTAAGGCTGAGTGAACCGCATATGACATGTTGACTGTTTTGAGCGTTCTTGTTTGTGTTTTATAATGATGTTGAACTGGTTTTAGCCTCACTGTGTTAGCAAACTAAAACACCGTTTACTTCAAACGATTTTAATATCCGCTAATTATATTGGCAAATGTTGAGTCTTTTGTCAAAACTTAAAGTCAAAATGTTTTTAGAAATCTCCACAGGATGGGTATAGACAGATAGCTAGGAAACAAGATAACGAAAACAAGTAAAGCTTGATAAGTAGATAAGCAGATTGATGAATAATTATTATTGATTGGATAGGGCGAGATAAACTGATGGACCACTGATTGGATAGGTAGAGATCAGTACATGGAAACATGATTGAATTACTCACTGTATAGGCAGATGTACATATATGAATGAATAATTGGATGACTCATCGGATATGTACATAAGCAGATGGGTAAACGATTGGATGACTGATTGGACAGAGGAAAGTAGATATGTGAACGATTCAATCACTGACTGTATAGGGTCAGAAAAGTAAATGGATGACTGATTGCATGACGGATTGGAAAGGTAAAGATAAGTACACGGATGAATAATTGGATGACTGACTGCAATCGTTAATCTGCCTACTTATATGCCTATCTGATCATTTGTGTATATGCAAATCTATATATCAATCAATCAATCAATCAATCAATCAATCAATCAATCATGCATATGCTTATGTAAGTATCCAAGAAATCATCCACTATTTAAACCAATTACTTACCTACATCACCAAGCTGTCATCACTTGATCAATTCTATGATGTATACAGTTAGTCATTCAATCATTCATCTATCTACTTGTCTACCTATCCAGTCAGTCATTTAAATCATTTATATATCTGGTTATCTACGCTGGCTTATAACATTAGCTGGAACAATTCATTATTTAGTAGCTGATAATTACATTTTCTTTTTCTTGCATTAATTAGGTTATTCTTGCATTAATTAGCTTATTCTTGTATTAGTTAGCTTATTCTTGTATTAATTAGCTTATTTTTGTATTAATTAGCTTATTCTTGTATTAATTAGCTTATTCTTGCATTAGTTAGCTTATTCTTGCATCAATTAGCTTATTCTTGCATTATTTAGCTTATTCTTGTATTAATTAGCTTATTCTTGCATTACTTAGCTTATTCTTGTATTAATTAGCTTAATCTTTTATTAATTAGCTTATTCATGTATTCATTAGCTTATTATTGCATTAATTAGCTTAGTCTATGTAACTGAAAAAATTTGTTTCTTTATAGCAAGAAAAAGAGTATAGAACTTGCAGATAATCGATTTCAGAAGGTGAATTATACCAGCTCCAGCAACTATACACATAATTGCAAACTGTTGTTTATTTGTTTACTGGTCTTTATTGTGGTATGTGTCGAGTGTATCATTTGTAAGACTTATTCCAAGACCGAGTGAATTTCGTGAAATTGGTAATAATTGCTGCGGCCTACTATACTACCATTTTGTATGACCAAATCATTGGGCAAAATTTTTTAACATCATCACCAAGTCCACAGCTTATTCGAACATTTCTGTCTGATATATATTGCTCAAGTCATGTTGTAAAGTTTCTGCTGATTCATTACCTTCACCTAAAACTTAGGTTTGGAAGAATTTTTGTTTACCGTGTATTCAACAGCAGCAGCAACAACAGGCAACGCATTAGTTGTTAAATGTGGTAAACCTAAAATTCATATCATTTGCGATCTAATACTCTAATTTAGGCATGATATTATTTCACCTGTTAGCTGAATGTTATGTTCTAGAGATAAATATGTCCATCTTATTCTTTCATCTGCTGTTACTGTTTTAAGAGTTTCTTCTACTTGAATTTTTCTCCAGTATTCATCCATTCCCAGTGTAACGAAGTCTGTTCGTGGTACAATTTTTAATTTAGATATACCCGTAAACGGGGTTTTCTACCTAGACGGTACGCAATCCGGAGCCACCACGATCACTTCAAAAGGAACATATTCCTTTGATCAGCTTCGATTATGTCGCGGGCATTTTATACCCCCATATGGAAGCTGCCAAAAGTGAGACTGGTAACTGTTGAGTTAAATGTAATCGACTAGAAGGCTCAAACAGAATGAGGACGTGATCGGACATTTAGCAGGAACATGCATTATTTGTTTTGGAAACCGTAAGTAACACTTCAGTCTGCTGAGAATTATAAATGAAAACGGACGCGTGAGTCTGACTCAGATCACTGTGTCTTAAGAAAGGGTAAATGTGGTTTACGCGAATTCTAAAGAAAGGCCAATCTGAGATTCTTGGTGTCCTATTTCGTAAATGGGAAATGAAATTGGAATTAATGACTTAGAAAGGTAAGACCATATCTTGGCGGCAATGTATTATACTTGACTTAAGTTAAATATAATGTGTTCCCTCCAGTTATTTTAATTATGTTTAATTGAGTTATGACGTGTATTTGTATTTATTCAAATGCTTGTACTAGGATGTGAATTTGCATTGATTAGAATGGATGAGTGTGTGTGATTTGGATTTTTAACTTAGCTGTAAGAATTTTCCATTCTGCAATGACCATTTGAGAGACGACGATTCTGATAGTCTATAAAATCAAATAGCCACTAAATATTACGACCATCAGACGACTCCTGCCAGATGCAATTCCAAGTGTATTTTCACGCCAGATAACCGAGTCCAACAATATCCAAGTGTTACGGCAGGGCTAACAACATGTAGACAGAAAGTAGCTTTTACAGAAGCGAGAGTAGCGAGTGTAAAATATTTGTACATCTTTATCTTGATATATTATTGTTTGTTAGCCCCATCTCCTCGTCACAAATATACCTAGCAAAAGAAAGACCAATCGGAGAGGACCATTGTAGTGGGAGAGTGTTTACAAATCATAATAGCCCCACACTTACCTCCAAAAATAAATCCTGATTTACCATGACGAGCGTGCGTGTGTGTGTGTGTGTGTGTGTGTGTGTTTGCGTGTGTCACTTGGATTGTGGTTTTCCCCATTCCCCCATTAATATTTGCCCCTCACTCCAAGTACAAAAATTATGTGCATGCCCATGCTTTGTTCATGCCCTTTCAACAATAATAATAATGAAAATATTTCCTACGCATGCCATATTACAATGCTAATAATAACAAAACAGGTTTTCTGTAAAAAAAATGTTGTGAATACTTGATGTATTGATTGTGTTTAATTGTAAACTTAGGCTAATTACTCCATCGTGCTGCGGCACTGGGAGTAAATTACATTGTTTGCGAGAATATACACCACTGTGTCAATGTATGACGGTCCTGACCAGAATTCAACCCACTGATTGTGAGTGTGAATACTAATGTTCGTCAGTGTAGAGAGTATAGTAGTTTTATTTACAATATGTGTAGAACCATAGTTCAAAGGAACATTTTAAAATACTTTAATGCTATCTGTGTAAAGATTATATCAGTAGTTAAGTGGGATACTTTACGTACAATGGGAATTAGCATTACAGAGACCCCTGGGTCAGATTACGTACAATGGAAATTTAACATGGCGAAAAATCGTGGGTCAGATTACGTACAATGGGAATTAACATGGGAATAAATCGTGGGTCACTTTACGTACAAGGGAAATTTAACATGGGAATAAATTGTGGGTCACTTTACCGACAAGGGGAATTTAACATGGAACTATAGTGTGGGTCTGTCTAGCGACAAGTGAAATTAACATGGGGGAATAGAGTTTGGGTCTGTCTAGGGAAAAGGGGAATTGAACATGGGGAATAGAGTTTGGGCTTGTCTAGGGACAAGGGGAATGGAACAGGGGACTATAGTGTGGGTCTGTCTAGGGACAATGGGAATTTAACATGAGGAATAGATCGTGGGACTGTCTAGGGACAATGGGAAATTTAACATTACGGAAACCCCTGGGGGATATAGCCTCAAGGGAACTTAACATATGGAAATTGAACATGGTGGATCTGTATAGCGTCAAGGGGAATTGAACATGGTGGGACTGTCTAGGGACAATGATGGCAGAGGGTCAAACACAACAGAGACAGAAACTTACATACACTAGTACAAGCGTGGGATTTATATAGAAAGCATTACCAAGACCTGAAATCTTGCTGGGGTGTTCAAAAATTTGCATAATTGTAATGATGCTATAAATAGCTATAATCAAGGAAATGTTCAACGACAAAATGGATGTGACTAAAAGTAACGTTAAAATGACGAAATTGTCCCAGAATTTAAAGGAAAATAAACATATCCCCGAAAATTAAGTTACAATGGTTTAGACTAAAATGGATAAAATTAGTAACTACTTACAATATCAACTTCTGTGACGATCGTGGATAAATACCTACAGCTGAAATTCCTATGAAATCCCACTATCTATTTATAGCTCCAACTTGTGGGTTTTTCCTTTGGAAAATCCCACTATCTTTTTATAGCCTCAGCTTGAGTGACGTTCCTGTTTATGAATTCTAGTGTATGTGTATAGCTACAAAATGTGGAAATCCCCAAGTCGAAATTTATAGTCTCAAAATTTCCAGCGTCAGTGACGTCACTCTACTGAACGCTAGGGGATAAATGGCAACAGTGTTGCAAGTGGCTGACCTGAATACGTGCTACTGTAGGTAGGTAGGTAGAGTGTATCTGATAGGGATAAAGTGAGTTTTATAGGGACAAACAGAGACCAATACACACAACATACGCGCGCAGACACACGCACACACACACACACACACAGAGGGAAGAGGAAAAAAGAAACCCCAAATATACTATCAACACAGAGGGGAGATAATACAAACCCCAAATAAACTATCCACACAAACGTACGCGAACGCATACAAACCCCAAATATACTATCCACACAAGGTCGCTAACGCATAGAAACCCCAAATATACTATCCACACTCGGGAGGAAGAAAAAAAAAACAACAAAATATACGATCTGCACAACGTACGCTAACACACACACACACACACACACACGCACACCACAGAGGGAAGAAGAAGAAAACCATTATACACTATCCACACGGAGTGAAGAAATAACCCTTTATATATACTATCAACAGAGAGTGAAGAAAATAACCCATTATATTCCATCAACACAGAGTGAAGAAGAAAAAGTTTTTTGAAAGCACCTAAGCCCTCACCTGCAATGACCAACTCTGCCAAACACCTACACCCCACCCCACCCCCACTTCCAACACTACAAAACCCATTTAACCCGTTATTTTATGGCATCAGTGTGTGCTTTAGGAAACATCAAGACACAAAAATGATGGATGAATAGACTGACTATTGTTTACGGACTTGCATGCCTAAAGAGCGTGCGTGAAGGAAAACATCTTTCCATTTCAATTCTAACTAAAGCATGATCCAGAGGGATAGAGAGAGGTGAAAGAGCACAATTTCATAAAGTGTGAGTAAAAACAAAACACACCATCCTTATTATACAATGTCAAGACCAAGAGACACTTACGTTTTCTTTCTGGTCTATTCTCTTTAGAAGGTAGTATGAAATTTCACATCAGGGCCAACGCATCGGCTCACATTGTCAATTTTTCCATTTCCATGTCTTTACTGGCACAAGTTCTTCATCATCTTCAATTTCTTCTTCTTCTTCTTCTGAATCCCTCTTCTCTGTTTCGTTTTGTTTTTTGTTTCTTCTCTTTTCTCGTAGGGCACTCTGAATTCCAGTGTCCTTTCCCCTGACAACGATATTAGGTATCTTGACTTTTGTCTCTCTTTCTTAGACGAAGCAGGTATTTTGGAGACAAATACCCATTTACCTTTGCAGATATAGCAAACTTCATTAGCACACACTTTCGTATGACTCTCATCAAATCAACGACCAAAAGAGTAAGTTTTGTTGCCACTTTCGCATGTGAATTATGCTTTCGTATGACTTTTAGCAAATATTTGACCAGCAGGTCGATCTGTGCTGACTCTTCCATCTTCGTGATCGTTTGAGAGCGGAATGAATACTCTGACGCTAAGACACTCTCCTTATATACAGGGACCTGCTGCGTATGAAACCTAGTCAAATGTAATTTTGCAATAAGATGAAACGATTTCATTGAGGAAGTAAAAGGCAATGATGTACCGTATCGCCTCACACAAAACCTGAAGTGTTAGCTCAGATCCGTGTCAGCAATTTCGAAGACGACATAACTGAGCTTTCATCAATGCTCTCCAATTATGCCACAAAACCACGAGTCCTGATTCACGCCAAAAGAAATTTCGTTCGGTCCATAAAAAATAGTATCACATCTGAGAAACGCAAAAACGAACTTCCAGAAAACTGAGAACGACGGCTTACACCTACAACGTAAATGTATGAGTTCAAGTAGTGCGTAAAACTTAGTCAAATTAAATTTTTATAGTCAAGACGAAACGATCTCTTTTCGAACAAGAAAGCAGACACCAAGCGACAATGGCAATCCGTGTCACACAACACTTTTCAAAATGTATATTATCAGAGGTTTGTTCTAGCGATCTGCACGGTTAAATTAAATGTTGATGTATTTTGCAATAAGACGGACACAATTTCCATGGGATCGCCCATGGTACGATTGTTCGTGCATTAGTTTAATTTTTAAAAATATTTTTTATATAAATCGCCTATAGGATAGACCCAGCAAAGCATGGCCATTCTCGTCACTGTCTGAATAGCTACTCAAGTCAATTCGAAGTGAACGCGGTAAGAAAATAAGTATAGCCAATGAAATGGCTTACAACGGGTCATGCATTGTTTTGTTCTAGTACTGTGTGGCATAATAATCCCTATGTTCTTGCGTTGTTACCATTACAGTGCAGACAGACTGAAATGTGAACTTACAAGCCCTCTTTTTGTGTGTATTGTACCATTTCTTCTTACCACATCAAAATACTGAGCGTCACAGTATTGGTTCGCGTTTTCAAGCTGACCATTTTTTTTATATCTCACTTAAACATTTTAACATAAACACTCACACTCACATCGGTAGAGTCAGAACAGATGTGTTACAGTATTGAGGGGCATGTTATCTTTTTTTTTCAAACTAATAAATTTGGGGTTTGTATGAAGTAAAGAACCGAAAGTACAGTGAAACTCAAGGATGATGACCCAATCTGTCTGTCTATTGATGCGTGTATTTACTTCAGAAGAAATATGACCTCTAAAACACAAAGAGATACGGCAATCATGATTAGAATGAACATAACGATGTTTTCCTTCACGTCCGTGTAATTTAGAAGACAAACTTGGTCTCCTTTTGTAGGGCTTGAAATAATAAAAAACCTGAAAAAATCTTAAGCACTTTGCTATAGATAATTTCATCAACAGACTAAACAACATAAATACCGTTACAACACTAGAAAGCCTTAAATCTTCTATCAAAAAGAAATGCATCAAAAAATTAAAGATTAACGATAACTAACCAATGAAACCGAATTTAACAAAGGCAGTGACATGTGAAGAAATGGCTCTCACTTTGGAAAGGTAGGCGAATGTACTCTGTCATGCACCATCAACTTGAAAAAAAATTATAAACAGAGAGAAACCTGAATTCAAAATTCAGTTGTTTTTTCTTCAAAATTGTTTCGTTTCTTTTTTCTTTTTTGGAACAAATCTAAGCACTAATATAGAGTGGAAAAGGGAAAATGCACATACAAGCTTTGATATTTCTGAAAAAATGAGGGGATATTCCTAACGTTCATAACCACCAATATATGCTTGGACTTGTCTGTGACTTATCCACAAAACAAGATGTACATATTTCTGGTCAAGCTGCAAGTGTGTGCGTGTTTTTGAAAATGGTAAAAATTGGATATACAATTTTCTCGTGACACTTATAAAGTGAAGAGTCTGTGCAAGTGTCAAAAGCCAAAGTCATATAAGTTTTGTATTTTGTACGGCTTGTAAAGATTTCCACTTTAGAAAATGTGAAGTATCACAAGTTATTATCACAAACAGAAGTGGAACATAGGGGCTTGCAAGAAAGAAAATAACCCAGACAGTTGGTGTCATCAAGAGTGCTAGAGACGGTACCCGAACTTGCTTGCTTGCTTACTTGAATTAAAGTGATTTTCGCTCTAATGGAGCATATATCACTGGTTTAATAACGCACCGCGTGATTTTTAATTACTCCTGGGGAAGGAAAGAGAGCCTCATCCCCCAGGCTTTTATGTACTCACAGACTACTTTTAAATTTAGCCACTCAGGTGTAGCACTAACTAGTCCTTAACAACCTGACTGAAAGGCTTTAAACATGAGTGGGAATAGTCTCACCACACACTCATTTTTCTGTCCGAGCGTGGTAAAGGAGGGAAAAGGTGCTCAGCAAGACAGCCATGGGTGTTAAGTACTCAACAAAACGCTAGCCCGTACTTATTTCAAATCAAGTCCCGTTTTTGCTAATGGACAGTAAAAAGTACCAATAATGTGTTAACCATTTGTGTAATTAGTTCAAATCTAACGATTCTGTTAAATTTCCTACTTCCTAACATATCTATCTAATATTAGTACTTAGTGTACATAAAAATAGCCATACTGATCTTATTTAAATTATTATGTCTAAGCGACATATACCAGTTTGGTCACTGTTAGGTTTAAAAAGTTAAGTTTGTTGCGGTGTTCCAATGGGTCAAGTTTGTTTCGAGAATAGTTTAGTCAAGGAGGGATACCAAGTCAAATATGGTTCCCTAGTTAATAAAAAGCAATCTTTTGGAGCCCTAAAAAAGGCTGTTTTTTACTGTTAGAAGGTAACACGTCTCTCTTTTGCTTTCACGTTCTTTCCCGAAATGCGTAGCCATGATGGGCAGCAATGTAAGCAGCGGCTTCTACCAGTTGACTGAAGGGGTATCCAGTGTAGGTTTGTCTGTAGAATTGGGGAAGAACTCTGACCCTAATTCCCATTGAGAAGGTCTTGGTTTAAAGGTGTCTAGAGATTTGTAGGCAACGTGTTGTATGGCTCTAATAAACTACCCTGCTTTGTTGACGTCATACAATGCTTGATCTAGTCCCATTTCGGTGTACTTCTCAACGAGTGTCAGCGTCCCCCTCCTCCTCCTCCTCAACCGCCTCAATTTCCTCTTCTGGTTCTGATACTAATTCTTTAGTTGAGGTAGATAGTTTCAAATCCGCTGTTATGGTGTCTGTCGCTGTTATTGTTGCTGTGGTTGTTCTTTCAGCTGAGATTGCCTGTAGTATCGGAGTGAGAAAAGAACGTTGTTGTTGTTGTAGGGTTTAACGCCATTTTTCAGCACGCGATAGGCTATACATGGCGGCCAGTATTAATGGTGGAGGAAGAACCCGGGAAAAACCCGGAAAGAACTAGACCCACGAGAAGCTACTGGCAAGCTTTCTCACATACCCACATTAGCCTAATCCGAGACTCGAACCCACGCAGACAAAGGTGAGATGACAGTGATCCGTAACGGAGAGCGCTTTAGACCACTCGGCCACTCGGGGCCCCAGAAAAGAACGTAGTGCCTCCGATAATTACATTTGAGTTTGCCATACCGTTTGTATAACATAATTGGCCCTTTGTTTTGCCACCACTCTTTCCGGGGCAGGTTGTTTGTTAGGTATAGTCGGATGTTGACTAGATGTTATTTGTGTTCTCGAGGTGGGTGGAGTGCTAACTGGCTAGGTCCGCATTTCTTGCTCCCGCTACTGTTGCGTATATTTCTTCCCTCCACACCGAGTTCTGGGCCTAATTCTTTTAATTTCGTTGTACCCGAACTTACATTATCCATATTATCACCAAGAAAAAAAAAACGCACAAACCTAAAGAAACACTCACTCACTTTTTTACAGAACATTACTATTTTTAAAATTTTGATAAGCGACGGAAACGAAGGACTTAGAGTCGCACTTTCTAACCAAGATAAAGAAATCATGTGCTGATAGACTCACTTCTGTATTTTTTCTTCTAACTGACTAACATATCATAGGCAATGGAATGTTATTTCTTTTCGAGAGTATGGGGTAGCCCTGAATATTTTGTTTTGGAACTTGAAGCTATGGCGGTCGCTTAGGTTATAAGATGGCGACCTCCTCTGACGACAGGCTTTCTCACAGGATAAGGTCTGCTTCTTCGGAAAATAGAAGAAGAACTCTTTGGTGTCGATACAACTGTTGACAAAGCCTCTGTCAGGTTCATGCTGCTGCTGTTGCTGCTCTCTCTGCTGTTTATGAAGTCTGTACTTCTCCATCCATTCTTTTTTCTCCTTCTTGAATTCCTCCTTGAAGAGCTCTTCTTTCAGGTCTTCAGTGACTTTTAGCATTCTCACATTTTCTATCTCTTCTGGCTTCGGTATCAGACTGTGTCTGACCCTATGCAAATTCACGTAGGTTTCGTTGAGCTTAGCTAGTTTGGAGCACATCTTCGTAGGAGGATGAGTTAACAATGGATGGGCAGACTGGAAACTTCCCCGGTTCTTAAAGTCAAAGCGCGGACGTGAAGGAAAACATTACTACACGGTTTTCTAGCCGGAACATTCAAATAGTGTTATGGGAGGGATAGAGAGAAGTCAAAGAGCATGAATCAACATTCCTATAGCCAAACAAACCACAAAGGCATTTTTTTCTTCAAAACACAAATTTTTTTTATTCATACTAACAAACAACTCTAACATTTTTTTAACAATAATCCAACACTATAACATCAAACATTTTTTTCAAATACCAAACATTTTTTTTTTTCAATTCACACTCTACTTTAAACAGGGCTGACAACGTTGTGAATGAAATTGTGATTTCGACTGTTGGAAGTCATTAGGCCATTGATGGACACTACGTTTCCTAGTTAGAGACAAAAGATAAGCATACTGGTCACAAAACCATCGATCTACTTTCACATCGTTTCTAGAAGAATGACGAGGATCAAAATGAGTCACTAAATGTTCTAAAGAATAGCCCAGGCTGCAATGATGCAGAAAATACACACAGTACTGTCCACACACCAAGGAATATGTGCCTTGTTATTTCACATTATTCAATCGTGTGGTCTGAGCATTTCTTCTCATAAAGTCAATGATATCGTCTTCCAAAGGGGGCAGTCCATAGGAATCAAAATATTCCACACATCCTTCTTGAGGAAAGTAGACGGCTACCCAGTGGGTTCCTGGGAGATGACTGTCGTCCGTGTTGATCACATAAGCTTGATGGTTTTGAGGTGTGCAATGAGGGAGTTCATCTTTAGCACAGACGACAGGATTCCAAGAAGCAGTGTACAAACTGTGGTTCAAAAGGTAATAAAGTTCTCAGGTATCCATTTTTTTTTTCTTCTTCACAGGTAATGATAAGTCATCAATTCGATCCTGACTTTTTGCTTGAAAATGTCTGACAAGTAACCTTTTCTTCACCTTGTCTCCTCACTCTGATCCAACAGAGCTTCGATGCGATGGATCTCTTGAGTTGTTAATGGAGGACAATAATGTTCACGCAAGCCTTTATACCACTGTTGTAACACGTCTTCTTCCGAGATGAGACTCCAAGCTTCGTCCAGATATTCGTCCAATTTTTCTTCTTGACTCAGCATCAGGCATTTATCGTGTTGAATTTCACTGGGATGATCGTTATGACATCCATAGCAATCTTTCTTGATCAATTCCTTAATTTATTTCCGTCAAGACTATAGCATAACAGGAAACTAAATGTGATTCTTGTTCTGGCCATCTAGACTTCATCATGATGACTTCTTCGTCTTTGGGGTTCTCCTTCCTCAGGATCTTCACATTCCATGTCCAAAGAATCCCTACTATACAAACATTGATAAAAGTCTTCCATGACTTCTAATAGTCTGGAATGACTTCTCTCAAACTGTTGGTTTATATAGTATTGTCCAATTCAGCATACAGGATGACGTTCACCGTATTATCTGCGCGTAGATTTTCTGCAAACTGAAATTCCACACGCATCTGGCCGGATTTTATAGGGTGAAAATGTCCCTCTTCGCTGTCTTGACTTACAATTCGTTAGATAACCGTTTTCGAAAATGGAGTTTCACTGTAACTTTCCCTTTGGAGAATGGAATATTTTGTCCCAGATCTCCTTTTATATCAATGTTGACAGTGTCTAAATACGACTTACTGACGGGCAAATAGTGAGGATGTACAAATTCACGGTGTACGTGATAGGTGTTTGCACCTTCCTGGTCATTGTTTGTGGTACTATCCACTTTGAAAGGAATGACACGCAGTAACGGAATAGAGGTGTGTCCCACCACGTTGTACTCCACCACATCGGAATACACAAAGATCAAATTAAGTCCTTGGTTCAGTTCTACCGGGTTTCCAAAAGCTCTGTAAAAATCCATATTACTTTTGATCTTGGGGCTCATATTGTTTGCGACCATTTCTGCATGTCCACCCAAAATTTCAAACAAACTACCATTGAACCTGAGGGACAATGTGTCCGTATCTTGAAATTTGATCACGAGAAGATGAGCCACTTTATGGTACTCAATCTTCACACTTTTTTTCGCTCTTTTCAGTGCTTTGCCAAAGGCTAAGTTGAACCTGTCCGCAATAGTGTCCACCAAATGTTCACCACTAAAATAATAACCTGAAGGAATTTTCAAGGTGTAGATAATGAAGGCTGGATTGCTGGCTGGTCTTGTGTCCCCTAAAAACCCGATTTTGTTGATTTCTTCCTCCAATTGGGCATTCAGGATTTCCACCTTGAAAGTGTTTTGCTTTTCGGTGATGTTTTTGATTTGTGTTGGGTGAATGATTTCCACTAAAGCCACTTCCCAATGGGCTTCGTGATCTAACTGGCTGGTCTGAGGTAATTTGACCGTGTAACAGCACAACGTATTCTTGGGAAACACCTCCATGGAACTGTCACTGGGTAAGGTTAAGCAAAATTGGTTGTTATTGCTCATAATTCCAGAGGTTTGTGGCTCTCCGAGGCGATACTGGAAGTTAGAGGAGTGTCTCCGCCCAAAATGGGGTTGTTGTTGTTGTTGTGGTTGTTGTTGTTCGACTGGTGACTGGCACTGGCACTGAACACTAGGTTCCCGTGGTTCCCGTTCGAGGAGAATTTCAGGGAGGGATTAGGAAGCAGGTAACCGATGTAACTGCTCAATACAATGGTCCACAAGTGTTTGTCTCCTTGTTGCAAACTCAAATTGGCAATGGATGCACCGATGACACAATAAACCACGAAGGTTTGGCAGAAAAAGACGAATTGCATTTTAGGCACACGTTTTCCATACCACACCCACAAGGGTTGTGTTTGTAAATCTTGCAGAGAAGAATTGGGTGAAGGAGTGATCGCAGTAGCTGAATCTGTGTGAAAGGGCGTGAGGGTCACTTCTTTTTACAGTGCGAAGCATCGATGCAAGAATCAAAACTGGGTGGATATCCTTTCCAACGTACTTTGACTTCTTTGACACGTCGTTTGCCCATTTTACGGTTTCTGCGTTCGACAATGCCTTTGATGTCGTACACGTCGTCTTTTTTGGTGACACGACTTGATTTGAAATAAGTACAGGCTAGCGTTTTGTTGAGTACTTAACACCCATGGCTGTCTTGCTGAGCACCTTTTCCCTCCTTTACCACGCTCGGACAGAAAAATGAGTGTGTGGTGAGACTATTCCCACTCATGTTTAAAGCCTTTCAGTCAGGTTGTTAAGGACTAGTTAGTCCTACACCTGAGTGGCTAAATTTAAAAGTAGTCTGTGAGTACATAAAAGCCTGGGGGATGAGGCTCTCTTTCCTTCCCCAGGAGTAATTAAAAATCACGCGGTGCGTTATTAAACCAGTGATATATGCTCCATTAGAGCGAAAATCACTTTAATTCAAGTAAGCAAGCAAGTTCGGGTACCGTCTCTAGCACTCTTGATGACACCAACTGTCTGGGTTATTTTCTTTCTTGCAAGCCCCTATGTTCCACTTCTGTTTGTGATAATAACTTGTGATACTTCACATTTTCTAAAGTGGAAATCTTTACAAGCCGTACAAAATACAAAACTTATATGACTTTGGCTTTTGACACTTGCACAGACTCTTCACTTTATAAGTGTCACGAGAAAATTGTATATCCAATTTTTACCATTTTCAAAAACACGCACACACTTGCAGCTTGACCAGAAATATGTACATCTTGTTTTGTGGATAAGTCACAGACAAGTCCAAGCATATATTGGTGGTTATGAACGTTAGGAATATCCCCTCATTTTTTCAGAAATATCAAAGCTTGTATGTGCATTTTCCCTTTTCCACTCTATATTAGTGCTTAGATTTGTTCCAAAAAAGAAAAAAGAAACGAAACAATTTTGAAGAAAAAACAACTGAATTTTGAATTCAGGTTTCTCTCTGTTTATAATTTTTTTTCAAGTTGATGGTGCATGACAGAGTACATTCGCCTACCTTTCCAAAGTGAGAGCCATTTCTTCACATGTCACTGCCTTTGTTAAATTCGGTTTCATTGGTTAGTTATCGTTAATCTTTAATTTTTTGATGCATTTCTTTTTGATAGAAGATTTAAGGCTTTCTAGTGTTGTAACGGTATTTATGTTGTTTAGTCTGTTGATGAAATTATCTATAGCAAAGTGCTTAAGATTTTTTCAGGTTTTTTATTATTTCAAGCCCTACAAAAGGAGACCAAGTTTGTCTTCTAAATTACACGGACGTGAAGGAAAACATCGTTATGTTCATTCTAATCATGATTGCCGTATCTCTTTGTGTTTTAGAGGTCATATTTCTTCTGAAGTAAATACACGCATCAATAGACAGACAGATTGGGTCATCATCCTTGAGTTTCACTGTACTTTCGGTTCTTTACTTCATACAAACCCCAAATTTATTAGTTTGAAAAAAAAAGATAACATGCCCCTCAATACTGTAACACATCTGTTCTGACTCTACCGATGTGAGTGTGAGTGTTTATGTTAAAATGTTTAAGTGAGATATAAAAAAATGGTCAGCTTGAAAACGCGAACCAATACTGTGACGCTCAGTATTTTGATGTGGTAAGAAGAAATGGTACAATACACACAAAAAGAGGGCTTGTAAGTTCACATTTCAGTCTGTCTGCACTGTAATGGTAACAACGCAAGAACATAGGGATTATTATGCCACACAATCCTAGAACAAAACAATGCATGACCCGTTGTAAGCCATTTCATTGGCTATACTTATTTTCTTACCGCGTTCACTTCGAATTGACTTGAGTAGCTATTCAGACAGTGACGAGAATGGCCATGTTTTACTGGGTCTATCCTATACGCGATTTATATAAAAAATATTTTTAAAAATTAAACTAATGCACGAACAATCGTACCATGGGCGATCCCATGGAAATTGTGTCCGTCTTATTGCAAAATACATCAACATTTAATTTAACCGTGCAGATCGCTAGAACAAACCTCTGATAATATACATTTTGAAAAGTGTTGTGTGACACGGATTGCCATTGTCGCTTGGTGTCTGCTTTCTTGTTCGAAAAGAGATCGTTTCGTCTTGACTATAAAAATTTAATTTGACTAAGTTTTACGCACTACTTGAACTCATACATTTACGTTGTAGGTGTAAGCCGTCGTTCTCAGTTTTCTGGAAGTTCGTTTTTGCGTTTCTCAGATGTGATACTATTTTTTATGGACCGAACGAAATTTCTTTTGGCGTGAATCAGGACTCGTGGTTTTGTGGCATAATTGGAGAGCATTGATGAAAGCTCAGTTATGTCGTCTTCGAAATTGCTGACACGGATCTGAGCTAACACTTCAGGTTTTGTGTGAGGCGATACGGTACATCATTGCCTTTTACTTCCTCAATGAAATCGTTTCATCTTATTGCAAAATTACATTTGACTAGGTTTCATACGCAGCAGGTCTCTGTATATAAGGAGAGTGTCTTAGCGTCAGAGTATTCATTCCGCTCTCAAACGATCACGAAGATGGAAGAGTCAGCACAGATCGACCTGCTGGTCAAATATTTGCTAAAAGTCATACGAAAGCATAATTCACATGCGAAAGTGGCAACAAAACTTACTCTTTTGGTCGTTGATTTGATGAGAGTCATACGAAAGTGTGTGCTAATGAAGTTTGCTATATCTGCAAAGGTAAATGGGTATTTGTCTCCAAAATACCTGCTTCGTCTAAGAAAGAGAGACAAAAGTCAAGATACCTAATATCGTTGTCAGGGGAAAGGACACTGGAATTCAGAGTGCCCTACGAGAAAAGAGAAGAAACAAAAGACAAAACGAAACAGAGAAGAGGGATTCAGAAGAAGAAGAAGAAGAAATTGAAGATGATGAAGAACTTGTGCCAGTAAAGACATGGAAATGGAAAAATTGACAATGTGAGCCGATGCGTTGGCCCTGATGTGAAATTTCATACTACCTTCTAAAGAGAATAGACCAGAAAGAAAACGTAAGTGTCTCTTGGTCTTGACATTGTATAATAAGGATGGCGTGTTTTGTTTTTACTCACACTTTATGAAATTGTGCTCTTTCACCTCTCTCTATCCCTCTGGATCATGTTTTAGTTAGAATTGAAATGGAAAGATGTTTTCCTTCACGCACGCTCTTTAGGCATGCAAGTCCGTAAACAATAGTCAGTCTATTCATCCATCATTTTTGTGTCTTGTTGTTTCCTAAAGCACACACTGATGCCATAAAATAACGGGTTAAATGGGTTTTGTAGTGTTGGGAGTGGGGGTGGGGTGGGTGTAGGTGTTTGGCAGAGTTGGTGATTGCAGGTGAGGGCTTAGGTGCTTTCAAAAAACTTTTTCTTCTTCACTCTGTGTTGATGGAATATAATGGGTTATTTTCTTCACTCTCTGTTGATAGTATATATAAAGGGTTATTTCTTCACTCCGTGTGGATAGTGTATAATGGTTTTCTTCTTCTTCCCTCTGTGGTGTGCGTGTGTGTGTGTGTGTGTGTGTGTGTGTGTGTGGTGTGTGTGTGTGTGTGTGTGTTAGCGTTTTGTTGTTTTATTTTCTTCCTCCCGAGTGTGGATAGTATATTTGGGGTTTCTATGCGTTAGCGACCTTGTGTGGATAGTATATTTGGGGTTTGTATGCGTTCGCGTACGTTTGTGTGGATAGTTTATTTGGGGTTTGTATTATCTCCCCTCTGTGTTGATAGTATATTTGGGGTTTCTTTTTTCCTCTTCCCTCTTTGTGTGTGTGTGTGTGTGTGTGTGCGTGTGTCTGCGCGCGTATGTTGTGTGTATTGGTCTCTGTTTGTCCCTATAAAACTCAGTTTTCCCTATCAGATACACTCTACCTACCTACCTACAGTAGCACGTATTCAGGTCAGCTACTTGCAACACTGTTGCCATTTATCCCCTAGTTTTCAGTACAGTGACGTCACTGACGCTGGAAATTTTGAGACTATAAATATCGACTTGGGGATTTCCACATTTTGTAGCTATACATATATACTAGAATTCATAAACAGGAACGTCACTCAAGCTGAGGCTATAAAAAGATAGTGGGATTTTCCAAAGGAAAAACCCACAAGTTGGAGCTATAAATAGATAGTGGGATTTCATAGGAATTTCAGCTGATTATAGATACAGAGGTATTTATCCACGATCGTCACAGAAGTTGATATTGTAAGTAGTTACTAATTTTATCCATTTTAGTCTAAACCATTGTAACTTAATTTTCGGGGATATGTTTATTTTCCTTTAAATTCTGGGACAATTTCGTCATTTTAACGTTACTTTTAGTCACATCCATTTTGTCGTTGAACATTTCCTTGATTATAGCTATTTATAGCATCATTACAATTATGCAAATTTTTGAACACCCCAGCAAGATTTCAGGTCTTGATAATGCTTTATATATAAATCCCACGCTTGTACTAGTGTATGTATGTTTTTGTGTCTGTTGTGTTTGACCCTCTGCCATCATTGTCCCTAGACAGTCCCACCATGTTCAATTCCCCTTGACGCTATACAGATCCACCATGTTCAATTTCCATATGTTAAGTTCCCTTGAGGCTATATCCCCCAGGGGTTTCCGTAATGTTAAATTTCCCATTGTCCCTAGACAGTCCCACGATCTATTCCTCATGTCAAATTCCCATTGTCCCTAGACAGATCCACACTATAGTCCCCTGTTCCATTCCCCTTGTCCCTAGACAAGCCCAAACTCTATTCCCCATGTTCAATTCCCCTTTTCCCTAGACAGACCCAAACTCTATTCCCCCATGTTAATTCCCCTTGTCGCTAGACAGACCCACACTATAGTCCCATGTTAAATTCCCCTTGTCGGTAAAGTGACCCACAATTTATTCCCATGTTAAATTTCCCTTGTACATAAAGTAACCGACGATTTATTCCCATATTAATTCCCATTGTACGTAATCTGACCCACGATTTTTCGCCATGATGAATTTCCATTGTACGTAATCTGACCCAGGGGTCTCTGTAATGCTAATTCCCATTGTACGTAAAGTATCCCACTTAACTACTTATATCTTTTAAATATATCTCCTTTTTTAGGTACTGAATGAGATTTTTAAGAACCAGCTCCAGGAAGATAATGCATTAGAGAAAACAGTAGATGGTGTGACATATCCTGATGTCACAGTGAACTTTCCATTCATTCCCCACGTTTATTTACATGGTTTGTATAGCTTCTAAGTTGATATGGATTCCTAAGGCCTCAAAAATTATATCATCGTATGAGTCAATGTGTTGCTTATATGTCAAACGTTATGACCAACCATTTGTTGTAAAAGTAAGCAAAATGGTTTGGTGCATTTTTCAATTATTGTTCAGACATGCAAAAAGACGTCACATGTGACTACCATATTTACTGCAAAGACATGAACTATAATTTGTGAAACACATTTTTCATGCTTTTATTACAGGGACTAGACACACCGTGTATGAAGCAATCACTTGTCCCAAAACCGACCCTGATATGGGCACCATAACTGTTTTAAAAATATTTTGCCTTCATGTACTCGAAGAAAATTTCTTAGCAATTTCCATCTTGTTATCTGTAGGCACAGTACGCTGCTTCCAGGACATATTCATCCAGGCAAACGGCCTGAAATCTAGGACGATCGACGGAACAATACTTAACAGTATGTATACTTATCGACTGTTTCCTTGCTGATACAATTTTCACCATCACACAAATGTACATAGTAAATACACTCCATCATTATTGCAAACGTGTGGGCAAAATGTATGATAAGTTCTTGCATGTTAAAGTATGAACTATATGTTTATTTGATTCATGGTTAGATCTTTGTTTTACCTTTTGTACCACAACAACGAGCATTCAATTGAGCAATGTATTATTCTCAAGATTTGTTTCTCCATAAATCCGTATATTTCCTCTTCCACTATTATTATACATCTAGACCCACAGAGAAAATGCATGCCTGCGAAACATCTGGACACACCATGTCTATGTCTATGATTACCTTTTCTTGATAAAAAGTCTTCAATTTTGCTGTGGAGGATATTAAACTATCACACCGAAAGTAAATTCGGGGTATGCATTTCATCACGGTTTAAAAGATCAAATCTGAGTTATAAAGCTAATACAATATTTATTTCTACACCTCTCACAGTCTGAGTCTTAAGGTGTTAACTTTAATGCAATTAGTTAGTGATGAACCAAGCCCACATTAAAATCTGCCCTGAAGACCTCCAAGTTTCCCCAAATTCCTGCCCTTCTATTTTCGTTTTGAAATTAAAGTTATTAAAATAATAATAATAATTATCATACTTATAATAGTAGTTACCAGCATGAATAGCCCAAGCGCTGTTCATCTACATTATGCCCTATTTTCTCTGTAGGGTCTTTATCCTCGTCACATTCTCGTCTCCTTCGAGCTTAAATTGGTTCTGTCGAGCCTCAGCGAGCAGAATCTTCTTAAGAATCAATACATTCGCCATCTTCTAGGAGTTCATCTTCCTGACAGGACGAAAACGAGCATGACAAATTTACAGTAAATTCGCTGCAATCATCACTAGATTTAGCCATTGTCACCATAATACGCTAAATCCTATTATCATCGGAAGCAAAAAACATATTTCGGGAGCGTTTTCCGTAAAAGATAGATAGATGCACAAATTATCTTGATTGTTTTCTCTGTGAGTTAAAGTATGCCTTTGCAATGCACATTTCTGGGTTATTTAGGAAACGAATGAACAATCTGATATATAGTGTGTATTATAATGTAGCAGACCTTTAAAGATAGGGTAGGAATGAATGAAAGTACATCCCTTGTTGTATTCCTTATTGTGGGCAAAAATAAAAGCAGCGCAATAGTAGAAGAAGGAGGACAATGTCGGGAGAGAAGTAAAGGGAGATGAAAGGAGGAAGTAAGAAAAATACCAAGGAATGAGGAATTAAGGAAAAATGAGGAAGAGGTGGAAACAAACGAAAGAAGGAAGGAAGAAAGGCGGATAATTACTGAAGCAGATGAGTAGAAGGAACAACACAAATAATAGCGACTGATATGTCGATCGTAAAATTCCGAATAATGAATCAACTTGTTAAATTGGAATTGAATATACCAGGTGAATTACTATGCATATTGTATTTAGTAGAAATTTAAGTCTTTATGCTGAATATATTTATTAATTTGAATCTTGAAACCTTTTAAGAAAAAATTTCTAATGTATTTAGAGTGTTCACTTGGCTGACTGGGCGCTCGAAATTTAGTAATGCACATCTACTGCAGTATTATTTATAATACCCTAGCTGGATTGTAACATAAATATCTGTCGTGTCCGATATTTAACGTAGCCATATATTTTGTTTACGAGCACGAACTTAGTATTAGATGAATATTATGTTTAAAGTGCCAATTCAGAGACTCAATATGTTCCTTGTATGTTATATTTGCATATGTGCAAGTATATTAACTTACCGTTTACCTAGAGTATTATTAAAATAATCATTGGGTCATTGCATCTCTTAGCAGAGGCAATGTCAGTATCTATAAGGCTGGGGAATTGTTTTCGTGTTGGCATGGATTTATAACTCATTCTAGTCACTTCAAAATGCCAAATGACACCGGTTCTTTAAATTCTCGATATATCGTGTTATGTTCAACATGTACTATGATCATACCATATTTTTGATTAATAGATCTCTGGTAATATTCAGAATAAATATTCACGTTAATATAATATATGGTGAACTGCGTGTTGGTCCATATTGTTTTCTATTGGATTAACTGTCTGATCTATTGACAGTGCTCTTAGTATTTAGACAGCAGTGTCATTTCTCTGAAAGCATATAAATGAAATCGAAATATTGATTTTACAAAATAGTGGTATATCTTTGTCAACTAAATACCAATAGTGTTTTCAATATACTGATAATAATATTAATGCTACCAAATTTATTTGATTAGCCAAAATTTCATATAACACTTCTTGTAATATATTTGTCACGGAATTGTATAAATACTTTTTTTTATTAAATAGATGTACTCGTTTATTGTTGTTGTTGGTTTTTTGTGTGTGTAAAACGATACCCGAGGGTTATTTATGTATATTCTACAAAGATTTCGAAATAGTGAGTTCGGTGCATCCCATGCTGCACGTACAAAGTGCTTTCGACGGGAAGAACCGAATATTTCCAGAACACAGACGATGTATTGCGGCATCGTCTGTGTATAAACACCTCACTGTAGGTCAAAATCATTACACTACGGAACGTCTTGTCAGTGTGCAGTCCGATTCACTCTGTTGTTCACTTGAACATGAGTAATGTCAGGAAGAAGCAAGGGAGAAATTATGTCTATAAGCCAAAACCACGAGGCGAGAGTGAATCAAGTGGTACTTCTTAGGAAGTATAACCCACAAAACAAATGTAAAATACCATGGCAACAAAACAGGAACGGATATGGACTATGGATTAAATATGTACAGTTCTAAATGTCGTATTTCGTATGAAGTACAACTCATAAGACAAAACTACAATACCACGTATCGGTAACAGAACGGACACGGATAAGGATTTTGATTCATGGATAGGGATTTAAGATGAACTGGAACTTTTTAACTTAGTACTTCGTATGAAGAAAAAAACAACAAAACAGACCAATATTATTTTAAAATGACAACATAACAAGAATATATATGGACATTAGTGGATACGGAACTCTAAATATATATAGACTTGATCATTAAACATTGTGTTTGTATCACCATCATAAGTGTTCTGTTGTAAATACGAAATCCCACCCGGTTATCTTGGTAAAATATTCATTGAAAGATAATGATCAAATCTAAAGTTTACTTATTTAATATGATTGGAAGCTTTTTGTCAAATAGTCTTTATTTGTACAATATCTTTTTCTCATCAGCTCTGTTTTCTATGTTAATTTGCATGACCACTTTTTAAGTTTGACGAGTTGCAAGACTAGAAAAGGTGCGCTACTTTTTATATTACAGATTTGTAGTTCTTAATTTGCTTATATGAAATGTTTGATAACTACCATATTTACTGACAAAAACTATTATTAACAGAATTTAATTAGATTAAAATAAAGGTTATAAAGTCCCGCGTAAAAAACATGGATTTAGTTACCTAGATATTTGGGTACAGGTAGTTAAGTTAATAAAACAAATATTTGTTTTTCTTATAATTCGATGACCAGGAAGTGATTTTCAAAGCAAAGTCTAGGTGACCAGTATTGTGCATGTGGGTGTATAGGACATTATGCTAACTAATGATGGATTATCTTCAGTAAAACAGTCTTCACTGCTGTTAACCAGTGTGTGTGTGTGTTGTTGTATAGGAAATTCTAATGACCTTTGGTGGATAATATTCAAATTTTCGTGACTGGTCGTAACGGATGGCTTGGAACATATTTTGAAACACAGTGTGTGGATTGGTGTATTGGAAATTCTGATGGCCTGTGGTTGATAATATTCCGTAATATTTTCATGACTGATGGTAAGAATGGACTTGGGACATATTTTGATAACCAGTGTGTGTATCTGTGTGTGTGTGTGTGTGTGTGTGTGTGTGTGTGTGTGTGGCTTGGGACATATTTTGATAACAAGTGTGTTTGTTGGTGTATAGAAAATTCTGATGACTTTGGTGGATACTATTCTGTGAAGTTTCGTGACTGGTGGTAGCAAATGGCTTGGAGCATATTTTGATAACCAATATAAGATTGTTATTGCGTAGAATCATGGTGACAAATTGACCAGATTTGCTGTTAAAATTGGGACAACCGGTGAAGGTTATACAAGGAAACGTTTCTTGACCAGTGTGACCTTTTATGAATATTCTATGACAGGTAGAGTACATTTCATATAAAAATTATTATGACCAGTGGACTAGGGTGTTTTGACCAGGTGGGATATTCAATATTTGATGATAAATGGCTTTCGGAATTTCATTAAATTTTGTGGTTAGTAGCTGAAGCGTTTTCAATAAATTTGAGGAGAGTGGAATTAACTTTGTGTGACAGTGACCATATTGTTTTCATAAAATCGTGGCGTTAAGTCACCTAAGGTTTTCAGAAATTGCTATAAAACACTAGGTCACTAATGCTCAACATTGCGTTAAATAATTCGAATATAAACACAGAAAGTTACACACTTGAGTAAAAGTGCTTGCAAATGTGGTTTAAGTCGATGTTTGTTTAAAAAATCGATAATAGTCTCGAAGATAAGTGCAATAAGTTAATAATTTAGGGTAAAAGTTGAATCGTAATCGAACGTGATTTAAACCAGTATTTAAATGATCCACCACCCATCCACCCTCACACTGCATGCCATTCCTCGCAACCAAAGTCTTTCAACCTCTCTCCCCCATTGAGAAGTATGTTACGAAAACAGGTTACTTGCCCATAACTAAGTCTTTATCTTTTCAGTTGACTTCTCCAAAGAAATAATTCTTTTAATAATTAGTGTATTGTATAGGCATATTTTCAGGACATGCTATCAGATGTACAATGGAGTCCAGGTGGCAGACAGGTCTAACGTGTTCATCTCTATAGATCATTCACATTTCACCTCTGTCAGTATGGTTTCGAGTCTCAGGATCAACCAACGTGTGTATGTGAGAAAGCTTGCGAATTCTTTCCGAGGTTTTCCTGGGTTCGTCCACGATAATGACCGCAATGTATAGCCTATTATGTTCTGTAAAAACCTCGTTACAACTTACAAAAACAGCAACAGCAGTAACACTTAAAAGATAGTAGCGCTAATCCAGTTTAATAATTAAATTTACTGTTTCGCCTACACATATGACACCTGTGATTTGATGCTTCTCTACATCTATAATATCATGCTTTATATGTTGATTTTAGAAGATAAAAATACTGCATTAAAATATAACATGCTAATTACTTTCAGATTATCTAATTGGTTCTTAGTCTGATTCTCTAGTACATCCTTTAAAATGTATACGCTTGCTCCAGAAATATAGGTGTAATCTACTGACGATTTACTTCATCAGTGTCTCCTTAAATGTATCCTGCAAAGCCAGCTCGATTCGGCGATTCAACACAAACCAGCACCTGCTCGTTCATCTCTAGCTATCTATTCAACTTTCCGTCTGCACTTAGGTCATAAATTTCCATCTCATAAATTTTATCATTTTGATGAATGGCTCATTCGACATGTACGAATAATTCAGAATTTTGCAACTTAAACGAAAAAAGTTTAATATCACTTAATTAAAAAACTTAATATCACTTAATTAAAAAAGTATCTCTATTTGCTCGTGTGGACATCATATTGCAAATCATCTTGAAATGTTAAATACCTAACAAAAATAAAGAACGCACAATGGCTTGAAATAAATGCAGTCTTGGTGAAAGTGATACAAAAATCACGACCTTTTGTTTCTTTGGGATCGTCTAAGGCTCTCGTGTTAACGTATCACTCAAACATCTCACCTCTATTTGCGTGAGTTTGAGTCTCGACGCAACCAACCTGGGTATGTACGAAAGCATGCCAGTAGCTTCCAGTGGGTCGGTTGTACTTCCAGGGTTTTTCCTCCACCAAATAAGCTAGCCATCATATATAATCTTTTTTTGCTGATAATGTCGTTAAACCACACAATGCCATGTTTCTGGATTGGACGAATGAAATGTTAGCTTACGTTTGCTAATGTGGCTGACTTTTCTCACCGGTAATAGAGAGTAATGATGTGCGTGTGTGTGTGTGTGTGTGTGTGTGTGTGTGTGAGAGAGAGAGAGAGAGAGAGTGCATGTGTGTGTGTTTGTGTGTGTCTTGAAGTTTTAGCGTAGCTTTATCAGTATTCCAGTCATATTGGTACAATGTCTCCAGTGTGTCAGTTTATAGTGATGCCTAGCACTGGAACATCATGCCGCGAACATGTAGCAAATTTCCAACACAGTCACATTATCTTGACATCAGGTGACCGTTCCGGTGGCCTAGTAGTTAGAGCGTCCGCCTGGGAAGCGGGAGGTCGTGGGTTCGAACCCCGGCCAAGTCATACCAAAGTCTTATTTTTTTCAAAAAAACTGTTACTAACATCTGCCTCGCTTGGCGCTCAGCATTAAGAAGTTAATTTTAGGACTGGATGGCCTGGTGTCAGGATAATGTCACACACACACACACACACACACACACGTACACACACACACGCACGCACACACACACACACACACACATACACACACCATGTCGACCGGTCCTAACACTACACTAACCTCTTCATGCGGAGAGAAACACGAGGCGGCACTTAGTATCATTTTTGTAATCTTTGATATGACTCGGCCGGGGTTCGTTCCCATATCCGAGTTGGACACTTTAATAACTTAGGCCACCCGATGGGTCCGTGTTCTAATGCGATAAAGTGATAAATATCGTTGATATCTTAGCGAGGGGCTGTATATGAGAGGATCAAATTATCTACAAAGCCAAAACATTGCGGTAGAAACCGCAATATTGGTAATATGGTAACAGTTTTTAAAAAATTTCCTTCAACCCCAGAAAGGGTTTTAGAAATATTAGAAAAATACTGTTTCACTGGATGTTGAGAAGATATAATATAATGATACTGATACACGTTATGCCATTATAAATAGAAAATAGCTCGAATGCATTTAATCAGAGCAATCGCTACAATGCCACATAACGGGCGTACTTCTTCCACAGAGTTGTCTGTATAAGGACTAGAATAGGGGTCCAGCTGAATTACCATAACGTCAGTTTTTTATTTTTAATTTTCTTCCGTGATTACCTCCTGTTGAGAACCTCCATAGAAAATACAAATTCAGAACAAATTAAGCACAAAATGAAGAGACTATTTTTGTTTCATCGTATAAATTCATGAAAAATTATATTTTCGTTACGCAAATAAAATGTTCGCGTAGGCCATATACGTAACATATGTGTATGACGCTTCACGTTACTAATGTTATTAGTTTAGTAAACTCATTTATTATATGCTCATTTTTTTCCCCCGTTAACTTTACATTGTCAGAATCGTTCAGTATTCCCCGATACTGAATGTGCGCGACGATACGCATATAACATTCACGTGAATAAAGGAACTACTTTCTATTGTAAACAAACAATGGACGCAGACGCCAGCACTTCTTATTTGTAAACAAGTCATATACACTCGCGTAAGAAGCTCTTTACGTTGTGGTTGTTTAAATTTGTTTCTGAATGAACTAAAACATGTTTCGTGGACTGTAAAAAAAAAACCCAGCTGTTTTAGCACATTCCGCGTTGATACAATGTTACAGATTTAGGCTAGCTACATTATATAAAAGAAGGAAGATTATGTCTTTACAAATAACATACAAGTGACAAGGCATATCCTGTCTTCTTTAGCTGGTGATAAGAATGGCAAAATAAAATATACTTATAGTTTTACATCCTGAATTTCCTCAAAATGTTTTTTTCTTAATTCTGCAAATCCGAATTACATGAGCCATGTCATAGGTTTTCAATCTGGATTACACATGTCGAAATTGTGCTGTAATTTTGATGATAAGTGCAACTGCATCCTCCTTACTGCACTCAAAATGAAATAAGCATTAAATTCCATAGGGTCTTTTTGATAATTGCAATTGAAAGACTTCATATGTTTCTCACGTTATGATTTCAAACATTCAATGACAGAAACAGAAATACATTTGCAGACGTAAACACGCTTCTGCCGCGCCACTTCAATCATATGTATTTCAGGTATAATTTGCACAGATGAATCCAGTCCAAAATCACAAACTTTTGTCGAATCGAAACAAATTACCAAAATATATTCAATCCAGATCAAATGGAAAAGTTGTTGCAATGCGCATTCATTCACAATATGACGGCAAATTTCAATTTTTAACTAGACACGCCATTTTCTTTCGAACGTTATGTCGAGCGCGCGACTAAGTTCAAATTTATCTGGGTGGAGTTATGTGCGCATTAATAATGATGTCATTGTGTAATGACAAATCTGCGCTTGTGTATTTAGTTTGGAATACGGCATTCATTCATTTACGTTGTTTCTTGTAGTGTATTTTGTTTATATAATTAAACCTTAGGTAGAATTAAAACAATGAACATATAATAAAAAGGTTACTGCATTTGTATGGGAAAATATGAACCCGTTTTGTCGGAAGGATATACTGCACTCACAAGTTCGTGCGTATTCCATCCCAAAACTCGTTCATATTTTACCATACAAATGCAGTAACCTATAAATACTGCATGGAGAATTACGTAGCCAATGTAAACAAAATATCAGGCAATAAACACACAGCGGTTGCAGTGCTCATTTCTCATAGGCTTTCCTTGTTTTTTTTTTTTTTAAAAACTACGTCTTTGTTATGACAACATGAAATCTTACTTAGTATTACACACTGACAGTTTCGTTGGACTATTCAAACACGTGTCCAGCATCGGCATCTATTTACAAAGTGATGTTCAGTGAGACGTTTCAATCGCTTTTATCGTCAATGATAGCAGAAATTTGTTGTTGTATTTTTTTAACAAACTTTTAGTGACTAGCAGAGATCACTGGGGCATTGATTCAATCCTTTACATGACCGAGACTAGCACACAATGCTAACGTCGGGTCTAATACGATTGATAACGTCATCAGCGATTTACTTCCATGTTCCTCAAACCCCACACCTATGATTCACAATTGCATCAAACTGGCACATGTTCTATTATCAGTATTATCAGTTAGTTTGCTAAAAATACCTACTGCAATATATGTATAAATATTAGTATTATGTTACGTGTTCTTGCCTAACAAAGAAGATAGCAAAAGTACATCATCCAAAACTATTTATATATCAAAGATAACTAAATGGAAGTGTTGAAGATCTCGACAAAGCATTATTTATATAATTATTAACGAGTTCTTAGAAAGAAGTTTAGAGATTTCATACTCAAAGACAACGTAGTAATGATCTTTTGTTTCCATTTAATGCGAAAATGCAGCGAAAATCAATACAGAATTTTGTCATCTATTGTACAATCAAGATCAAACATATTAGTATTTTACGGTCTATAATTTGGACAAAGAGGGATGAAATTTTCCAGGTAGTTTTCAATGCTAGATATGACGGTCTCACACGTGCCTTGGATGTGTAGTTTCGGATTGTGATGGTTCATGTAGGTCCTCAGCCACGCGAGATCACATGTGCAGCTGATTTGAAATGATGGAAGGATAATATCCAGAAGTGCTTTACTGTTTTGTATTGCTGTTGGTATTTCCGTCAGGTAGGTGTCTTGCAGATTCAAATAAATCAAACTGTGTAGCTCGCTGAAGGCATCGGGAGAAATATATATCAGTGGATTATCCGATACAGTAAGATTCGTAATTCGGCTCATGTTAGTAAAATCGTTCCTCTCAAATGTACGGATTGTGTTATTTGAGAGGTCCAGTATAGTAAGATTCATCATACGGGAAATGGCACCTGGCACTCGATTTAGGCTGCAGTTTTTCAAGCTGAGGTCTTCCACTTTGCTGGACGCAATGACTGCAATAGAATTGTCGTCGATGACATCGAGTCTGTTACCCTCCAGACTGAGTTTGCGCACTCCTTCCAGATACTTCAGGATATTGGGAAACACGGTAAGATGATTGTCCTTTAGTGTGAGATCTTTTAAGTGTCTCAAGATTGTCGACGAAAAAGCGGGAACCAGAATACCAGCGTCTCCTACGAAATGATTGTGATCAAAGTTAAGTCTCTCAAGGTAGATGAGTCTGGACAAAGCGACAGGGATAGCAATGAGCTTCGTATTTTCGATGCGAAGGTTCAACAATGTTCCTTCAAAGCCATGGAAAGCTGAAGGCGGAAGAGTCTTAAAAGATCCAGCCAAAACGTTAAGAGTCTTCAATATTACAAGATGGCGAAGCGTATGCGGCCATTCATGAAGAGCGTCATCTCCGAAACTAAATTCATACAGAGTCTTACCAACTCTTTTTAGAACATCCTCTCCGTCATGATTGTCAAAATGTTCCGTGCTGATGGGATTGAAAGCTATGTTAAGGGTGCGTATACTACTCAGTGTCCCTATAGCTGTTGAAATGTTAATCAAGCGATTGTGACTCAGATCGAGCTCGTTTATTTGACTTTCAACTCCCTTAAAGGCTTCATCTTCAACTTTGATGATATGATTGTCTCTCAGTAGAATATCTGATACCTTAATGTCCTTGAAGGAGCCATTGTTTACATTAGAAATAGTATTCATATCAAGACGAAGTATTTGAATGACACGGTCTGAAGGATCAAAGTGTGGGATGCCTGTCAGATTTCGTCCAGAGCAATCGAATAAATCGAACGTGCATGAGCATTTATCTGTATTGGGACAGATATTGGCCGCTATAGCCAGCATCAAACAATGACAAAGGATGAGTCCAGTAAAAATATCCATCTGAAAGAAGTAAAAAAAAATCGTTGAATCCATAGGCAATTATCAATTCAGTGTAACCTATTCAGTGTATGTTCATCAGACACATTTCTAAAAATAGTCTTGCACAACTACATGACGAGCAAGTGTCCATGAAATATACCGAATTTATCTCGTTCTATTATCATGCAAGTAGACTGTCGAGTGACTTTAAAGTTTAAACCATCCACTCTACGCAAGAAACTTGTAAACCATTATATACAACAGAATGTTACCTATATCGTAATGTATCTCTTTAGTGTGCGTTTCACTTGTGTCCACGATTGTATATTGTAGGGGTCGTTTGTAAACAACATAGTATATAGCTACCTTTGACATTAAGTGCAGAGTAAACTGTAACGATACTATTTCTAAATATGTTTGCTTGAATTACATGTCAGGACATTAATGTTCCCTTTCGAAAGTATATGCTCTACCGGATTTCGGAAATAATGGATGCTAAACTGTAGCTAAACAGAAGTGATTGGAATTTGCATTCAGATGACATTATTTTCATAAAATGTTTTTTCGACATAGGTCTTCGGGTATGAATATAATGTTGTTCAAATGAAGATTGCAATAACCTCAGAGAGCTCACATTAATTGAATAGCTTTTTAATTCCAGCCATAGTTAAGTCAGGAAATCTCTTGATGAGAGAAAGGTAGAAACATAGGAAAATGATACTTGAACAGCTGATGACTATTCCTTGACTCACAATGTAGAAGTGTAAGGCAATTTTGCAGATGCGATGTGTAGGAATATCTTGACTAAGTTTTCTCAGATGTTTCCAAACTCGCTGAACACATGACAATTTCCAAACCTGCTGAACCCCTGACAATTTCCAAACTTGCTGAACACCTGACAAGTATGTTCACTAAGGAAACCTAGTTACATTGAAGTGCACCAGTTTTGTCAGCTCCAGATATCAATTATTTAACATGTCTGTTGATGCAAGTAATTTTGGGGGTGGTGGAGCATTGATTGTAGTAGACACAATTAGTGCAGATATTTGTTTTAAAGAATGGAACAAGCACCATAGAAAGTATTCCACAGTAGAAAATGATTGTTTTCTTTCATATTGGATTTCCGTGAGTCCGGTTATTGTATTAAATGAATTCAACCCCCTCACTTTCATTAACTAAATGAAAAACGAGAAGTAGATTGTTGAAGTGGACTTTAATTATGCAAGAATACAACATTCATATTAGGACATGAAAAGAAAAGGTAATCCCATTGCAGATACACTTTGACTTGCAAAGAAGTACTCTAATACGTTATGTATATTTTGTATAATTCATAATATATCTTCCTCTGCAATGTTAATTATATGTGATTTGATTCATGTGTAAAAGATAATCTATATTGTATGCATATTTCAGTTTCTAAATGATGGGATGTGCTATGAATATCGATGTTGTGTGTTTAACTGTGTTTAACTTTGTCCATGATTGTAGATTGTAAGGTCCATCTGTAAATAACAAATTATATATCTAAGTTTTGTCTATCAGTGTAGGTTGAAGATAAAAATAATGTACACATGTTGACATATTCTTTCCGTTTTTCTTTCCTTCTTTTTTCTGTCTTTCTCTACCTAAACGATGGCTATCTAAATTGTTAAATCCATTTACACTGTTTGTCACAGGTGATACATAGAGACATGCAAATTGTGACATTGTGTACTATCTGACGTATTGGCTGGGTATGTATTTATACAGTGTATGCCACCCACACGAGCATGATTTGAAATAGCTTCTAAATGTTTAGTTTTCCTTCGTTCTATGTATTGTACCCTCTAATAATTTAGACAGTGACTGGTAATCTCACTACCATCAAAATATTCCCTGATAATAATTTATTACATTTGAACGCATTTATTATTTTATTTCTGGATTATCCCTATATACTTTGCACTAATATATGTTTTCAAGCAGTGGCTTTATTGCAAAATGTCCTGGCAAAAACGATATATTGCCTGGGAACAAGTAAAGAGGATCAAATTTTAACATCAGGTGAGTGACAATCTCGCAACAAATTAAATTTATTGTTTGATTTGTTGGAAATCTTGCGCTACTTCCTGCTACTACTTAAAAATAAATTTTAAGACAACTAGGACGAAGCACTGGCATCCTATGAATTCCAATTCTATTTTCGGTTGTCATCGCATCGTTTACACTATAGCCCTTTGCAGTTAGAGCTGTTTAAGTGTTATATGCATGGCGCCAGTTATTGTTCTGAGGTAGAATATATGTGTTGGCGGTATCAGAAAAAAAACAAACATGAAAGACACACTGAAAAGGATATTTCTCTGCGGTATGAACGTACCGTATGAAACGATAAATGATGATTGTCCGTTCGTGACTGAATTATATTACAGACTCCATCATATAAACAAATGTGGACACCATCGATTGTCAGATTGATTTTGTACCGCTTATATTTGGATTGAGCACCAGTTATTGATTGGATAAACGAGTACGTTTCGGTTGTACTTCACATGGATTCCCATTAATCTAAGTCAACTCTCACTCACCCAGCCATTAACGGGCGTCAGCATAGTTTTCGAATATCCATAGGCCATACACTTATGCAATATAATCTATAGTAAAGGACGCTGACGTTAATCAATTAGACTGTACTCAGAATTTCTATTACGACACATTTTCAAAATCATATGTTGTTGTAGATATACCTTTGCCAAAGTCTCACTTAGCGTATGCAGTTGTAGACAAACCTTTGCCAAAGTCTCACTTAGCGTATTAGGTTGTCGACATACCTTTGCCAAAGTCTCATTTAGCATATTAATTTGTCGACAGAGCTTTGTCAAACTCTCACTCAGCGTGTGCTGAAAAATGGCTTTAAACCATACAACAACAACGACAACCTTTACCAAAGTTTGGCTTAGCGACCGTCTCTTACTCTAGCGATAATCTGGCGAACGGAGACTGAAAATCAAACGAGAGTTAACTTGATTAACTCTAGGCTTGTTTGCAGAAATAGCCAAATTCATGAAGGGAGAGATACCGTTCCTCCAAGCATACAGACGACACGCATGGCTGTAGACGAATACCAAACTTTGGTATACATTAATATGAATTAACACATGTCCATGTGTTTTTCAAAACGTTAATCAAAATATGCATCTTAAATGTAAGATAGATACAACCGTAAATAAAGAACTGCTTGCTGTAAAATTGTATATCCCAGGACACGGATACACGATTCAAATGTATTGTCATGAAATGCACGTGCAAATTATTTTCCTTAGTGGTGTACTCTTTGATGTGCAGTGTCTCTCGAGGGAAAGATGTACCCAATACGAATTAAGTTTGCAAAAGATAATAATACCTGGTTTGAGGATTTTGTCCATTTCTGCTTTTAAAGTGTTACTTTTCTACAAGTAAAGGCAACACTAAATAAACCGCAGACGAGTATATATTCAGTAGATGCGCAGCCCGTAAAAAAAATGTTGAGAAGAAAAAAATGCATTTCAGACCAATTATTTTAGCGATTTGCTAGAATTGTAATCAACCTTGCTATAAGAAAAATCATTCCATGATTTCATGCCCAGTGATTGCAATGCATATACTCAACCACTCTGTTGTTCGCTACGCCAAGAAGGGAATGACATTGTCATACCTTACTAGGCTATGACGAAAAATGGTCTAGATACAAGCCTGGTCAGAAGCTAAAAGATAAATGGTGGCACCGACGGGATGCATGCAAATTTAGAAGCACTCTTTCGTTATATTAACCTTGTGCAACTGTTATATATATATATATATATATATATATATATATATATATATATATATATGCCAAGTGATATAGGTTGTGGGTTTCTCTTAAAAGTCATATATATATATATATATATATATATATATATATATATATATATATATATATATATATATATATATATATATTTTCAAGACGGGGGCCCAGAGTGGCCAAGTGGTCGAAAGAGCTCACCGTTACGGAAAGCTGCCAGCTCACTTCTGACTGCGTCGGTCAGTCTCGGATTCTGCTAGTGTGGCTATGTGAGAAAGCTTGCCAGTAGCTTGTCTTGGGTCGGCGGATCTTTCCGGGATTTACCCGGCTTCTTCCTCCATCATTTATACTGGCCGCCATGTACAGCCTACCTTGTGCTGAAAACTTGCGTTAAACTATATAATAACTACAACTACAAGCTATTCAGACTTGCATGGTTTGATTTTTCCATAAAATAACCAAAATAGATTTATGTTCTATTATTTTTAGAGAGGTTTTAGAGATGAATAATTTTTTCAAAATATTTTTTCATGGTCCTTTAATTGTTCCTTCTATACAATATGGTCCAAATCGCCTTGTATGTTTGCTGTTTTGGGCCGAAAGCCTTTTTGTAAACTTTGTAATCCCGTTATGTATAAACAAAGAAATATTTCCTCAAGTGTATTTAGCTTATCCATACCACTGAAAATAGTATTTATCATTCGTTTATGTCGATATATTACAAACGTTTTTTTTCCATGTTTACAATAAAGTTTTAAATTCAAAGTCTAATGATTTTTAGAAACACTCTTAGTTCTCTTTTTGGTTTATATTAAGTTACATTTTTAACGGTACTGTTGATTTAATGTTAAAACATTTTAATGCTGAACACACATGTAATCCTTCTTTTTTGAGTGAAAGTTTGCTTGTATACCGTGATTATCTTAAACGTAGCAAGCATGGAAATGGGTGTTTGACATTTTATGATCTTTATCCATGCATGACGTACGAATATGTGACTTTAAATAAAACACCATAAGCAATATACACTTCAGCCAATAGATTAGGCAGAATTTGAATAATAACAACACACGGATATTATACGCATCATAAGCGAGCACCTGTTTCAGATTCTGGCATGCAACCACATGCTAATAATATCATTCAACAATTAAATTACAGAAGGACAGAAGAAGATACAAATTGTGTAAACTATAACCGGAGTTACGTTAGTCAGGGCATTGACCTAGGCTTACTTTGGGCTCTTGTTCATGCATACTTGGGAAACGTTTTCTAAAATTCGACCGGAATATGCTCTTTCTCGTATGTGCTCGATCTTTTCCATGTTAGTCATCCTTACAGTTGGAAGGATGAATTTAGTTTCAGGATTGAATCAACGGAAATCGAATCTCATTATATCACCTTCGTTCGACGTTATATACAACCATTTTCAATGTTGTACAAAAATATAGTTAATATGTATTTTCTTGAAACTAAAATCCCACCAAACTTATTTAACCTTCCTTAGCGACAATACAAATTTGTTTGCAAAAAAATAATTTTAAGAAATCATAGTGCAATTTACCTAGATCAAAAAGAGCCACAGAGAGAGAGAGAGACATACCTTGGTGGTTGAATCTTTGAAGAAGACGCATAATCTGATGACGGCTCCCTGGTCTTATCTTTATATACTAAGGTCAACCTACTTCCATGGAATTCTTACAATACACGCAAATATAATCATGGGATGGTCACTGTCATATCCAGCCATTTTCCTGCCAATCCTTTTGCAAATCAATGGAAATAAGGAGATTCGCAATATAACCATCTTTGTGAGAATTAAAAGTAAGTTATTTACTGACTTATATTACTGCAAATTTTCGAAAGCGAAGAAAGTCATACTTCTGCCACTCTCAACTTAATATAGAGGATTTATTATAATATTGTTGAAACAAATTTGGAATGACAGGAACATGTTTAGGGGAGTGCAGCAATAGTGGTAGTGATACATTTGTTTCTTCTCTGTAATCTAAGATTTGCATTACCTTCTTCAATGTTTGGAATGTACTATTCTTTTTTCACAACTTTGTTGGTTTTATTGAAGATCAAGTTTATCAGTCAGTCTGAGCGAGATCGACATATAATCGCACATACACCGTTAAAGGGTTCGTGGTCTGCGGCCATTGGCATTCCTGGTCCACTTATATTTAGTAGTCTATCAGATAAAGTGTTGAAAATATTCCCTTTTATCCATTTTCAATGTTTGGAAATATTTTAGTTTCAAAGGTTATATAGATGATACATATTGACCGAGCAAGGCTTTGGAGTCATACCAATTATTCGAATATATATATATATATATATATATATATATATATATATATATATATATATATATATATATATATATATATATATATATCTGTGTCTGTGTGTGTGTGTGTGCGTGTATGCGTGTGGACTATTGATTACATCTCCCTTTTCCACAGTTTATTCCTATCTAAATCAATCTGTGCCAAAGTAAGATATAAATCAGCCACCATCTTTGCTCATGATTGAATATTATCCAATCATCTTGATCGCATTCGTGTATATGACGATGGTTCTATTACAAACTGTACAGAAGCCATGTTGGCGATGACCTGCCTGTACATAATACATATGTTGCAAATGGTTTATGCCCTTTGTAATTAGAAGCGCATTTCACACCGGCCGATACGATTGATCTACTCTGTTTAGACGTTGTCAGCTGCGTGTAGCTGTGTATAAAGACCTGTTTTACTTCAAATATATTCAACTTCCCTTAGCTATCGATCCCCAAACAATCTTACGATAGAGAAAATGTACTAGGAAAACAAAATTTATGCACGCTCACGGAATGTTCTCTAACAATTATATCCTTATTTAAAATTTTCTTTACGTGATTTATCATAATGGTCTTTTTAGTTCATCTTAGAAGGAAGATAGGCTCCTGTCAACTCAGACTTCATGACCTCATGCATGGAATTATAGATTGACACTTTGCTTGGACATGCAGGGTGACAACCTGTATTGACTTTACACGCATTTATCATCATTGTTGCATATGCGAACAGGAATAGAAATATGCAAATATGTGTGAATCCGCATACTTTAACAAGATACAGAGTGAATGCCCAGTTATTACAATGCTAGACGTATTACTAAGTATTATTTTCTTCTTCAAAATCGTGAATCGTGTTTTAAATATAAAAATGGTCAGGTATGAGTTTCAGAAAAATGCCCTATAAATTAAAAGTACATCTAATAAGTAGCATATAATTTTTAAAAAAATGAGAACACATAGAATTATTTTACAAATTTAATGTTAACATCTTGTATATTAGCACGAGTAATTGCCAAAAGAATAACGCTTGCATTTATGCAAGAAGGGGAATATATTGCTGAATTTTCACAATTTTGACATTAGCGTCTTACGTAGGGGTACGAGGATGTTAACTAGAAACTGTTCCTATCTCAAACGAATATATAATGTACAACGAGAACACTGGAAAACCTCTTAAACACAACAAACTTCATGAGGAACTATTTAGTTCAGCGTATGTATTGAATGAAATGTATTTATCCAAATAAATAATGAATGAGACTATATTGTAATACGTTGAACTGTGTTAAGACAGGAGATACAACTATTTAATGAACTTTGATATTAAGGCAGCAATCACAGTTTTAGAAAATATAACGTATACTATTCTAGATTTAGCTGACATAAAAGTGTAGTCACGGGCAAGTGTTTAACAGACACATTATGTATACTAAAATATTTATTTGCTGAATGCAAGCATCTCAGCGCTGAAAACAGTTTTTAATTTACCCAGACAAAAAAAAATCATATAGGTCGGAAATGTTAAACGGAACTTAGAAAACAGAAATGTAGTATTCAACTCGAAATGAAACTAAAACATTGCCCTAAGTTGTTGAAAGATGTGATGTTTGGATATGAGAACGTTTGGATATGATCTCACATAAATGGGCGTTACTTCAGTTGAAGAGAGCAAGGAGGAAATCTCATAAAATGGGCGGATGAATCTGTTCTGATGTTTGATAACCGGTACTTTTTGGAACTCCTAAATTCGGCATTGGAAAAAGGGTTAGAATTTCAAAATATATGGCAATATTTTTAAGAGGAAACCTTCCTAATTATATGAAGGAAATATACAGCATCATACAAGTAATGTTAGATGCTCGTATTGCTTGTAAACTGGATGATTTAATGATTGCGAACATGGGGCATGATCTACATATAGGATGGTTTATTTTATCCAATCCTTTCAACGTCCTATTTTGTCAAAGGCTTAACACGGGTTCTCATGTCTCATACTTTGTATTCAGCATCGAACACGTCTAACAAATTGATGGGACTGCATTGGGCACTAAAATGGCACCCACGTATCTTAATATTTTCAGTGGAAAACTAGAACAGTATTTCTCTGCTAACATCATCTAGACCCCTAAGCTGGTGTATTTTTATTAACGACATACAATCAAAATGAATTGAAACAGGCGTCAATTTCAAATTATATTTTTTTCGCCTCTTACTTTCACAGTACTAATAAATTTGCGTCGGCGTTATCGAACAGGTTCAGTGACTTTCTGGATACACAACCTACCGGTCAGGAGGGAAGCGTAGAAATTAACCTTTACTCTGAACGTAATAACTCTAGCTAGCAACTACCCCTGACAACCTGCCACCCCCAGCTCGTAATAAAACATCTCCTTTACATTATGTTCGTTCTTAGCAAACGCATATGTTCTAATCCTGCCACTTTTGTAAAGCGACTCGGAGAGCTCAAAGTGCACCTTAGATGAAGATGAAAAAGAAGATACATTGAGGAGAATGATTGAAACATAGAATTAAGAATACCAACACGCGTGCTCCATTTGTGTTAATTTTTCACCCAAATTCCCCAAAACCTACAACAGACCGCACGCAAGCATTGACACCTCATTTAATGTCTCATTCAGTTCCTGTGGTTGCGTACCGTAGACGAAACAATGTCAAGAACCATCTGGTACGTGTTATAGTAACAGATTTAGGCACATACCATTGCAAAGACACACGTTGCTCAATTTGCAAATATGTGCAGGAGACCAAATTTGTCAGACGTTCGAAAATAATAATAATAATAATAATAATAATAATAATAACTTTGTATAGCGCCTAATCTTTAGAAGCTCTAAGCGCTTTACAACATTAGACAACACCTATAAGATAAAAAAGCATATAATGATATGATTACAAAAACAGACACCATGAAATTAGAAAACATTAAAAACATGCTGAGAATATTTAAGGTAGGAAACATTATTAGGTCTTTAAGTTTGTTCTTGCAGTCGAAATAAGTGAGTTTTGAGAGCACACTTGAATGAGATTACTGTGTCTTTGTTTCGAAGATCAGTGGGAAATTCATTCCACGTTGCTGGGCCCTGGTATGCAAAACAACGCTGTCCATATGACTTTGTTTTCATCGTGGGAATAATGAGTATACGATTGTCAGAAGAGGAGCGTCAGTATCTTGCAGGTGTGTACACATGGGTGAGGTCGGATAGGTATGGTGGACTAGAGTCCGACAGCGAAACGTAGCACTGATGAAACATTTTGTGTTTTATTCTGGATCGAATGGATAGCCAGTGTAGGGTACAGAGCAGCTGGAAGGCGTGCTCTGATCGTGGTACACTAAGTATGATCCAAGCAGCTGTGTTTTGAACGTTTTGAAGTTTTTGGAGCAGATATTGAGATGAACCAGACAGAATTGAGTTACTATAGTCCAGTCTTGAAAGTATGAATGAACACACAAGTGTTTTAGTGGCATCAACTAAAAGATATTTGCGAATTGAGCTGATGCGTCTCAGCTCAAGATATGCAGCCTTGCATATGTTCATGACATGTTGGTGCAACGTGAGAGTACTGTCCAGAGTAACTCTAGGTTTCGTACTGATTGTGTGAATTTAATGTTGGCGTTGCTGATATTTATTGTTTGAGGTAAATGATGTGAATGAGAAAGTCTTTGTATTGTGATCAGAATAACCTCTGCAGCTTGTAATATGTCATCCATGATTTCACATCAGAAATGCACCGCTCTACACCTTGGATGGTGGCATCAACTTCAGTTGAGTGGCTAGATTTGTATGTTTGGGTGTAATCAGCGTACAATTGGTGAGACACTGGATGATGATCTATGACACTTGAGAGCGACTGAGTGTACAGAATGAAGAGATCAGGTCCAAGAACAGTCCCCTGTGGAACACCACAACATATGTCAACTGGGCTGGATTGTATTCCATTTGCAGATACAATTTGTGTCCTGTTGACCATGTAAAACTTGAAACACAGTAACGCTGTATCATGAAAGCCAAATACATGCTGGAGACGATGAAATAATATATCATGGTCTATTGTGTCAAATGCTGCAGACAAATCAAGGAGGGTGAGGACTGTAATCTTTCCCTTATCCAACGCAGAGAGAATGTCACTAACTACTTTAAGAAGAGTAGTTTCAGTACTGTGGCAAGGGCGATATGCAGATTATACATTGCTAAAAAGACTGTTTGAATTCAGATGAGATACAAGGTGGGATAGAACAACCTTTTCTAAGATTTTTTATATGAATGGGAGATTATAAACTGGGCGGTAGTTTCTTTTTAAATCGTTATGTTCAAGTGTTGGTTTCTTCAGTAGAGGCTTTACAATGGCAGTTTTGAAAAATGATGAGAATTCCCCGGATGAGAGAGAGGTATTAATAACACCAGTTAGTGAAGACAATACTGGATCTAAGCACTCAAACAGCAGTGATGTTGGAATTGCATCAAGTTCACATGACTTTGGTGCACTCTTCATCAGGATTGTAGAGACAGGTTCAAATGCTGCTAATTGTTGCTGCTCAAATTATGTATCCCAACTGTATGGTGACGATGAGTCAATTGAAATTGTGTTGTCAAGCTTATATTTAATGGTTTGTACTTTGTCACGGAAGAAATTGGCAAACATATCCGGAAGGTTCACTGGAGAGAAGGTAGTTGGAAGTGGTGTAGATTTGTTCCTTTACATTAGCTTGTTAGTAATCTGGAAGAGCTCTTTGCAGCTGAAACTTTCCATGATCTTAGTAGTGTAGTGGTCTGATTTCGCTGCATGGACTATATTTGTGACAACAGGATTAACTATACGACGAATCAAAAGATAGGATGTCGAGCCTATAACACAATCTATTTGCTGACATGCATGGTCTGTGACACTCAGTATGCTTGAATAACAGAAGCCACATTCGCAACCAGATCAACACGAAGATCGCCAGCCACTACAACTCAAATGGAAATTCAGTCGAGTCGCTCTAGATGTTACCGATTAAATCTAACCTCTGCTTGACATACATATAACGTACACGTAAGAAAGGAAACTGGATAATACAATTGAAAACACATGGGGAAATTAACGTAAATGAAAACAAAATCTAACCTTCCCATTGCAACCTTGTCAAAATTACAGCGATTATTTTCAGTTCTTCACCTGACGGAATGTTAATAACACTTTTATGATTTAATTGTCCTATTATTATTATTATTATTATAGTTCTTGTCAATTATCCTGACACACAATTACCTTAACATCTTTCCTTCCAAACTTACTTGCATCATTCAGTCTAGAATAATTTCTGGCGTTGATCTCTCGCTACGCTTTGTCTCCACCCTTTGTTCACAATTTAGAATAAGGTCAAAACATACTGCCTGGTTCGTTATGTGATAGGCGCAAGAACCCGCTCGTCATTTTCTCAGCACAACTTTATATTATATATCTTTCTGTAAATATGACTCCAAACCTGTTCGTAGATTGTGTGTTAAGTGTTTTGTTTGTACATGGTGTTTTTAATTTTAATAATATTTCCGCCCGAACATAAGTACACCGATTTCAATTTGAGCTATTAAGTTTCTATCTCTCTCTCTCTCGTTATATATATATATATATATATATATATATATATATATATATATATAATGCCATAGTCAAAGTTGAAAAAAATTGGGAGATACGCACTTGTTAAATAGATAGGATATAAGTAATCGTTGAACAGTTTTGAGCAGACGAAAGGTAACCTCCTCTTCTAATGTGACGACTGAAACAGAATACACAGGTAGCAGTATTATTGAGTAAGTGGATGTTTTGAGAGGTGATAATTGTATGGAATGTATTAGACGTGGAGAAGACAAGACAGTATATAAAAAGTAATACAAACATTCTCTTCATGTTCATTTGAACTGATTGATGTTTGCATTTATTCCTTCACTGTATGAAGACAAATACAGTTTTATAAAAGACATTACATATATAAAAGATGCTTGCCAGCTTTCTCGTAGAATCTATTTCTCACAATGTTTTCGTGATGAGAAGATGGAGTCTTTTGCTTAAATATTGACAGTTGCACTGGATGATTCACACAGCCGCCATTCATCACCGTCTGTTGACAATGCGGTGAGCACTTGTGTCCTTGTAACATTTCAATCTCATATAATTTGAATTATTTAGATTTTACTATAAAAGCTTTAAGATAGCGAGGAGTGTTTTTGTAGTTTTTATTATACAGCTTGCTAAAGAAGCTGCTTTTATTGGTAGTAGAGACAAGTAGAGCACATAAAAAGGCCATCGTGTAGTCCAGTCGTCCTCCAACCACTTGAAGTTCAAAGAGACTACTGCCACTGTTGCCAACGCCTTGGCGAAAACATTATTCTCACCTCTGGTTGACACAATCGAGTCAAAATATTGCTGAAAGTATATTTGATTTTAACCGTTACTGTGAATGACTTTATTTTCGTGGGGATCAAATTTCGTTGTAGCGTTCAATAATGGATATATTCCTGGGAACTTAATTTTGCTTATTTGTAATTAGGAAATCGGATTACTTATTGAGTGATCTTGTACCAGTCTCTATAAAAGCTTATATTCAGTTCCTTGCTTTTGCACTCAGGTTTAATTTCTACTGCATTTATTAGGTTGATTAATTAAATTAATAATTGATAATAAATGTCCTACATACCGACATCTAAAGCAAAGAAAAGGCAGAGCTAATTAGATTATATCAATTGCTGTAATCTACAATAATTGTGCGTTTGAGTGTTTTACAGGCTGATATCGAAACAAACTTTAAGACAATCAGGGATCAGGAGTAAACAAACGAAGTTAACAATGACATTAAACCTCTAATCTCGAAACAACCCTTTATACAGGGCTAACAACATATAAACCGAGAGTAGCTTTTACAGAAGCGAGAGCTAGCGAGGGTTAATATATGTACATCTTTATCTTGCTATATTATTGGTTGTTAGCCCCTACTCTTCGCCACAAATCTACCCATCAAAAGAACAATCAATCGGAGAGGACCATTTTAGTGGGAGAGAGCTTACGAATCCTAATAGCCCCACCTCTACCCCCAAAATTTTAATCCTGATTTACCATGATGAGCGTGTGTGTGGGTGTGTGTGTGCGTGTGTCCCTTGGATTGTGGTTTTGCCTATTCCCCCATTATTATTTGTCCCTCACCACAGTAACAAATGTATGTGCATGCCCATACTTAGTTAATGCCAGTTCAACAATAATGATAATAAAAAGATTTTATGCGCATGCCCAGATGTTTTAATGCCTGTTTAACAATACTAATAATAACAAGACAGGTGTTCTGGAAAAAAAAACACAATGTTGTGAATAATTGATGTATTGATTGTGTTTAATTGTATCCTTAGGCTAATTACTCCATCGTGCTGCGGCACTGGGAGTAAATTACATTGTTTGCCAGAATGTACACCACTGTGTCAATGTATGACGGTCCTGACCAGGCTCCAACCGACTGATTGTGAGTGTGAATACTAATGTCCGTCAGTGTAGAGAGTATAGTAATATTATTTACGATATGTGTAGAACCATAGTTAAAAGGAACTTTTTAAAATACTTTAATGCTGTCGGTGTAAATATTTTAGATTTTTGAGAACCAGCTCCTGGAAGATAATGCATTAGAGAAAACAGAAGATAGTAGATGGTGTGACATATCCTGTGGTGCATTTTGATGTCACAGTGAACTTTCTACTCATTCCCCACGTTTATTTACAGGGTTTGTTTAGCTTCATAGTTCATATGGGTTCCTAAGGCCTCAAAAATTATATCATCATATGAGTCAATAATTAAGTATTGTATTTTTTTGCGAGAAACTACAATGTGTTGGTTATATGTCAAGTTTTATGATCAACCCTGAGTTGTAAAAGTAAGCAAAATGGTTTGGTGCATTTTTCAACTATTGTTCACACATGCAAAAGACGTCACATTTGACTACCATATTTACTGAAAAGGCATGCTTATAATTTGCCAAACACAATTTTCATGCTCTTATTGCAGGGACTAGACACACCATCATGCTGTATTGCTGTTAGTGTAAGACTGATAGGACATTTAAGAAAAAACAAACAAGCAAACTAAGCATATAACATTTGATTACCTTAGCTCAGTATGATTGGGTAAGCGTCTGACTCTATAGAAGAAACACTTGTCATCTTGCTATTATTTAGCAATGATGCACTTTAATTGATACACGTATTCACGAGAAATCCTCGTCTGTGTGAAAACCACGATGATTAGTATACAGATGTCTAAACTTTCACCTGCTACACAGTTTGTTACGGAAATATCCAGCAAGTAAACGGAAAGGGCAAAGTCATTGCAAACATTCAGGTACATGTCAATGTTCTTACATGACACTCATGCAAGAAAATGAGCTTACGTTTTCAATGTTTCTTATGCACAAGTCCATTTTTAAAATATTGGTAAACACATTTCAGCTGTGTACACGTGACGCCACATTTCAAGAAATAGCAGTAATGTTAATTTTGCTGAACGCATTGTTTTCCCTCTTTTCTTCAGAGCAATGAAGTGAAGAGTAGTCATGACATGGAGAAAGAGGTATTTTTTAGAGCCATAAAAACTGCAGAACCACAATGTGAAAGTGGACACTATTATTACAGACGGGTATGATCATATACGTAACTTGATGATCAGAGAGAATATGAGAGCCACGCACTATTTTGATGTGTGAACTCGTATACAAAACATATAGCAATATAATAGTTGTATGTTTAAAGTTGTATTAACGTTGGAACATATCACTAGGAATACAGTGAACTCCTCCCCGTTCGTATACACACAGAAGGGAGAAACTAACTAAAGCAAAGCAACTCGAAATGGACACAATTTAATCAAAACAATGCCAACACAGTCTTTTTGTGGCACATATTTCAAATCATATATCGGAACAAAAATTATTATTATTATTATTATTATTATTATTATTATTATTCAATTAAAATATGATGTATATGTATGTTAAAATGAATACTATTTAAATCTTGTTTAAAATTCCATTAATTCTCTTTGGTAAACTGTCACTGTGAATATAGGCAGTGGATGACATTGGTCAGTTTCTTGAATTACTGGGGTAAAATGTTTGTTTTCAGACTATGTCAAACAATTGATGGCAGCGCTAAAGTGACCTTATTTCATGTATCCCGGTTTTCTTTTGCTTATTTCATGTTTTCAGAGTCAATGCCTCTGGCATAAAATTAGATTGTACTACAACCAGTGTTAGGAAGCTAGATAAATCAAAATTGAACATGAACAGACAGCAATATATTTTTAATGTCATAGTATAGAATCTGTTCAAAAAATGAAATTATATAGGAGTACAGCTGTTTTCATGAGAATTTCTAAGATAATGGACAAATGATTTTAACAGGATCTATTATCAAAATAAAATGTTTGGGTTAAAATTCTGCACTCAAGTAAAGTGGTAAATTGTGTCAATAAAATAGGGATTATATGAAAAAGAATTTTAAACATAATGCAATCCCTTATCCCAAAACCGACGCTGATATTGGCACCATAAATGTGTTAAGAATATTTTGCCTTCATGTACTCGTACAAATTTTTTTAGCAATTTCCATCTTGCCATCTGTAGGCACAGTACTCTGCTTCCAGGACATATTCATCCAGGCAAACGGCCTGAAATCTAGGATGATCAACGAGACAATACACCTTGAACTTCTCTGTATTATCCAACGTCATCTGGATCTCTTGACAGAATGTACACTTATCTACTGTTTCCTTGCTGCTACAATTTTCACCATCACACCAATGTACATAGTAAATACACTCCATCATTCATTATTGTGTTTGAGAGCAAACTTGTGTGTAAAATGTATGAGAAGTTCTTGCATGTTAAAGTATGAAATATTTGTCTTTTTGATGCACGATTAGACCTTTGTTCTACCTTTTGTACCACAATAACAAACATTTAATCAGCAATTCATTATTCTCAAGATTTGTTTCCCCATAACTCTGTATATTTTCTCTGCCTTAGTATTATACACCTAGACCAACATAGAAAATTCATGCTTGTGAAACGTCTGGATACACCAAATCATTGATTACGTTTTCTTTATAACAATTCTTAAATTCTACTAGCTGAGGAGGACAGTAAACGATCACACAGAAAGTAAATTCGGGTTCTGTATTTCATCACGGTTGAAAAGAACGAATTTGAGGTATAAAGTTAATTTAAAAAAATGTATTTCTACACCTCTCACAGTCTGAGTATTAAGTGGTTAACTTTTAACACAATTATTTACTGATGAACCAAGCCCACATGAAAATCTGCGCGAAGACTTATAAGTTTCCCCCAATTCGTGCCTTCTATTTTCATTATGAAATTGAAATAACGTTAATGGACTAATAATAACAATTATCATAATGATAATAGTAATTACCAGAATGAATATCCCAAGCGCTGCTCAGCCTCATTACGCCATATTTTCTCTCTAGGGTATTGGTCCTCGTCGACGTTCTCCTCTCGTTCGAACCGAAATTTGCACTGCCTAACCTCATCTAGCAGAATCTTCTTAGGATTCATTACTTTGGCTATTTTCTAAGAGTTCATCTTCTTCACACGAGGAAAACGAGCAGGACAAATTGGCCGTAAATTCGATGGAATCATCACTGGATTCAACCATCGTCACCACATACGCTAAACTCGAGGGACTTACCGATAGTACATCACTTCCGAAAATTTTCTAATCATCGGAAGCATAAAAAATATTTCCGGAGCGTTTATCGTAAAACATCGATAAATGCACACACTATCTTGATTGTCTTCTATGCTAGTTAAATTATGCATTTGCAATACACATTTTTGAGTTATTTAGCAAACGAATAAACATTCCAATATATAGTGTGTATTATAATATAGCATACCTTTAAAGATAGTACATCACTTCCGAAAATTTTCTAATCATCGGAAGCATAAAAAATATTTCCGGAGCGTTTATCGTAAAACATCGATAAATGCACACACTATCTTGATTGTCTTCTATGCTAGTTAAATTATGCATTTGCAATACACATTTTTGAGTTATTTAGCAAACGAATGAACATTCCAATATATAGTGTGTATTATAATATAGCATACCTTTAAAGATAGATTGGGAATGAAAGAAAGTATATCCCTTGTTGTATTCCTTCGTCTGAGCAAGCATAATGCGGCACAACAGTAGATCAAGGAGGAAGAAGTCGGGAGAAAGGAAACGAGGAAGTAAGAAGTCCAAAGAATGAGGAATTAAGGAGAAAGGAGGAAGAGGTGGAAACAAACGAGAGAAGGACAAAAAACGGAAAATTATTGAAGCAACACAAAGAATAGTGACTCAAATGTCGATGGTAAAATTCCGAATAATGAATCAACTTGTTAAATGGGAATTGAACTTAACAGGTCAATTACTATGCATATTGTATTTAGCAGAAGTTGAAGTCTTTCTGCTGAATATATTTATTAATTTGATTCTTGAAACTTTTAAGAAACAATTTCTAATGAAATTTTAGCTATAATATATATTTAGGGTGTCCACTTGGCTGTCTGGCTGCTCGAAATTTGTTGATTCATATCTACTGCAGTATTATTTATAATACCCTCGCTGGATCGTAACATTAGGAATATTCAAGTTAATACAGTGTATGGTGAACTGCGTGGTGGTCCATATTGTTTTCTGTTGGATTAACTGCCTGATCTATTGGCATTCACTGAGTATTTAGACAGCAGTATTATTTCTCTGAAAGAATGTAAACGAAATTGAAATATTGATTTTACAAAATATTGTTATAGCTGTGTCAGCTAAATACCAACAATCTATTCAATATACTGATATTAATTTCCATGCTACCCAATGTATTTGATTCGACAAAATTTCATATCACACTTCTTCTAATATATTTGCCACGGAATTGTATAAGTCGTTTTTTATTGATTATATAAATGTACTCGGGTTTCGTTTTTGTTGTGTACAACGACACCCGAGGGTTATTTATGTATATTCTACAAAGATTTTGAAATAGTGAGTTCGGTTCATCCTATGCTGCACGTGCGAAGTGTTTTCGATGGGAAGAACCGATAACTTCCAGAGCACAGATGACGTATTGCAACGTCGTCTGTGTATAAATAACTCACCTTAGGTCAAACTCTTTACATTACGGAACGTCTCGTCAGTGAGCGGTCTGATTCACTCTGTTGTTCACTTGAACATGAGTAATGTCAGGAAGAACCAAGAGACGAAATAATGTGTATAAGCCCGACCACGAGGCGAGAGTGAATCAAGTGGTACTTCTTAGGAAGTATAACCCATAAAACAAATATACAATACCATGGCCTCAAAACAGAAACTGATATGGACTTTGATTCATGACTATGGATTTAATATATGCAGGAATTCTAAACGTCGTATTTCTCATGGAGTACAACGCATACAACAAATCTACAATACCACGTAACGCCAACAGAACGGAAACGGATAAGGATTTTGATTCATGGAATTGGAATTAAGATAAACGGGAACGTTTTAACTTAATACTTCGTATGAAGGAAAACCCTCATAATCAAACCAATATTGTTTTGGAATGACAACAGAACAAGAATATATATGGACTACGATTCACGGATACGGAACTCTAAATATATATAGATTTGGATCTATAATTATGTAATTTTAAAATTGGTACCTCTTTAGAGGCATACCCACAAAGAACAACTCTTTAACGTAGTCTAAACATGAACACGTGCAACGAACATGGATGACAGAAAACGAACCGAGAAGGTAAATATCACAGAGCTGATTATATAGACAAACAACAAAACGGATACAGATTGTAAGCATACAGAATATAGACTTTGTTGTTGTTGTTGTTGTTGTTGTTGTTGTTGTTATAGGGTTTAACGCCATTTTTCAGCACAAGATAGGCTATACATGGCGGCTAGTATTAATGGTGGAGGAAGAACCCGGGTAAACCCCGGAAAGAACCACCAACCCACGAGAAGCTACCGGCGAGCTTTCTCACATATCCACATTTGCCGAGCCCGAGACTCGAACCCATGCAGACAGAGGTGAGATGTAAAAGACAACAACAAAAAATAAAATGAATAAGACAAATAATGAACAATATATATATATATATATATATATATATATATATATATATATATATATATATATATATATATATATATATATATATATACGTTTATTAACAAAATGTGTCTTTGGCAAAAGCCACTAAAAATAAACAAACCTTCAAAGGGAGTGGAAACCTGATCCATTGACGAGTGAGAAGGGTAGGGGATTACGAACCTAAGTTCAAGCCTGCGGGTATGTTAGTCAAGAGTGTTACATTCTAGCTTATTGAATGAATCACCAGGGAAATTTGTTTTGAGGAATTTATGAGCTCCATGTGGTGTAAACTCAGACCAGTACTAAGCAGAAGGATAACTAAAATACATTGATAGAACAGAACCATGATCAACCCTGACAAAACAACTTATTTAGAACTATTATATTTTTACACCAACTCTGAACATGTATTATGGGAGTGCCGGGAAACAATGCAAAACACACACATTTGGAAAACCAGCTGGTCATCACTTTACTTGAAAACAGCTTTGTACTGGATATAAATTAGAGATGTCAATAAATACTCAATGACTTGCAAAGCTTCAGATGTAGAGGTATGTGAGTTATTAATTTCTTGTGTATCAGTTATAACTATTGTACAACCACGTTTCCTTTTGTATATTTTATATGTATCTTCGGCTTCCGTAGTATCATGCAAATATTTTCTATTCTTGTTTGTGACTTAGCAACAGATTTATATTAGCAATATATAAGATGCAGTTTTAAGAAACGTTTAGTACCGTAGGATTCTTGTCGGGTACGGTTTGGTTCACTTCTGTACTTGTGTATTGTTTTGTAATTATTGTGCTGATAATGTAATTTGTGTGGTTTACCATATATAACGTTATGACGTTTTATCCTAAATGCCCGTGTCATGCACAGTACACTGTGTTATATGTATTTTCAGCTGACCAGAATGATCGGTGTAGCAGCTGTATCGCTGACCAGAGTGACCAGATGATGAGAGTAAACAGAGTGATCAGAATGATTAGAGTGATCGGAGTGAGCGGAGTCGACGTGGTACCAGCTGCAGAGCTAACCATAGAAGGTGACCATATCAGCTGTGAAGCTGAACTATAGCGGTCGTAGAGCTGATTAAACAGTGTTTCTGGTCAAGTAGCAGATCATCTGGCTTTGCTGACCGAGATTGGTGGGCGCTGATTGCTAGAATGACCAACATGGAATGCTGACTGCTTGATTGACTAGTGTGACTGGTAGCAAAGTGTGCTGGTGACGGAGTGTGTAACTCCATGCATGTGATCTTTTAGCCGTTGGCTAAAACATTGGAGTTTGTAATAACCAGTGTATGTTGTTCATCTGTCCCTTTTTTCCATCATTTTCACTATTTGACTGAATTCATTTTTCCTATGTGTCTTATCGAGCAAAATACCACAGTTTTGCTTTTTGAGGAAATCACATCATTCTTTCGTCGTGGAATCACTTTGAATCATTCACCCCTTGTCCTTGTACTATGTAAGGTCATTTATTTCAATTTTCATTATTTAATTCGTGAGGATTATGATAATTGATCCAATATTTGGATATTATGCGCACGTATTAATCACAATTCTTTTCTCATTCAAGTCATTTGTCATTAAACATTGTATTTGTTTCACTATCAAAAGTGTTATGTTGTAAATCCGAAATCCCACCCGGTTATCTTGCTACAATATTCATTAAAAGATAATGATCAAATCTAAAGTTTACTTATTTAATATGCTTGGAAGAATTTTCTCAAAAAGTCCTTTTTTGTGCAATATCTATTTCTCATCAGCTCTGTTTTCTATGTTAATTTGCATGCCCACATTTTAAGTTGGATGAGTTTCAAGACTTGAAAAGGTGCGCTACTTTTTTTTAGATTTGAAGTCCTTAATGTGCTTATATGAAATGTTTAATTTACTGACAAAAACCCTTATTTACAGAATCTGATTAGAATTAAATAAATGTTATAAAGACCCGCGTAAAGAACTTGGAGTTATTTACCTAGGTTTTTGGGCCCAGGTAGTTAAGTAAATTAAACGAATATTCGTGTTTAGTTTAGGTGACCAGTATTGTGTATGAGGATGTATAGGAAATTCTGATAACTATTGATTGATTATATTCAGTTAATCATTCTTGACTAGTGTTAGCGGATGAACCTGGAACTTATTTTGATAACCAATGTGTAAGTGCGTGTATATCAAATTCTGATGACCTGTATTGGAGTATATTCAGTAAACGTTTCGTGACTGTTTGTAGCGGATGGACGTGGAACATATATTGGTAACCAGTGTGTGTTTGTTTTTGTATAGGAAATTATAATAACCTTTGCTAGTTAACATTATGCCAAATTTTCGTGATGGTGTGGGACACATTTTGAAACGCAGTGCGTGTGGTGGTGTATACGAACTTCTGGTGACCTGTGGTGGATACTATTCGTTAACATTTTCATGACTGGTGGTAGCGGATGGTTTGGGAGATATTTTGGTAACCAGTGTGTCTGTGTGTGTGTGTGGGTGTGTGTGTATGAACTTCTGGTGGTGGATACTATTCGTTAAAATTTCAAGAATGGTGGAAACAGATGGCTTGGGACATATTTTGATAACCAGTGGAAGATTGTTATTGCGTAAGATCTTGGCGACGAATGAACCAGATTGGTGGGTAAAATTGGGACGACTGGCGAAGAATATATAAGAAAACGTTTATTGACCAGTGGGACCTTTTATGAATATTATAGGTAGAAGATATTTCTTAGCAAAATTATGATGACCAGTGGACTAGGGTATTTTGACCAGGTGGGATATTCAATATTTGATGATAAATGGCATTGGGATTTTCATTAAATATTGTGGTTAGTGGCTGAAGCGTTTTCATAAAATTTGAGGAAACTGGAATAAACTTTGTGTGACAGTGACCATACTGTTTTCATAAAACTGTGGCGTTAAGTCACCTAAGCTTTTCATTAATTGCTATAAAACACTACGTCAATAATGTTCAACATTGCGCAAAATGATTCGAATATAAACGCGAAATGTTACACAACTGAGTAAAATTGCTTGCAAATGTGGTTTGAGTCGATGTTTGTTTAAAAATCGATACTTGTCTCGAAGATAAGTGTAATATGTTAATAATTTAGGGTAAAAGTTGCATCATAATCGAACGTGATTTAAAACAGTATGTAAATGATCCACCACTCACCCACCTTCACACCGCATCCCATACCCCGCAACCAAAATCTTTCAACCTCTCTGCCCCATTGAGAAGTAAGTTTCGAAAACAGGTTACTGGCTCGTAACTAAGTATTCATCTTTTCAACTGACTTCTCCAAAGTAAAAACTCTTTCCAGTGCAGCAATTAATAATTAGTGTATTGTATAGGCATATTTTCAGGAAATGCTTTTAGAAGTACAATGGGGTCCAGGTGGCAGACAGGTCTAACGTGTTCATCTCTATAGATCATTCAAATTTCACCTCTGTCAGCGTGGTTTCGAATCTCAGGATAAACCAACGTGTGTATGTGAGAAAGCTTGCGAGTAGCTTCCCCTTAGATCGGTAGTCCTTCACGCGGTTTTCCTGGGTTCTTCCTCTATAATGGCGGCAATGTATGCTTATCATGCGCTGAAAATGGCGTTAAAACCTACAAAATCAACAATAGCGGCAATACCTAAAAGATCGTAGCGCTAATCCAGTTTAATAATTAAATTTGTTCTCTTTCACATACAGATATGACACCAGTGATTTGATGCTTCTCTATATTTGAAATATCATGCTTGAAAAGACTCCAGTAAAATAAAACATACTAATCACTTTCTAACTTGTGGCGTTAAGACATCGTTCCTACTCTAGTTCCCTAATATATCCTTTAAAATATATACGCTTGCTCAAGAATTATAGGCGTAATCTACTGACAATTTACTTCATCAGTGTCTCCCTGAATTTATGCTGTAAAGCCAACTCGATTCGGCGACTCAACACAAACCAACACCTGCTCGTTCATCTCTAGCTATCTATTCATCCTTCTGTCTGTACCTAGGTCATAAATTTCCATCTCATAATTTGATAAATCATTCGGCAGGTACGAATAATTCAGAATTTGGCGACTAAAAGGAAAAGTTTTAATATCACTTTATTCAAACATTATCTCCATTTCGTCGTGTGGACATCAGGTTACCTTTGCAAATCATCTTGAAATGTTAAATGCCTAAGAAAAGAAAGAACGCACAATGGCGTGAAATAAATGCAAACTTGGTGAAAGTGATACAAAAATCAGGACTGTTTGTTTCTTTGGAAACGTCTATGGCGCTCGCCTTAACGTATCACTGAATCATCTCACCTCTATTTGCGTGAGTTCGAGTCTGGACATGACCAAACTGGGTATGCAAGAAAGCATGCCAGTAGCTTCCAGTGGGTCAGTTGCACTTCCAGGGTTCTTCCTCCACCAAAATACACTATCCATCATATATAGTCTTTTTTGTTTGCTGAAAATGTCGTTAAACCCAACAAAGCAGTGTTTCTGGTTTGGACGAATGAAATATTAGCTTGCATTTGCTAATGTGGCTGACATTTCTCACCGGTAGCAGAATGTAATGATGTGCACGTGCTCGCGCTCGCGCGTGTGTTTGTGTGTATGTGTGTGTGATTTCGAGTTTTAGCGTAGCTTTAGCAATATTCCAGTCATATTGCTACGATGTATCCGGTGTGGCAGTTTATAGTGATGTCTAGCACTGGGACATCATGACGCGAACATGTAGAAAAGTGTCCCACACAGTCACATTATCCTGACATCAGGTGACCGCTCCGGTGGCCTAGTGGTTAGAGCTTCCGCCTCTGTTGAGGGAGATCCTGGCTTCAAACCCCGGCCAAGTCATACCAAAGGCTTATTTAAAAAATGTTACTAACATCTGTCTCGCTAGGCTCTCAGCATCAAGAGGTTAGTGTTAGGACAGAACGGCCTGGTGTCAGGATAATCTGACTTCGTAGCAATATGCCTGAAAACTTGTTAAAGCTACGTTAAAAATCCTATTCACACACACACACAGAGCAGGTCGACCAGTCCTAACACTAACCTCTTCATGTGGAAAGAAACGCGAGGCAGCTCTTAGTAACATTTTTGTAAGTCTTTGATATGACTCGGCCGGGGTTCCAACCCGCGATTTCCCGTTTCCGAATCGGACACTTTAACCATTTAGGCCACCGGATGGTCCATGTAATAATGCGACAAAGTGATAAATATCGTTGATATCTTTGCGAAGGGTTGCATATGGGAGAATCAAATTATCTAGCATGCCAAAACATTGCGGTAAAAACGGCACTTTTGATAATATGGTAGTAAATTTAAAAATTCCTTTCAACTCCAGAATGGGTTTTAGAAATATTAGAAAAATACTGATTCGTTTGATGTTGAGAAGATCTAATACAGTAATGCTGAGAAACGTTATGCCATTATAAATCGAAACTAATTTACATGCATTTAATCAGAGGAAACGCTACATAGTCACATAACGGATTTACTTCTTCCGCAGAGTTGTCTATATAAGGACTAGAATAGGGATATAGCTGAATTACCATAGCGTCTGTTTTTGAGTTTTTAGTTTCTTCCGTGATTTCCTCCGCATGAGAACCTCCATAGAAAATACAAATTCAGAACAAATTAAGCACAAAAGGAAGAGACTATTTTTGTTTCATCATATAAATTCATGAAAAATTATATTTTCGTTACGCAAATAAAATGTTCGCGTAGGCCTTATACGTAACATATGTGTAAGACGCTACACATTACTAATGTTATTAGTTTAGTAAACTCATACACTGCATGTAGAATTACGTAGCCAATATACACAAAATGTCTGGCAATAAACACACAGCAGTTGCAGTGCTCCTTTCTCATGGGCTTTCCTTGTTTTGTACTACATCTTTGTTATGACAAGATGAATTCTTATTTAGTATTACACCCTGACAGTTTCGTTCGATGATTCAAACACGTGTCCAGCATCGGCATCTATTTACAAAGTGATGTTCAGTGAGACGTTTCAATAGCTTTTATCGTTAATGATAGCAGAAATTTGTAGTTGTATTTTTGTTCACAAACTTTTAGTGACTCGTACTATACGATAGCAGAGATCACTGGAGCATTGATTCAATCCTTTACATGACCGTGACTTGCACACAATGCTAACGTCGGGTTTAATACGATTGATAACGTCATTGGCGATAAACTTCCGTGTTCCTCTATCCCCACGTCTATGATTCATAATTGCATCATACTGGCAAATGTTCTATTATAAATATTATCAGTTAGTTTGGTAAAAATACGTACTGAGATATATGTATAAATATTATTATTATCTTACGCGTACTCGCCTAGCAAAGAAGATAACAAAAGTACATCATCCAAAACTATTTAAATATCAAAGATAATTAAATGGAACTGTTGAAGGTTTCGACTAAGCATTAGTTATATTATTATTGACGAGTTCTAGAAAGAAGTTTATAGATCTCATACGCAAAGACTACGTAGTAATGATCTTGTGTTTCCATTTAATGCGGAAATGCAGCGAAAATCAATAAAGGTTTTCGTCATCTATTGTACTATCAAGATCAAACATATTAGTATTTTACGGTCTATAATTTGGGCAAAGAGGGATGAAATTTTCCAGGTAGTTTTCAATCCTAGATTCGATGGTCTCACACGTGCCCTGGATGTGTAGTTTCGGATTGTGATTGTTCATGTAGTTCCTCAGCCACGCGAGATCACATGTGCAGCTGATTTGAAATGATGGAAGGATAATATCCAGAAGTGCTTTACTGTTTTGTATTGCTGTTGGTATTTCCATCAGGTAGGTGTCTTGCAGATTGAGATAAATCAAACTGTGTAGCTCGCTGAAGGCATCGGGAGAAATATATATAAGTGGATTTCCCGATACAGTCAGATTCGTAATTCGGCTCATGTTCGTAAAATCGTTCCTCTCAAATGTACGGATTGTGTTATTTGAGAGGTCCAGTATAGTAAGATTCATCATACGGGAAATGGCACCTGGCACTCGATTTAGGCTGCAGCTTTTCAAGCTGAGGTCTTCCACTTTGCTGGACGCAATGACTGCAATAGAATTGTCGTCGATGACATCGAGTCTGTTACCCTCCAGACTGAGTTTGCGCACTCCTTCCAGATATTTCAGGATATTGGGAAACACGGTAAGATAATTGTCCTTTAGTGTGAGATCTTTTAAGTGTCTCAAGATTGTCGAAGAAAAAGCGGGAACCAGAATTCCAGCGTCTCCTATGTAATGGTTGTGATCAAAGTTAAGTCTCTCAAGGTAGATGAGTCTGGACAAAGCGACAGGGATAGCAATGAGCTTCGTGTTTTCGATGCGAAGGTTCAACAAGGTTCCTTCAAAGCCATGGAAAGCTGCAGGGGGAAGAGTCTTAAAAGATCCAGCCAAAACGTTAAGAGTTTCCAATATTACAAGATGGCGAAGCGTATGCGGCCATTCATTTAGAGCGTCATCTCCGAAACTAAATTCAATCAGAGTCTTACCAACTTTTCTTAGAACATCCTCTCCACTGTTAAAAGAGTACTCGTTGATGGGATTAAAAGATATGTTAAGCCTGCGTATTGAAATCAGTGTCCTTATAGCTGTAGGTATGGTAAGCAGTTTATTGTGACTCAGATCGAGCTCCATTATCTTTTCAACTCCGATAAAGGCTCCATCTTCAACATTGCTGATGTTATTGATACTCAGTAGAATATCTGATACATTAATGCCATTAAAGGCGCTATTACTGATTTTAGAAATATCATTCGAATCAAGACGAAGTAGTTGAATGATACGGTCTGAAGGATCAAAGTGTGGTATGCCTGTCAGATGTCGTCCAGAGCAATCTAATAAATCGAACGTGCATGAGCATTTATCTGTATTGGGACAGATATTGGCCGCTATAGCCAGCATCAAACAATGACAAAGGATGAGTCCAGTAAAAATATCCATCTGAAAGAAGGAAAGAAAAGTCTTTGAATCCATAGGCAATTATCGATTCAGTGCAACCTATTCAATATTCATCAGACTCATTTCTAAAAATAGTCTTGCTCAGCTACATGACGAGCAATTGTCTATGAAATGTACAGTTTTTATCACATTCCCAAGAAGTCATTCTGTTATAATGCAAGTAGACTGTCGAGTAACTTTAAACCATCCACTCTACGCAGGGAATTTTCAACCATTATATACAACAGACTGTTATCTATATTGTAATGTATCTATTTAGTGTGCGATGAACTTTTGTCCACGATTGTATATTGTAAGGGCATTTGTAAACAATATAGTATATAGGTACATCTGACACTAAGTGTAGACTAAACATCAAAGATAATATTTATAAATATGTTTACTTGAATTACAGGTCAGGACATTAGTATTCCCTTTTGCAATTATATGCTCTACCGGATTCCTGACATGCTTAAGTGATGTAAATTTGCATTTAGATGACATTGTTTTCAGAAAATGGATTTTGCGACATAGGAATATAGGAATATAAAGTTATTCAAATGAAAATTGCAATAACCTCAGAGAGCTCACATTAATTGAAGAGCTCATGAATTCCAGCCAAAGTTACGTCAGGAACTGTCTTGATGAGAGAAAGGTAGAAACTTTGGAAAATGATGCTCGAACAGCTTATGACTATTCCTTGACTCACAATGTTTCATTAGTCAGGAAGTCGTCCTCTAAGCACATATGGTAAAAACTTACCGCTGCCTTAAACAAGGCGTTTCAAATATCATTCTGGCACAAGGTATATAAATCAAAAATCGGCAGCAACTGAACAAAAATTCTTATTTTTACTTACTATCCGTTACTTTATAAAGAAAGGGCATGTTATTTCTGATTCATTCAGATTCAAAAGATGCAACAGAATAAAGACAGAGATATTTCAAACGCTCTTATTTCAAAGAGGTTCATTATAAGGATTGGTATTGAAAGCAATACATTGGTTGGGTCAAGCAAATCACAGTCTGATTCTATAATGGAGAATTATTAACCAGTCATGTTGAAAAGTTCTATGTCACTTTTCGGTGATTCTCTTTCTATGAAAATATTAAGGGACACGGCAGTTTCTCAAAGTCATTTTGTTATCAGGTATTTTTTGCCTTGGTCTGAGGAGTCGTCTTTAAGGAAAAGTGTTTTATTTAGGAAGTAGAGTGCAGCTTTATAACTGTTCATTTCCATTGTGTCAATTTGTGAATGAAATATACAAAGGAATTTTCAGCCTGTTGCCAGAGTCATGTCTCTCTTGTCCATTTCTTAAAATCCTCTTGATGCTAAGTGTATTGGAATGAAAGTAAGTGACTTAGATTATATCATTATCAATCTTGAGAGTAGAAAACAGAAACAGCTTTGACATATAAGTATGTTCACGTTTTATGCTGATAGAGGCAGCCTTGTTAATCAGTCAGGTTAGTTGTACCTGCTCCCCATAGCCAGCATGGAATGCAATCTTATTATAGTAACGTTAGTTTAAGCAATGATCGGAATTCCAAAATATTGAACAATCTGGACCAGAAACCTTCGCATCTACAGCAACAAAAAATGTAAACTTAAACAGCTATTATTTGAATATGAAACCTTATATCCATCATAAACAAATTAAATCATCCACGACGTTCAATACTAGACTCTTAGCACTTGAAGTAGCATTTGTACATGATGAATCCAGTCAAGCAGGAACAATTGAAGAAAGAAATTCAATATTTGCCGGAGAATGATTTTATTGAACAAGTAAAGGTAACTGGAGTTCTCCATGTATTCGTATTCGGAAATTAGACACTAATTTCAGTATATGTACTGACGATAGAAACGTCAACAGTGCCACCCAAACAGATTCACTTCAAATTCCATGAATCGATGAAAAAAATGAGAATATTGGAAATCCAATATATGCCAATAATCGATGAAAAAAATGAGAATATTGGAAATCCAATATATGCCAATAGGTTTGACCTTTTGAAAGGATATTGGCAAATTGCATTCAACGACATTTCTGCATTTGCAAATCCGAATGGACTTTATGAAAAAAAAGTGAAGCCTTTGTTATGAAAGGTTCTTATGCATCATGCCAACATTGAATGAACATGCTGACATCTGATCTATGTAACTGTGATGCATGCATTATCATGTACAACAACACCTGGAAAGATCACTCTTAAACCTTTCGGAAATACTTTGATCGACGCATTGATGCAAATCTGAAAACAAAGTTACGTAAAAGTCAGCTTTACTGTGCTTGTGTTATAGTTTAAGACATATTGTGGAATGTGGTTGAGTTAAACCTGTAGAAGTTTAGGGCATTGTTGTTCCTGAATGCCAAGCACCTAGCAAACAGCAACAGATGCGATGTTTAGGTGTATCTTGACTAAGTTTGCTCAGATGTTTTCAAACTTGCTGAACACCTGACAATTTCCAAACTTGCTGAACACCTGACAAGTATGTTCACTACGGAAACCTAGTTACATTAGTCTAGCAAATTTCAAGAGGCTGTTGAAAAGCGAAAGGACATACATTGAAGTGCACCAGTTTTGTCAGCTCCAGATTTCAATCATTTAACATGTCTGTTGATGCAAGTGATTTACGGTTTAGTAGAGCCTTGATTTAAGAAGGCCAAACTGGTGCAGATCCTCCAGTCTGCTATTTGTTTTAAAGAATGAAACATGCAGTACAGAAATTATTCCACAGTCGAGAATGATTTTTTCTTTGATATTGGATTCCCATCACTTTGAAGTGAATATTATTTCAACCCTTCTCCGATTATTGTACTAAATGAGTTCAACCCCCTTACTTTCATTACCAAAATGAATAACGAAAAACAGAGATTGTTGAAGTGGTCTTTCATTGTGCAAGAATACAACATTCATATTAGGACATGAAAAGAAAAGGTAACCCGATTGCAGATACACTTTTGACGTTATGTATATTTTGTATAATTCATAATATATCTTCCTATGTAATGTTAATTATTTGTGCATTTGTTTCATGTGTAAAAGATCATCTATATTGTATACATAATTCTTTTTGTAAATGAGGGCAGGTGTTATGAATATCGATATTGTGTGTTAACTGTGTTTAACTTTGTCCCTGATTGTAGATTGTAAAGATCATCTGTAAATGACAAATTATATAGCTAAGTGTTGTCCATGAATGTAGATTGAGGATTAAAATAATGTACACATTTTGACATATTCTTTCCGGTTTTTTCCTTCTCTCATTCCTTCTGTCTTTCTCTTCCTAAAAGACTGGCCATCTAGATTGCTAAATCCATTTGCGCTTTTTGTCACAGGTGATAAATAAATACATGCATATTGTGACATTGTGTACCGTCCGATGTATTGGCTGGGTAGGTATTTATACAATGCATGACACCCACACAAGCATGAATTGAAATAGTGTTTACATTTTATTTTTCCTTCTTTCAATGTATTATATCCATTACATAATATAGACGGGGACTGGCAATCTCACTGCAATCAGAATATTGACTGATAATAGTAATTTTACGGCATTTATTATTTTATTTATGGATTATCCCTATATAGTTTGCACTAATATATGTTTTCATGCAGTGACTTTATTGCCAAAAGCCCTGGTAAAAGCGATGCCTGAGAAGAAATAAAGAGGACCAAATATTAACATCAGGTGAGTGACAATCTCGCAATAAATTGAATTTATTGTTTGATTTGTTGGAAATCTTGCGCTGTTTCAAGCTACTATTCAAAAATAAATTTTAAGACATACATGGCGCGCGTTATTATGCTGAGGTAGAATATATGTGTCGACGGTATCAAATAAAAACATTAAAGACACGCTGAAAAGGAGATTTTTCTGCAGTATGAACGTACCGTATGAAACGAGAAATGATGAATGTCCGTTCGTGACTGAACTACATTATCGACTCCATCAAAGAAACAAATGTGGATACATAGATTGTCAGATTGATTTTGTACCGCTTATGTTTGCAGTGAGCACCAGTTAAACCAGTTCACATGGATTCCCTTTAATCAAAATCAACTCTCACTCACCCAGCCATTATCGGGCGTCAGCATAGTTTTTGAATATCCATAGGCCATACACTTATGCAATATAATCTATAGTAAAGGACGCTGACGTTAATCAATCAGACTTTACTCAACATGTTTATTACGACACATTTTCGAAATCATATGTTGTTGTAGATATACCTTTGCCATGTAATTGTATATATAGCTTTGCCAAAGTCTCTCTTAGCGTATGCAGTTGTAGACAGACCTTGCCAAAGTCTCCCTTAGTGTATGCAGTTGTAGACAAACCTTCGCCATAGTCTGACTTAGCGGATGCAGTATTAGATATACCTTTGTCACACTCTTACCTAGCTTATGCAGTTGTAGACAGACCTTTGACAAAGTTTTGCTTCGCGTACGTCTCTTACTCTAGCGATCAGCTGGCGAACAGAGACTGAACATCAAACGAGATTTAATTTCATTAACTCTGGGCTTGGTTGCAGAAAAAGGCTAACACATGTAGGGAGAGATATTGTTCCTCCAAGCATACATACGTTGTAGACTAATACCAAAGTTTGGTATACATTAATATTAATTAACCCGTGTCCATGTGTTTTTCAAAACGTGAATAAAAATGTTCATTTCAAATGTAAGATAATGCAACCGTGAATAAAGAACTGCTTGCTGTAAAATTGTATGTCCCAGGACACGGCTACACGATTCACGTGTATTGTCATAAAATACACGTGCTCATTATTTCGCTTAGCGGTGTACTTTTTGATCTACAGTGTCTCTCAAGGGAAAGGTGTACCAATACGAATTACGTTTTGCAAATAATTAGCATTATCTTGTATGACGCTTTTGTTTATTTCTGTTTTTTTAGTTTTACTTTTCTACAAGTAAAAGGAACAATAAATAAACAGCAGAACAGTAGCTATTCAGTAGATGCGCAGCGCGTATGAAAAAGTTGACAAGAAAAAATGCATTTCAAACCAATTATTTTAGTGATTTGTTTGTATTGTAATCAACCTTGATATAAAAGAATCATTCCATGATTTCATGACCAATGTTTACAATGAATATATGCAACCACATTGCTGTTCGCTAAACGATAAGGGGAATTACATTGTCATACCATAGTAGCCTGTGACGAGAAATGGTCTAGATACAAGCCTGATCAGAAGCTAGAAGATAAATGGTGGTACCGACGGGATGCATGCAAATTGAGAAGCACTCTTTAGTTATACTTAACTTGTGCAACTGTTATATATATATATATATATATATATATATATATATATATATATATATATATATGTGTGTGTGTGTGTGTGTGTGTGTTGTGGGTTTTTTCTCAAAAAGTCATATACATATATGTAGATATTCAAGTTGGGGCCGAGAGGCCAAGAGGTCTAAAGCGCTCACCGTTACGGATTGCTGCCGTCTCACCTCTCTCTGCGTGGTTTCCAGTCTTGGATTCGGGCATTGTGGGTATGTGAGAAACCTTGCCAGTAATTTGTCGTGGGTCGGTGATTCTTTCTGGGATTTAGCCGGCTTCTTCCTCCATCTTTTATACTGGCCGCCGTGTACAATCTATCTCGTGTTGAAAAATAGCGTTAAACCCTATAACAACAAGCTATTCAGACATGTTGACATAGTTTTATACATAGTTTGATTTTTCCATAAAATAACCAAAATAGATTTATGTTCTTTTCTTTTTAAATACGTCTTAGAAATGAATAACATTTTTAAAATATTTTTTCATGGTAATTGTTCCTACCCATGCAATATGGTTCAAATCTACTTTTATGTTTGCTTTTTTGGGCCGAAAGCCTTTTTGTAAACTTTTTAATCCCGTTATGTATAAACAAAAAATATTTCCTCAAATGTGTTTAGCTTCTCCATACCACTGAAAATAGTATTTCTCATTCATGTCAATACATTACAAATGTTTTTTTTTCCGTGTTTACAATAAAGTCTTAAATTCAAAGTCTATTGGTTTTTATAAACACTCCTTGTGCTCTTTTCGCTTTATATTAAGTTATCTTTATAACGGAATTGTTGATTTTATGGAAACGCATTTTAATGGTGAACACACATGTAATGTCTCTTTTCTCGAGTGAAAGTTTGCTTGTATACCATGATATGGTTAAAAGTAGCAAGCATGGAAACGAGTGTTTGACATTTTATAAGCTTTGTGCATGCAATACGTAAGAATATATGACTTTAAGAAAAGCACCACCAGCAAAATAATTTCAGCTTATAGACTAGGCCGATATGGAATAATAACCACTCATGGATATTATACGTATCATAAGCGAGCATCTGTTTCAGATTCTGGCATGCAACCACATGCTTGTTATGTCATTCAACAATGCAATTTAGAAGGACAGAAAAAGATAAAAATTATGTAAACTATAATCCGAGTTAATCATTCAGGGCATTGACCTGGTCTTGCATTAGGCTCTTGTTCATGTATACTTGTGAAACGTTTTCTAAAATTCGATCGGAATATGCTCTTTCTCGTATGTGCTCAATCGTTTCCATGTTAGTCATCCTTACCGTTAGAAGGATAAATTTAATTTCAGGATTGAATCAACTGAAATCGAATCTCCTTCGATCACCTTCGTTCGACGTGATATATAACCATTTTCAATGTTGTAAATATTTACTATGCAATTTCTATAAGATCTAGAATTGTGTATACACAAATGTAGTTAATGTGCATCTTCTTGAAACTAAAATTCCACAAAACTTTAAGGAATCATAGTGCAATTTACCTGGATCACAAGAGAGAGAGAGGGAGAGAGAGAGAGAGAGAGAGAGAGATACCTTGGTGGTTGAATCTTTAAAGAAGACGCATAATCTGATGACGGCTCCCTGGACCTTATCTTTATATACTAAGGTCAAGTTACTTCCCTGGAATTCTTACAATACACGCAAGATATAATCATGGGATGGTCACTGTCATATCCAGCCATTTTCCTGCCAATCGATTTGCAAATCAATGGAAATTAGATTAGCAATATAACCATCTTTGTGAGGGTTAAAAGAAAGTTATTTTCTGACTTACAATACTGCAAATTTTTGAAAGCGAAGAAAGTCATACTTTTGCCACTCGGAAATGAATATAGAGGATTTATTATAATATTGTTCAAACAAATTTGGAATGACAGGAACATGTTTAGGGGAGTGCAGTAATAGTGGTAGTGATACATTTGTTTCTTCTCTGTAATCTAAGATTTGCATTACCTTCTTCAATGTTTGGAATGTACTATTCTTTTTTCACAACTTTGTTGGTTTTATTGAAGATTAAATTTTTCAGTCAGTCTGATTAAGATCGAGATCGACATATAATCGCACATACACCGTTACAGGGTTCGTGGTCTGCGGCCATTGGCATTCCTGGTCCACTTATATTTAGTAGTCTGTCAGATAAAGTGTTGAAAATATTCCCTTTTTTCCATTTTCAATGTACGCGGACCAAACTATTCAATCAAGTGTTTGAACATCTTGAGTTTGAAAGGTTATGGACATGATACTGTTTCTACATATCGACCGAGCAAGGCTTTGGAGTTATACCAATTATTCGAATAAATGATGTTTTCTTTCTCTTTGTGTTTATATATATATATATATATATATATATATATATATATATATATATATATATATATATATATATATATATATATATATATATATATATATATGTGTGTGTGTGTGTGTGTGTGTGTGTGTGTGTGTGTGTGTGTTATTCGTTACTTCTCCTTTTTCCACAGTTTACTCCTATCTGAATCAAACTGTGCCACGAGTGAGCTAAATTCAGTGTAAGATATAAATCAGCCACTATCTTTGTTGATGATTGAATATCATCTAACCATCTTGATCGCATTCGTGTATATGACGGTGGATGTATTACAAACTGTTACATGAGCCATGTTGGCGATGACCTGCCTGTACATAATACATCTGTTGCAAATGGTTTATGCCCTTTTAGAATTAGAAGCGCATTTCACGCGGACCGATACGGTGGATCTACTCTGTTGAGACAAAATCAGTTGCGGGTAGCTGTGTCTAAAGACCTGTTTTAATTCAGTTATATTCAACTTCCCTTAGCTATCGATCCCCAAACAATTTTACCATAGAGAAAACGTACGAGGAAAACAAAATGTATGCACGGTCACGGAATGTTATATAATAATTATGACCTTATTTACACTTTTCATTACGTGATTTATCATGATGGTAATTTTAGTTCATCTTAGAAGCCAGACAAAGTCCTTTCAACTTAGACTTTATGACCCCATGCATGGACTTACATGTTGACCCCATATTTGCACTTACAGGGTGACAACCTGTATGGACTTTTTCGGATTACACGGATTTATCATCATTGTTGCATATGTGAACAGGAATAGAAACATGCAAATATGTGTGAAGCGGCTTACCTTAACAAGATAAAGAGGGAATGTCCAATTATTGCAATGTTAGACTTTTTATTCAGTATTTTTTTCTTCTTCAAAAATGTGAATCGTGTTTGAAATATAAAAATGGTCAGGGATGAGCTTCAGAAAAATGCCGTATAAATTGAACGTACCTCTTGTTAGCAGCATATAATTTTAGAAAATGTAAACACCTAGAATTATTTTACAAATATAATGTTATCATCTTGCGTAGCAGCAAGAGAAATTGCCAAATAATAACGCTTGCATTTATGTAAGAAGAAGCATATATTGCAGAATTTTCAAAACTTTAACATTATCGTCTCGTGTAGAATACGAGGATTTTAGATAGAAACTACTCCAGTCTCACACTAATATCGAAAGTAGAACGAGAACACTGATACATCTCTTGAACACAACATAATTGAGTTTCTAGAACATATCATAATTTCTTGATAAACCATTTAATTCAGGTACGTATTGAATGAGATGTATTTGTCCAAATAAATAATGAAATCAGACTATATTGTGATACGTTGAACTGTGTTAAGACAGGAGATACAACTATTTAATGAACTTTGATATTAAGGCAGGAGTCACAGTTTTAAACACATAACGTATTCTTTATTCCAGATTTAGCTGTCACAAAAGTGTAGTCAAGGGTAGGTGTGTTACAGACACATTAGATATATCAAAATATTTCCTTGTTGATTTCAATCATCTGAACGCTGAAAACTGTTTTCAATTTACCCAGATAAAAAAAATCATATAGGTCGGAAATGTTTAACGAACTTAGAAAACAGAAATGTAGTATTCCACTCGAAATGAAACTAAAACCTTGGCCAATGTTGTGGCAAGAGTTGATGTTTGGATCTGAGAACGTTTGGATATGATCACACATAAATGGGCGTTACTTCAGCTGAAGAGAGCAAAGAAGAAATAACGTAAAATGGGTGGATGAATCTGTTCTGATGTTTGATAACCTGTACTTTTGGAACCTCTAAATTCGGAATTGGAGAACGGGTTAGAATTTCAAAATGTAGGAAAACACAGCATCATACAAGTAATATTAGATACTCGTGTTGCTTGTAAAATGGGTGATTTAATGATTGAGAATATAAGGCATGGTAGCTTAGGATGGTTTATTTTTTTCTAATCCTTCGAACGTCCTATTTGGTCAAACATTTTAACACGGGTTCTCAAGTTTCATAATATTGTATTCAGCATCGAACACTTCTAACAAATTGATTGGACTGCATTGGGCACTAAAATGGCACCCACGTATCTCAACATTTTCATTGGAAGACTAGAACAGAATTTCTCTGCTAACATCATCTAGACCCCTAAGCTGGTGTAGATTTATTGACGACATAGAATCAAAATGAATCGAAACGGGCGACAATTTCAAAGTATTTTTTTTCCGCCACTTACTAATACATTTACGTCGGCGTTATCGAACAGATCCAGTGTCTTTCTGGATACACACCTTTCCGATCGGGAGGGAAGCATATAAATTAACCTTTACTCTCAACGTAATAACTCTAGCTAGTAACTACACCGGACAACCCGCCACCCCCAGGTTGTAATAAAAATATCTAACTTACAATACGTGCGTTCGAACCAAACGCATATGTTCTAATCCTGCCACCTTTATAAAGAGACTCGAAGAGCTCAATGTGCACCTTGGAACAAGATGCAAAAGAAGCTACATCGAGGAGGCTGAATGAAATATATAACTAAGAAAACCAACACGCGTATTCCATTTGTGTTAATGTTTACCCAAATTTCCAAAAACCTACAACAGATCGAACGCAAGCATTGACACCTCATTAAATGTCTCAAAAAGTTCCTATGATTGCGTACCGTAGACCAAAACTCTCAAGAACCATCTTGTACGTGTTATGGTAACAACAAATAAAACAACAGATTCAGGCACATACCATTACAAAGACACACGTTGCTCAATTTGCAAATATATGCCCGAGAACAAATTTGTCAGACGTTGGACAACATGATTAACTACATGATGAATCAGACGTTAGGATGTCCAGCCTATAATGCGATATATTTGCTGATATGCATGATCTGTAATACTCAGTATGCTTGCAAAACAAAACCCACATTCTCAAAAAAATCAACACGAACGTCGAAAACCACTACAGCTCGAATGGATATTAAGTCAACTCACTCGAGATGTTGCTGATTACGTCTGACCTCTGGTGGACAGACATAGAACGTACACGTAAGGTACTAAACTGGATAATACAATTGAAAACACATGGGGAAATTGGCCTAAATGTAAACAAAATCTAACCTTCCCGTTGCAACCTTGACAAATTTTCAGCCAGTCTTCAGTTCTTCACCCGACGCAAAGTTTGCGCTAAATATCTACCAAAATAATTACATTTTTATGATTCATTTGTTCTATTATTATTATTTTTACTATTATTAATGTTATTATTATTATTATTATTAATGTTATATTATTATTATTATTATTAATGTTATATTATTATCATTATTATTATTATTATTATTATTATAGTTCTTATCAATTATCCTGACACACAATTACCAAACTTACTTGCATCATTCAATCGAGATTAATTTCTGGCTTCGATCTCTCGCCACGCTTTGTCTCCGCCCTTTGTTCACAATTTAGAATAAGGTCAAAACATACTGCCTGGTTCGTTATGTGATAGGCGCAAGATCCAGCTCGTCATTTTCTCTGCAGAACTCTAAATTATATATCTTTCTGTAAATATGAGTCCAGACTTTTTCGTAGATTTTGTGTTAAGTGATTGTTTTGTACATGCTGTTATTAATTTTAACAATATTTCCCACAAAACATTGGTAAACTGTTTTCAGTTTGAGCCATTAATTTTCTCTCTCTATCAATCCATCTCTCTCTCTGTCTCTCTCTCTCACTCTGTCTGTCTGTCTGTCTGTCTCTCTCTCTGTATATATATATATATATATATATATATATATATATAGAGAGAGAGAGAGAGAGAGAGAGAGAGAGAAATTCATATATATATATATATATATATATAGAGAGAGAGAGAGAGAGAGAGAGAGAGAGAGAGAAAATTCATGTATATATATATATATATATATATATATATATATATAGAGAGAGAGAGAGAGAGAGAGAGAGAGAGAGAGGGGGAGAGGGAGGGAGAGAGAGTAAGAGAGAGAGAGAAATTCATGTGTATATATATAATATGCCATAGTCAAACTTGAAAAAAATTAGGAGATACTTACTTCTTGAATAGATAGGATATAAGTAATCGTTGAACAGTTTTGAGCAGACGAAAGGTAACCTCCTCTTCTAATGTGACGACTGAAACAGAATACACAGGTAGCAGTATTATTGAGTAAGTGGATGCTTTGAGAGATAATAATTGTATAGAATGTAGAAGACGCGGAGAAGACAAGACATTATATAAAAAGTAATACAAACATTCTCTTCATGTTTATTTGAACTGATTGATGTTTGCATTTATTCCTTCACTGTATGAAGACAAATACAATTTTATAAAAGACATTGCATATATAACAGATGCTTGCCAGCTTTCTCGTAGAATCTATTTCTCACAATGTTTTCGTGATGAGAAGATGGAGTCTTTTACTTAAATATTGACAGTTGCACTGAATGATTCACACAGCCGCCATTCATCACCGTCTGTTGGCAATGCGGTGTGCACTTGTGTCCTTGTAACATTTCAATCTCAGATAATTTGAATTATTTAGATTTTACTATAAAAGCTTTAAGATAGCGAGGAGTGTTTTTGTAGTTTTTATTATACAGCTTGCTAAAGAAGCGGCTTCTTTTGGTAGTAGAGACAAATAGAGCACATAAAAAGGCCATCGTGTAGTCCAGTCGTCCTCCAACCACTTGAAGTTCAAAGAGACTACTACCACTGTTGCCAACGCCTTGGCGAAAACATTATGCTCACCTCTGGTTGACACAATCGAGTCAAGCTATTAGCTGAAAGTCTATTTGATTTTAACCGTTACTGTGAATGACTTTATTTTCGTGGGGATCAAATTTTGTTGTAGCGTTCAATAATGGATATATTCTTGGGAACTTAATTTTGCTTATTTGTAATTAGGAAATCGGATTACTTATTGAGTGATCTTGTACCAGTCTCTATAAAAGCTTATATTCAGTTCCTTGCTTTTGCACTCAGGTTTAATTTCTACTGCATTTATTAGGTTGATTAATTAAATTAATAATTGATAATAAATGTCCTACATACCGACATCTAAAGCAAAGAAAAGGCAGAGCTAATTAGATTATATCAATTGCTGTAATCTACAATAATTGTGCGTTTGAGTGTTTTACAGGCTGATATCGAAACAAACTTTAAGACAATCAGGGATCAGGAGTAAACAAACGAAGTTAACAATGACATTAAACCTCTAATCTCGAAACAACCCTTTATACAGGGCTAACAACATATAAACCGAGAGTAGCTTTTACAGAAGCGAGAGCTAGCGAGGGTTAATATATGTACATCTTTATCTTGCTATATTATTGGTTGTTAGCCCCTACTCCTCGCCACAAATATACCTAGCAAACAACGATCGATCGGAGAGGACCATTTTAGTTTGAGAGTGTTTACAAATCCTAATAGCCCCAACTCTACCCCCAAAATTTAGTCTTGATTTACCATGATGAGCGTGTGTGTGGGTGTGTGTGTGCGTGTGTCCCTTGGATTGTGGTTTTGCCCACTCCCCGATTATTAGTTGCCCCCCACCATAGTAAAAAAATGTATGTGCATGCCCATGCTTAGTTCATGCACGTTCGATAATAATAATAGTGAAAAAAATTTCATGCGCATGCCCAGATTTTTTTCATGCTTCTTTAACAATACTAATAATAACAAAACAATTTTTCTGGAAAAAAAAAACAAAATGTTGTGAATACTTGATGTATTGATTATGTTTAATTGTAAAAGCTAATTCATCCATCGTGTTGCGACACTGGGAGTAAATGGCATTTTTTACCAGAATATATACCACTTTGTCAATGTATGACGGTCCTGACCAGAATCCAACCCACTGATTGTGAGTGTAAATACTAATGTCCGTCAGTGTAGAGAATACAGTATTATTATTTAAAATATGTGTAGAACCACAGTTAAAAGGAACTTTTTAAAATACTTTAATGCTGTCAGTGTAAAGCTTTTATCTTCTAAATATATTTCTTTTTGTTAGGTACTGAATGAGATTCTTGAGAACCAGCTCCCGGAAGATAATGTATTAGAGAAAACAGAAGACAGTAGATGGTGTGACATATCCTGTGGTGCATTTGGATGTCACAGTGAACTTTTCGCTCATTCCCCATGTTTATTTACATGGTTTGTATAGCTTCATAGTTGATATGGATTCCTAAGGCCTCACAAATTTGATTATCATATGAGTCAATAATTAAGTTAGGTAATTGTTTGCGAAAACTACAATGTGTTGCTTATATGTCAAACTTTATGATCAACCTTTAGTTGTAAAAGTAAGCAAAATTGTTTGGTGTAAGTCTTGTTTCCAATTATATTAATTCTCTTTGGTAAATTGTCAGTGTGAATATAGGCAGTGGATGATATAGGTCAGTTTCTTGAATTACTGAGGTAACAATTTTGTTTTCAGACTCTGTCAACCAATTGATAGCAACGCTGGAGGAAATGGTTAGGAACCTCGAGTCAGTTGATAGATAGTGTTTGCCACCTCTATACAGCCATGTATCCATTTTGACTGAAAATAGAATTTACAGCAAATGTTAAAACTTGAATAAAGTGATCTTATTTCCTGTATTCCGGTTTTCTGTTGCTTATTACATGTTTTCAGAGTCATGTCCACTAGCATAAAATTAGATTTTACTACAACCAGTGATAGGGAGATAAATGAATCAAAAGTTAACATGAACAGCAGCACTATATTTTTAATGTCATAGTATAGAATCTGTTCAAGAAATAAAATTATATAGGAGTAAAGCTGTTTTTATGAGAATTTCCAAGATAATGGACAAATTATTTTAGCAGGATCTGTTATGAAAATGAAACGTTTGGGTGAAAATTCTACGCTCAAGTAAAGTGGCAAATTTTGTCAATAAAAGAGGGTTTTTATGAAAACAAATTTTAAACATAATGTTGCGTGTATAAAGCAATCATTTTTCCAAAAACGGACCCTGATATTGGCACCATAATAATTTTAAGAATATTTTGCCTACAAATGTTCATGTACTCGGACAGAATTTCACGGCAATGCACAAATTGGTGTCTGTAGGCACAGTACACTGCTTCCAAGACATAATCATCCAAACAAACTGCCTGAAATATATGATGATTATAAATGAGACAATACACCTTGAGCTCATCAGACAGATCCAACATCGTCTTGATCTCTTGACAGTATGTACACTTATCGACTATTTCTTTACTGCTGCAATTTTCACCATCACACCAATGTACATAGTACATACACTCCATCATTCATTATTGTGTTAGAGAGCAAACTTGTGTGTAAAATGTATGAGAAGAACTTGCATGTTAAAGTATGAAATATATGTATATGTGATGTATGGTTAGACTTTTGTTCTACTTTTTGTACCACAACAATGAACATTTAATCAGCAATTTATATTTTTATGTAATTTTTTGTGGAGAAAATGATTCGTTTCCCCATAAATCTGTATACTTCTTCTGCCATTGTACACCTAGACGAACGTAGAAAATTCATGCTTGAGAAACGTCTGGATGCACTAAGTCTCTGATAACATTTTCGTTATAAAAATTCTTCAGTTTTACAATGTGTGGAGGATAGTAAACAATCACACCCAAAGGAAATTTGTTTTATGCATTCATCACGGTTGAAAAGAACAAATCTGAGGTATAAAGTTAATAAAGTATTTATTTCTACACCTGTCACAGTCTGATTTTTAAGTGGGTAACTTTTAACACAATTAGTTACTGACGAACCAAGCCCGCATGAAACTCTGCTCTGAAGACCTCTAAGTTTCCCCAAATTCTTGTCCTTCTATTTTCATTATGAAATTGAAATAACGTTAATGAAATAATAATAACAATTATCATAATAATAATAGTAATTACCAGAATGAAAAGCCCAAGCGCTGTTTAGCCTCATTATACCCTATTTTCTCTTTAGGCCCTTCGTCCTTGTCGACGTTCTCATCTCGTTCGGGCTGAAATTCGTACTGTCTAACCTCATCGAGCAGAATCTTGTTAAGATGCATTACGTTCGCCATCTACTAGGAGTTCACTTTCCTCACACGAAAATGAGCACGACAAATTTGCCGTAAATTCGCTGCAATCATCACTCGATTCAGTCATCGTCACCATTTACGCTAAACTTGAGGCATGTCACCTCCGAAATCCTTACATGATCGGAAGCATAAAAAATATTTCCGGAGCGTTTGCCGTAAAAGATCGATAGATGCACAAATTATCTTGATTATGTTCTTCATAAGTTAAATTATGCATTTTTAATGCACATTTTTGAGTTATTTAGCAAATGAATGAACATTCTGATATATAGTGTGTATTATAACTTTAAAGATTGGGTAGGAATGAAAGAAAGTATATCCCTTGTTGTATTCTTTCTTGGCTGCACGGATAAGGCGGCACAATAGTAGACGAAGGAGGAAGAAGTCGGGAGAGGAAGTAAAGAGAAAGGAAAGGAGGATTTAAGAAGAAGTCCAAGGAGGGAGGAATAAAGGAGAAAGTAGGAAGAGGCGGAAACAAACGAAAGAAGGAAAGATGAAAGGCGGAAAATTATTGAAGCAGATGAGTAGAAGGGACAACACAAAGAACAGTGACTCGTATGTCGATCGTAAAATTCCGAATAATGAATCAACTTGTTAAATGGGAATTGAACTTACCAGGTCTATGCCTATTTTATTTAACAGAAATTAAAGTCTTTATGCTGAATATATTTATTAACTTGATTCGTGAAACTTTTTAAGAAAAAATTCTAATGAATGTTTAGCTGTGATATGCATTTAGGGTGTCCACTTGGCTGCCTGGACTCTCGTATTTTGTTAATGCACATCTACTGCAGTATTATTTATAATACCCTAGCTGGATCGCAACATATATTTAAAGTAGCCATATATTTTGTTTACGTGCACGAAATTAGTATGAGATGAATATTATTGTTAATGTACCAGGACTCAATATGTTCCTTGTATTTTATATTTTTATATGTGCAAGTATATTTACTTGCCGTTTGCATAGAGTATTATTGAAACAATGATTGGGTCATTGTATCTCTTAGCTGAGGCAAGGTCAGTATCTATAAGTCTGGGGAATCGTTGTCGTGTTGATAGGGATTTATAACTCATTCTAGTCACTTCAAATAAGTAATGATGTCAGTTCTTCAAATTCTAGATATATTGTGTTATGCTCTACATGTCCTATGATCATACAATATTTTTTATTAATATATATCTAGTAATATTCAGAAGGAACATTCAAGTTCATACAATATATGGTGAACTGCGTGTCGGTCCATATTGTTTTTTGTTGGATTAAATGCCTGATCTTTTTGGCTATGCACTGAATATTCAGACAGCAGTGTTATTTCTCTGAAAGTATATCTGCAAAATCGAAATATTGCTGTGTCAGCTAAGTACCAAAAATCTATTTAACATACTGACATTAATGTTCATGCTACCCAATTTATTTGATTTTACAAAATTTGATATCAAACTTTTTATATATTTGTCACGGAATTGTATAAATCCTTTTATTTATTAAATACATGCACTTGGGTTTCATTTTTTTGTGTGTACAACGATACCCGAGGGTTATTTATGTACATTCTACAAAGATTTCGAAATAGTGAGTTCGGTTCATCCTATGCCGCACGTGCGAAGTGCTTTCGATGCGAAGAACCGAATACTTCCAACGCACAGACGATGTATTGCGGCATCGTCTGTGTATAAATACCTTACCTTAGGTCAAAATCTTTACATTACGGAACGTCTTGTCAGTGTGCGGTCTGATTCACTCTGTTGTTCACTTGAACAGGAGTAATGTCGTAAAGAAGCAAGGGAGGAAATTGCGTGTATAAGCCCGACCACGAGGCGAGAGTGAATCAGCTGGTATTTCTAAGGAAGTATAACCCATGAAACAAATGTACAATACCATGGCAACAAAACAGGAACGAATATGGACTTTGATTCATGACTATGGATTAAATATATACAGGAATGCTAAACTTAGTATTTCTCATGAAGTATAACTGATGAAACAAAACTACAACACCACGTAACGGCAAGAAACGGGGTCTAGGAATGGTAACTGCCCCTCCCTCCCCCCGAACCTCTAAGAGGATTGTCCACGAGGACTATGTCCACGGATAATCCTATTCTGATTGGTTTTAGGGAGTGGTTGAGAGCTAGGAGTCCTCCCGACCAGAAACTCCACCGGTATATTAGTCAAGAGTATTACATTCTAGCTTCTTGAACCTTGGTTTAAGGAATGTATGAGCTCCATGGGGTGTAAGTACAGACCAGTACCAAAAAGGAGGGATAACTAAAAGATATTGATGGAACAGAGCCAAGATGAACCCTAACAAAATTACTTATTTAGAACTATTACATTTTTTTTACACCAACACTGAACACATATTATGGGGGGCAGGGAAACCATGCAAAACACACGTATTTGGAAAACCAGGGTGTCATCTCTTGACTTGAAACCAGCTTTGTGCTGGCAAGAAATGAGAGATGTCAACAGATACTTTAAGGACTTGCACATCTTAAGCTGTAGAGGTATGTGAGTTATTAAATTCTTGTGTATCAGTTATAACTATTACACCACCATGTTTATATTTGTATATTTTCTATGTAGATTCGGCTCACGTAGTATCATACAAATATTTTTTATTCTTGTTTGTGACTTAGCAAGAGATTTATATTAGCATTTTTAAGAAACGTTTAGTACCGAAGGATTCTTGTCGGGCACGGTTAGGTTCACTCCTCAACTTGTAAATTGTTTTGTAATTATTTTGCCTATAATGTAATCTGAGTAGCTTACCGTATATAACGTCATTATTTTTTTTTATCGTATATGCCCTTGGCATGCATAGTACACTGTGTTATATGTATTTTCCGCTGCCAAGATTGATCGGTGTCGCAGCTGTTTAGCTGACCAGAGGGACCAGAGTGATCGGAGTCGCAGCTATCAAGGTGATTGAAGTGATCAGAGTGACCAGAGTGATCAGTGACCAGAGTGATCAGAATGATTAGTGTGAACAGAGTTATCGGAGTGATCCAGCTGCAGAGCTAGCCAAAGAAGGTGACCATAACGGCTGTGAAGCTGAACCATAGCAGCCATACAGCTGAGTAAACAGTGTTGCTGGTCGAGTACCAGGTGATCGGGTGTTCCTGACCGAGATTCGTGGGCGCTGATTGCTAGAATGACCAAACTGGCCTACTGATTGACCAGTGTGACTGGTAGCCAAGTGTGCTGGTGACGGAGTGTGTAACTCCATGCATGTAATCTTTTAGCCGTGTACTTCTTCTACAGAGTTGTCCGTATAATGACTAGAATAGGTATCGAGCTGAATTACCATAGCTTCTTTTTTTTTTTTTCGTGATTTCCCCCGCATGAGAACCTCCATAGAAAATACAAATTCAGACCAAATTAAGCATAAAGTGACGAGACTATTTTTGTTTCATCATATAAATTCATGAAAAATTATATTTTCGTTACGCAAATAAAATGTTCGCGTAGGCCTTATACGTAACATATATGTATGACGCTTCACATTACTAATGCTATTAGTTTCGGAAACTCATATATTGCATGGAGAATTACGTAGCCAATGTATACAAAATGTCTGGCAATAAACACACAGCAGTTGATGTGCTCGTTTCTCATGGGCCTTCCCTGTTTTGTACTACATCTTTGTTATGACAAGGTGAAATCTTATATAGTATTACACCCTGACAGTTTCGTTCGATGATTGAAACACGTGTCCAGCATCGGTATCTTTTTACAAAGTGATGTTCAGTGAGACGTTTCAATCACTTTAATCATTAATGATAGCAGAAATTTGTAGTTGTATTCTTTTAACAAACTTTAAGTGACTCGCACTATACGGAGGTAGAGATCCCTGGCGCATTGAATCTATCCTTTACATGACCGAGACTTTCACACAATCCTAACGTCGGGTCTAATACGATTGATAACGCCATTAGCGATTTACTTCCGTGTTCCTCTAACCCCAAGCCTATGATTCATAATTGCATCAAACTGGCAAATATTCTATTACCAGTAATATCAGTTAGTTTGCTAAAAATACATGCTGATATATATGTATAAATATTATTATGTTACGCGTACTCGCCTAGCAAAGAAGATAACAAAAGTACATCATCCAAAACTATTTAAATATCAAAGATAATTAAATGGAACTGTTGAAGGTTTCGACTAAGCATTAGTTATATAATGATTGGCGAGTTCTTAGAAAGAGGTTTAGAGATCTCATACTCGAAGACAACGGAATAAAGATCCTGTGTTTCCATTTAATGCGGAAATGCAGCGAAAATCAATAAAGGTTTATGTCATCTATAGCACAATCAAGATCAAACGTCTTAGTATTTTACGGTCTATAATTTGGACAAAGAGGGATGAAATTTTTCAGGTAGTCTTCAATGCTAGAATTGATGGTCTCACACATGCCCTGGATATGCAGTTTCGGATTGTGATGGTTCATGTAGCTCCTCAGCCACGCGAGATCACATGTGCAGCTGATTTGAAGATGTGATGGAAGGATAATATCCATAAGTGCTTTACTGTTTTGTATTGCTGTTGGTATTTCCATCAGGTAGGTGTCTTGCAGATTGAGATAAATCAAACTGTGTAGCTCGCTGAAGGCATCGGGAGAAATATATATAAGTGGATTTCCCGATACAGTCAGATTCGTAATTCGGCTCATGTTCGTAAAATCGTTCCTCTCAAATGTACGGATTGTGTTATTTGAGAGGTCCAGTATAGTAAGATTCATCATACGGGAAATGGCACCTGGCACTCGATTTAGGCTGCAGCTTTTCAAGCTGAGGTCTTCCACTTTGCTGGACGCAATGACTGCAATAGAATTGTCGTCGATGACATCGAGTCTGTTACCCTCCAGACTGAGTTTGCGCACTCCTTCCAGATATTTCAGGATATTGGGAAACACGGTAAGATAATTGTCCTTTAGTGTGAGATCTTTTAAGTGTCTCAAGATTGTCGAAGAAAAAGCGGGAACCAGAATTCCAGCGTCTCCTATGTAATGGTTGTGATCAAAGTTAAGTCTCTCAAGGTAGATGAGTCTGGACAAAGCGACAGGGATAGCAATGAGCTTCGTGTTTTCGATGCGAAGGTTCAACAAGGTTCCTTCAAAGCCATGGAAAGCTGCAGGGGGAAGAGTCTTAAAAGATCCAGCCAAAACGTTTAGAGTCTTCAATATTACAAGATGGCGAAGCGTATGCGGCCATTCATTTAGAGCGTCATCTCCGAAACTAAATTCAATCAGAGTCTTACCAACTTTCCGTAGAACATCTTCTCCACTGTCAAAAGAGTTATCGTTGATGGGATTGAAAGCTATGTTAAGTCTGAGTATCCTACTCAGTGTCCCTATAGCTGTAGGAATGGTAAGCAGTTTATTGTGACTCAGATCGAGCTCGGTTATATTACTTTCAACTCCGATAAAGGCTCCATCTTCAACTTTGCTGATGCTATTGATACTCAGTAGAATATCGGATACCTTAATGCCATTAAAGAGGCTATTATTGATTATAGAAATATTATTCGAATCAAGACGAAGTATTTGAAAGACACGGTCTGAATGATAAAAGTGTGGTATGTCTGTCAGATATCGTCCAGAGCAATCGAGTAAATCGAACGTGCATGAGCATTCACCTGTATTGGGACAGATATTGGCCGCTATAGCCAGCATCAAACAATGACAAAGGATGAGTCCAGTAAAAATATCCATCTGAAAGAAGGAAAGAAAAGTCTTTGAATCCATAGGCAATTATCGATTCAGTGCAACCTATTCAATATTCATTAGACTCATTTCTAAAAATAGTATTGCTCAGCTACATGACGAGCAATTGTCTGTGAAATGTATAGCCTTTATCTCATTCTAAAGAATTCATTCTATTATCATGCAAGTAGACTGTCGAGTAACTTTAAACCATCCATTCCACGCAGGAAATTTGTAAACCACTACATTGTAATGTATCTCTTTATTGTGCGTTAATGTTTTGTCCACGACTGTATATTGTAAGGGCATTTGTAAACAAAATAGTATATAGATACATTTGACACTAAGTGTAGACTAAACTTTAAAGATAACACTGGACAACAAATTTTTACAAAAGTCATGTTACTGAAATAAAATTAGTCAATTCTTATCAATTTTTATGTGCTGAACACGAATATGACAGTCAAATTGCAAAATTGGCTCTAGTTTTTTTGTAATCTGCAAGAAATTAATGTTTACATAACGAAATGCATTCCAATAGTAAAAGGTCAACTGTAATAGCCTACCTATAAAAAAATCAAGTCATTGACTACATCTTAGATTTCTTCGCCTGTCTCTTGTACAGCTGTTCGGGAGCATCTCTGAGGAGTGTCCAGCAGTAGTCAGCCAGCATTGTAGTGGACCATTTTCCATGGTATCTTTGTTCCATTTTTGCGATATCTTGATGAAAACGTTCGCCGTGTTCATCACTAACAATACCACAGTTGCTAGGAAAGAAATCCAAATGGGAATGAAGGAAGTGAATCTTTAGAGACATATTGCAGCCAAGTTTCTTATACTTCATCAACATGTCTTCTACTAGTTCCTTATAGTTTTCTGCCCTAACATTTCCGAGGAAGTTTGTAGAAACTAGGCGAAAAGCATTCCATGCTTGTTTCGCGTCACCTTCCAGCAAGTTGTTGAACCGGTCATCTTTGAAAAGCTCTCGAATCTGAGGACCCACAAAATCTCCCTCTTTAATCTTTGCTTCGCTGAGTCGAGGGAATTTTTCATGCAGGTATCGGAATGCTGGCAAAGTCCGGTCAATGGCTTTCACGAAGTTCTTCATCAAACCTAGTTTGATGTGAAGGGGTGGTAGCAAGATTTTCTGAGCCTCAACCAGAGCTGGGTGTTGGATATTCTTCTCTCCAATGGCTACATTCTGCCTGTGAGTCCATTCCTTCCTCATGTAGTGCATTTCCCTTGCTCGGCTATCCCACTCGCATAAGAAACACATGTATTTTGTATATCCTTGCTGCAGTCCCATTAAAAGGGCAACTTTCTTCAAATCACCACAGAGGTGCCAGCTGTACTTGTTATACTCAATGGAATTCAGTAGCTGCCTTAAGTTATCGTATGTCTCTTTCATGTGGACAGCATACGCTACTGGAATAGATGGAAGAATGTTTCCATTGTGCAAAAGCACAGCCTTGAGACTCAGTTTCGAAGAGTCCACAAATAGTCTCCATTCTTGTGGGTCATGAGTGATTTTTAAAGCATTCATGAGGCCCTCAATATCGGAACAGAATATCAGATTACTTTCCTTTCTGAAGAAAGGCTCCAATTGCTGGTGGCGCTTTCGATATGCAGTAATTGTGACATCTTCTTCTAGAAGATTCCATTGTTGGAGTCTTGATCATAGCAATTCTGCCTTGTTCTTTGATAAGTCCAAATCACGAATCAGGTCATTTAGTTCTTCCTGTGTTATTCTGTGTGGGGTTGATGATGCACCACAGTGAAAATCTGGATCACTGCATGCTGATGGACCAGGAGAAGAACAGGTCGACTCACCTTTGTCTTCGTTAGATGAATCAAGAGAATATTCTGCTGGAGGTTCTGGAATATGAAGTCCCTCACCATGTGGAACTGGTCTCAATGCAGACGGAATGTTTGGGTAGACTATTCTCGACTTCTTTCGCTTCGTTATTCCGCCGGAAAGAGGAGGAACCAAGCAGAAGTAACAGTCATTTAGGTGGTTGCTTGGCTCTCTGCACACCATTGGGACTGCAAACGGCATTGATGACCTTTTGCAATTCAACCACTGTGAAAGCTGTGTTGTACATGTAGCACAGCATATATGCGGAGCCCAAGGCTTGTCTTGGTCACCAACCTTGCATCCGAAGTAAAGATGATATGCCTTCTTCACTTGAGAATTGATACTTTTCTTCTGGTTGGCAAATGTCACTTCCCCACAAATATAGCAAAAATTGTCCGCGGTATTAACACACTTTCGAGGCATTACTGTTCTTTATTGTACGTAAATGGATAAAATAATAAGTTTTATGTAACAGTAGCTTGAACTGTCTCGCACAACGTCTAAAATATTTTAAATGCTGAACCTATCTGATTGGGCTTTATATAGTACACTGCTTACGTCAGCTTCAGCAGCCGCCTGGCATTAGTATAATAGGCCTACACATGTATAGTACACTGCTGACGTCAACTTACTTCAGCAGCCGCATGGCATTAGTATTGCATTGCATCAGAAAATGATGCAATCAACTGTGGATGATGTGAGCATGATGGTATTATGCAATGTTACATCATTATTCCGGATGTTGCCGCAGTCCTACTGGAGAAATTTACACAGTGAAACATAGAAAATGAGGTATATGAATATCTTCAAAACGAGAGCCAATACAAATTTTTCACGGTTATATTCGTGTTCGGCACACCAAAATACTACAGATTAGGGCCTTTTCAAGTCAGTAATGATTTCACTGTTGACCAGTGTAATATTTATAAATATGTTTACTTAAATTACAGGTCAGGACATTAGTGTTCCCTTTTGCAATTATATGCTCTACCGGATTTCTGACATGCTGGATGCTAAACTGTAGCTAAACGTAAGTGATATAAATTTGCATTCAGATGACATTATTTTCAGAAAAGGCTTTTTGCGACATAGGAATATAGGAATATAAAGTTATTCAAATGAAAATTGCAATAACCTCAGAGAGCTCACATTAATTGAAGAGCTCATGAATTCCAGCCAAAGTTACGTCAGGAACTGTCCTGATGAGTAAAAGGTAGAAACTTTGGAAAATGGTGCTCGAACAACTTATGACTATTCATTGACTCACAATGTTTTATTTGTCAGGAAGTCGTCCTCTAAGCACATATTTGGGAAAAACTCACCGGAGGCTCAAACAATTCGTTTCAAATATCAATCTTGCACAAGGTATATAAATCAAAAATTGGCAACGACTGAACAAAAATTCTTATTTCTTCTTCCTATCCGTTACTTTATAAAGAAAGGGCATGATATTTCTGATTCATTCAGATTCAAAAGATGCAACAGAATAAAGACAGAGATATTCCAAACGCTCTTATTTCAAAGAGGTTCATTATAAGGTTCGGTATTTAAAGCAACACATTGATTGGGTCAAGCAAATCACAGTCTGATTCTATAATGGATAATTATTAACAAGTCATGTTGAAAAGTTCAATGTCACTTTTCGGTGATTCTCTTTCTATTAAAATATTAAGGGACACGGCAGTTTCTCAAAGTCATTTTGTTATCAGATATTTTTTGCCTTGGTCTGAGGAGTCGTCTTTAAGGAAAAGTGTTTTATTCAGGAAGTAGAGTGCAGCTTTATAACTGTTCATTTCCATTGTGTCAATTTGTGAATGAAATATGCAAAGGAATTTTCAGCCTGTTGCCAGAGTCATGTCTCTCTTGTCCATTTCTTAAAATCCTCTTGATGCTAAGTGTATTGGAATGAAAGTAAGTGACGTAAATTATATTATTATCACTCTTGAGAGTAGGAAACAGAAACAACTTTGACATATAAGTGTGTTAAAGTTTTATGCTGATAGAGACAGTCTTGTTAATCAGTCAGGTTAGTTGTACCTGCTCCACATGGCGAGCATGGAATGCAATCTTATTATAGTAACGTTGGTTTAACCAATGATCGGAATTCCAAAATATTGAACAATCTGGACCAGAAACCTTCTCAACTAGAGCCACCAAAAAATGTAAACTTAAACAGCTAATATTTGTATATGAAACCCTGTTTCTATCATAAACAAATTAAATTATCCACGACGTTCAATACTAGACTCTAAGCACTTGAAGTAGCATATGTACATGATGAATCCACTCAAGCAGGAACGTTTGAAGAAAGAAATTCAACATTTGCCGGAGAAGGATTTTATTGAACAAGTAAAGGTAAATGAAGTTCTCTATGTATTCGTATTCAGAAATTAGGAACTAATTTTGGTATATGTACTGACGAAATAAACGTCAAGAGTGCCACCCAAACAGATTCACTTCCAATTCCAAGAATCGATGAAAAAATAACAATATTGGAAATGAAAAATATGCCAATAGGTTTGACCTTTTGAAAGGATATTGGCAAATTGCATTCAAGGACATTTCTGCATTTGCAAATCCGAATGGACTTTATGAAGAAAAAGTGAAGCCTTTGGTATGAAAGGTTCTTATTTATCATGCCAACATTTAATGAACATGCTGACACCTGATCTATGTAACTCTGATGCATGCATTATCATCTATAATAACACGTGGAATGATGACACTTAAACCTTTCAGAAATACTTTGATCGACTCAGTGATGCGCATTTGTCAACAAAGTTATGTAAAAGTCAGCTTGACTGTGCTTGCGTTATAGTTTAAGATATATTGTAGAATGTGGTTGAGTTAATGCTGTAGAAGTTAAGGGCAATGTTGTTTCTGAATGCCAAGCAAATATTTGTAAACAGCGACAGATGCGATGTTTAGGTATGTCTTGACTAAGTTTGCTCAAATATTTCCAAACTTGCTGAATACCTGACAATTTCCAAACTTGCTGAACACCTGACAATTTCCAAACTTGCTGAACACCTGACAAGTATGTTCACTACGGAAACCTAGTTACATTAGTCTAGCAAATTTCAAGAGGCTGTTGAAAAGCGAAAGGACATACACTGAAGTGCACCAGTTTTGTCAGCTCCAGATTTCAATCATTTAAGATGTCTGTTGATGCAAGTGATTTACGGTTTAGTAGAGCCTTGATTTAAGAAGGCCAAATTGGTGCAGATCCTCCAGTGTGCTATTTGATTTAAAGAATGAGACAAGCACTAGATACATTATTCCACAGTCGAGAATGATTTTTTCTTTGATATCGGATTCCCATCACTTTGAAGTGAATACTATTTCAACCATTCTCCGATTATTGTATTAAATGATCTTAACCCCGTACTTTTATTACCAAAATGAATAACGAAAAACAGACATTGTTGAAGTGGTCTTTCATTGTGCAAGAATGCAACATTCATATTAGGACAGGAAAGGAAAAGGTAGTCCGATTGCAGATACACTTTTGACGTGCAATTAAGTACTCTATTACGTTATGTATACTTTGTATAATTCATAATATATCTTCCTATGTAATGTTAATTATATGTGCATTAGTTTCATGTGTAAAATTTCATCTATATTGTATACATAATTCTTTTTGTAAATGATTGCAGGTGTTATGAATATCGATATTGTGTGTGTTAACTGTGTTTAACTTTGTCCATGATTGTAGATTGTAAGGTCCATCTGTAAATAACAAATAATATAGTTAAGTGTTGTCTATGAATGTTGATTAAGATTAAAATAACGTACACATGTTGACATATTCTTTCCGTTTTTCTTTCCTTCTCTCATTCTTTCTGTCTTCCTATGCCTAAAAGACTGGCCATAAAGATTGTTAAATCCATTTCCGCTGTTTGTCACAGGTGATAAATATAGACATGCATATTGTGACATTGTGTACCGTCCGATGTATTGGCTGGGTAGGTATTTATACAGTGCATGACACCCACACAAGCATGATTTGAAATAGTGTCTACATTTTATTTTTCCTTCTTTCAATGTATTGTATCATTACATAATATAGACGGTGACTGGCAATCTCACTGCAGTCAAAATATTGACTGATAATAATATATTACATTTTAAGGCATTTATTATTTTATTTATGGATTATCCCTATATACTTTGCACTAATATATGTTTTCATGCAGTGGCTTTATTGCAAAATGCCCTGGCAAAACGATGCCTGAAAACAAGTAAAGAGGATCTAATATTAACATCAGGTGAGTGACAATCTCGCAATAAATTGAATTTATTGTTTGATTTGTTGGAAATCTTGCGCTATTTCCAGCAAATATTTAATAATAAATTTTAAGACATGCATGGTGCGCGTTATTATGCTGAGGTAGGATATATGTGTTGACGGTATCAAATAAAAACATTAAAGACACACTGAAAAGGATATTTCTCTGCGGTATGAACGTACCGTATGAAACGAGAAATGATGAATGTCCGTTCGTGACTGAACTGCATTATCGATTCCATCATATAAACAAATGGGGAAATATCGTTTGTCAGATTGATTTTGTACCGCTTATATTTGGATTGAGCACCAGTTATTGATTGGATAAACGAGTACGTTTCGGTTGTACTTCACATGGATTCCCATTAATCTAAGTCAATTCGCACTCACCCAGCCATTAACGGGCGTCAGCATCGTTTTTGAATATCCATAGGCCATACACTTATGCAATATAATCTATAGTGAAGGACGCTGGCGTTAATCAATCAGACTTTACTCAACATGTTTATTACGACACATTTTCAAAATCATATGTTGTTGTAGATATACCTTTGCCAAAGTCTCACGTAGCGTATGCAGTTGCAGACAGACGTTTGCCAAAGTCTCGCTTAGCGTATGCAGTTGCAGACAGACGTTTGCCAAAGTCTCACTTAGCGTATGCAGTTGTAGACAGACCTTTGCCAAAGTCTCACTTAGCGTTTGCAGTTATAGACAAACCTTTACCAAAGTCTGACTTAGCGGATGCAGTATTTAATATACCTTTGTCACATTCTCACCTAGCGTATGCAGTTGTAGATAGATCTTTGCCAAAGTCTCACTTAGCGTATGCAGATGTAGACAGACCTTTTCCAAAGTTTTGCTTAGCGTACGTCTCTTACTCTAGCGATAATCTGGCGAACAGAGACTGAACATCAAAAGAGATTTAATTTGATTAACTCTGGGCTTGGTTGTAGAAAAAGCCAAATACATGTAGGGAGAGATACCGTTCTTCCAAGCATACATACGTTGTAGACTAATACCAAAGTCTGGTATACATTAATATTAATTAACACGTGTCCATGTGTTTTTCAATACGTTAATAAAACTATTCATCTCAAATGTAAGATAATACAACCGTGAATAAAGAACTGCTTGCTGTAAAATTGTATACCCCAGGACAACGTTACACGATTCACGTGTATTGTCATAAAATACACGTGCTCATTATTTCCCTTAGTGGTGTACTCTTTGATCTGCAGTGTCTTTCGAGGGAAAGGTGTACCAGTACGAATTACGTTTGCAAATAATTAGTATTATCTTGTCTGACGCTTTTGTTTATTTCTGTTTTTTTAGTTTTACTTTTTTACAAGTAAAAGGAACAATAAATAAACAACAGATGAGTAGCTATTCAGTAGATGCGCAGCGCGTATGAAAAACGTTGACAAGAAAAAATGCATTTCAAACCAATTATAAACAAAGAAATATTTCCTCAAATGTATTTAGCTTCTCCATGCCACTGAAAATAGTATTTGTCATTCGTTTATATCAATATATTACAAACGGTTTTTTTCTCCATGTTTACAATAAAGTTTTAAATTCAAAGTCTATTGGTTTTTACAAACACTCTTAGTGTTCTTTTCGCTTTATATTAAGTTATCTTTATAACGGCACTGTTGATTGTATGTAAACACATTTTAATGGTGAACACATGTAATCTCTCTTTTTTCGAGTGAAAGTTTGCTTGTATACCATGATATGGTTAAAAGTAGCAAGTATGGAAACGTGTGTTTGACATTTTATGAGCCTTGTGCATGCAATACGTAAGAATATATGACTTTAAGAAAAGCACCACCAGCAAAATAATTTCAGCTTATAGACTAGGCCGATATGGAATAATGACCACTTATGGATATTATACGTATCATAAGCGCGCAACTGTTTCAGATTCTGGCATGCAACCACATGCTTGTTATGTCATTCAACAACGCAATTTAGAAGGACAGAAGAAGATAAAAATTGTGTAAACTATAATCCGAGTTACGTCATTCAGGGCATTGACCAGGGCTTACATTAAGCTCTTTTTCATGCATACTTGTGAAACGTTTTCTAAAATTCGACCGAAATATGCTCTTTCTCGTATGTGCTCGATCGTTTCCATGTTAGTCATCCGTACAGTTAGAATGATAAATTTAATTTCAGGATTGAATCAACTGAAATCGAATCTCCTTCGATCACCTTCGTTCGACGTGATATATAACCATTTTCAATATTGTAAATATTTACCATGCAATTTCTATAAGATCTAGAATTGTGTATACACAAATGTAGTTAATGTACATCTTCTTGAAACTAAAATCCTACCAAACTTCTTTAAGGAATCATAGGGCAATTTACCTGGATCACAAGAGAGAGAGAGAGAGAGAGAGAGAGAGAGAGAGAGAGAGAGAGAGATACCTTGGTGGCTGAATCTTTCAAGAAGACTTATATTCTAATGAGTGCGTCCTGGACCTTATCTTTATATACTAAGGTCAAGTTACTTCCCTGGAATTCTTACAATACACGCAAGATATAATCATGGGATGGTCAATGTCATATCCAGCCAATTTCTTGCCAATCCCTTTGCAACTCAGTGGAAATAAAAATATTAGCAATATAACCATCTTTGTGAGGGTTAAACGTAAGTTATTTACTGACTGTTTGAAAGAGGAGAAAGTCATAATGTTGCCACTCGGAAATGAATATAGAGGATTTATTATAATATTGTTTAAACAAATTTGGAATGACAGGAACATGTTTAGGGGAGTGCAGCAATAGTGGTAGTGATACATTTGTTTCTTCTCTTTTATCTAGGATTTGCATTGCCTTCTTAAATGTTTGGAATTTACTGTTCTTTGGTCACCACTTTGCTGGTTTTATTGAAGATCAAGTTTATCAGTCAGTCAGAGCGAGATCGACATATAATCGCAAATACACCGTTAAAGGATTCATGGTTTGCGGCCATGTTGGCAATGACCTGACTGTACATAACACTGGACAACAAATTTTTACAAAAGTCATGTTACTGAAATAAAATTAGTCAATTCTTATCAATTTTTATGTGCTGAACACGAATATGACAGTCAAATTGCAAAATTGGCTCTAGTTTTTTTGTAATCTGCAAGAAATTAATGTTTACATAACGAAATGCATTCCAATAGTAAAAGGTCAACTGTAATAGCCTACCTATAAAAAATCAAGTCATTGACTACATCTTAGATTTCTTCGCCTGTCTCTTGTACAGCTGTTCGGGAGCATCTCTGAGGAGTGTCCAGCACTAGTCAGCCAGCATTGTAGTGGACCATTTTCCCTGGTATCTTTGTTCCATTGTTGCGATATCTTGATGAAAACGTTCGCCGTGTTCATCACTAACAATACCACAGTTGCTAGGAAAGAAATCCAAATGGGAATGAAGGAAGTGAATCTTTAGAGACATATTGCAGCCAAGTTTCTTATACTTCATCAACATGTCTTCTACTAGTTCCTTATAGTTTTCTGCCCTAACATTTCCGAGGAAGTTTGTAGAAACTAGGCGAAAAGCATTCCATGTTTGTTTCGCGTCACCTTCCAGCAAGTTGTTGAACTGGTCATCTTTGAAAAGCTCTCGAATCTGAGGACCCACAAAAACTCCCTCTTTAATCTTTGCTTCGCTGAGTCGAGGGAATTTTTCATGCAGGTATCGGAATGCTGGCAAAGTCCGGTCAATGGCTTTCACGAAGTTCTTCATCAATCCTAGTTTGATGTGAAGGGGTGGTAGCAAGATTTTCTGAGCCTCAACCAGAGCTGGGTGTTGGATATTCTTCTCTCCAATGGCTACATTCTGCCTGCGAGTCCATTCCTTCCTCATGTAGTGCATTTCCCTTGCTCGGCTATCCCACTCGCATAAGAAACACATGTATTTTGTATATCCTTGCTGCAGTCCCATTAAAAGGGCAACTACCTTCAAATCACCACAGAGGTGCCAGCTGTACTTGTTATACTCAATGGAATTCAGTAGCTGCCTTAAGTTATCGTATGTCTCTTTCATGTGGACAGCATACGCTACTGGAATAGATGGAAGAATGTTTCCATTGTGCAAAAGCACAGCCTTGAGACTCAGTTTCGAAGAGTCCACAAATAGTCTCCATTCTTGTGGGTCATGAGTGATTTTTAAAGCATTCATGAGGCCCTCAATATCGGAACAGAATATCAGATTACTTTCCTTTCTGAAGAAAGGCTCCAATTGCTGGTGGCGCTTTCGATATGCAGTAATTGTGACATCTTCTTCTAGAAGATTCCATTGTTGGAGTCTTGATCCTAGCAATTCTGCCTTGTTCTTTGATAAGTCCAAATCACGAATCAGGTCATTTAGTTCTTCCTGTGTTATTCTGTGTGGGGTTGATGATGCACCACAGTGAAAATCTGGATCACTGCATGCTGATGGACCAGGAGAAGAACAGGTCGACTCACCTTTGTCTTCGTCAGATGAATCAAGAGAATATTCTGCTGGAGGTTCTGGAATAGGAAGTCCCTCACCATGTGGAACTGGTCTCAATGCAGACGGCATGTTTGGGTAGACTATTCTCGACTTCTTTCGCTTCGTTATTCCGCCGGAAAGAGGAGGAACCAAGCAGAAGTAACAGTCATTTAGGTGGTTGCTTGGCTCTCTCCACACCATTGGGACTGCAAACGGCATTGATGACCTTTTGCAATTCAACCACTGTGAAAGCTGTGTTGTACATGTAGCACAGCATATATGCGGAGCCCAAGGCTTGTCTTGGTCACCAACCTTGCATCCGAAGTAAAGATGATATGCCTTCTTCACTTGAGAATTGATACTTTTCTTCTGGTTGGCAAATGTCACTTCCCCACAAATATAGCAAAAATTGTCCGCGGTATTAACACACTTTCGAGGCATTACTGTTCTTTATTGTACGTAAATGGATAAAATAATAAGTTTTATGTAACAGTAGCTTGAACTGTCTCGCACAACGTCTAAAATATTTTAAATGCTGAACCTATCTGATTGGGCTTTATATAGTACACTGCTTACGTCAGCTTCAGCAGCCGCCTGGCATTAGTATAATAGGCCTACACATGTATAGTACACTGCTGACGTCAACTTACTTCAGCAGCCGCATGGCATTAGTATTGCATTGCATCAGAAAATGATGCAATCAACTGTGGATGATGTGAGCATGATGGTATTATGCAATGTTACATCATTATTCCGGATGTTGCCGCAGTCCTACTGGAGAAATTTACACAGTGAAACATAGAAAATGAGGTATATGAATATCTTCAAAACGAGAGCCAATACAAATTTTTCACGGTTATATTCGTGTTCGGCACACCAAAATACTACAGATTAGGGCCTTTTCAAGTCAGTAATGATTTCACTGTTGACCAGTGTAATACATCTGCTGCAAATGGTTCATGCCCTTTAGAATTAGAAGCGCATTTCACACGGGTCGATACAGTGGATCTACTCTGTTGAGACAAAATCAGTTGCGGGTAGCTGTGTCTAAAGACCTGTTTTAATTCAATTATATTCAACTTCCCATTGCTATCGATCCCCAAACAATCTTACGATAGAGAAAACGTACGTGGAAAACAAAATTTATGCACGGTCACGGAATGTTATCTAACAATTATGACCTTATTTACCCTTTTCATTACGTGGTTTATCATGATGGTCTTTTTAGTTCATCTTAGAAGCCAAACAAATTCCTTCCACCTTAGACTTTATGACCCCATGCATGGACTTATACTGACCCCGTGCATGGACTTTCATATTGACCCATGTTTGGACTTACAGGGTGACAACCAAATGGACTTTTTCGGATTACACGGATTTATCATTATTGCTGCATAAGTGAACCGGAATAGAAACATACAAATATGTGTGAATCGGCGTACTTTAGCTAGGTATATAGGGAATGCCCAATTATTACAGTGTTAGACTTATTATTCAGTACTTTTTTCTTCTTCAAAAATGTGAATCGTGTTTGAAATATAGAAATGGTAAGGGATGAGTTTCAGATATTATAAATTAAACGTACCTCTGATTAGCAGCATATAAATTTTGAAAATGAGAACAGGTAGAATTGTTTTTCCAATTTTATGATAACATCTTGTGTAACAGCACTAGATATTGCCAAAGAACAACGCTTTCATTTATGCAAGAAGCAGCATATATTTCAGAATTTTCAAAACTTTAACAATACCGTCTCATGTAGCGGTACGAGGATGTTATATAGAAACTACTCCTGTCTCAAACGAATATCGAAAGTACAACGAGAACACTGATAAATCTCTTAAATAAAACATAGCTGAGTTTCTAGAACATATCATACTTTCTTGATGAACTATTTAATTTAGTGTACATATTGAATGAGATGTATTTGTCCAAATAAATAATGAAATGAAACTATATTGTGATGCGTTGAACAGAAGATACAACTAATTAATGAACTTTGATATAAAGGCAGCAGTCACAGTTAAAAAAAACGAAATAAAAAACCCAAACATAACGTTTTCTTTCTTCCAGATTGAGCTGGCATAAAAGTGTAGTCAAGGGTAGGTGTGTTACAGACACATTAGATATATTAAAATATTTATTTGTTGATTTCAAGCATCTAAACGCTAAAGACTATTTTCAATTTACCCAGACAAATATATATATATATATATATATATATATATATATATATATATATATATATATATATATATATATATATATATATCGGAAACGTTTAACGGAACTTTGAAAATAGGATTGTTGTAGTATTCCACTCGAAATGAAACTAAAACGTTGGCCTATGCTGTGGCAAGATTTGATGTTGGATATGATAACGCTTACAGACATGTATGGTCGTTACTTCAGTTGAAGAGAGCAAGTTTGATAACCGGTACTTCTGGAAATATAAATTCAAAATTGGCGAATGGTTAGAATTTCAAAATGTATGGTAATATTTGTAAAAGAAAACCTTCCTAATTATGCGATGGAAAGTATACAGCATCATACAAGTTGTATTATATACCCCTATTGCTTGTAAACTGGGTGATTTAATGATTGAGAATATGGTACATGTTTTACGTACACACAGCATAGGATGGTTTATCTAATCCAATCCTTCCAACGTGCTTTTTGGTCAGACTTGTAACACTGGTTCTTAAGTTCCATAATTTTGTATTCAGCATCGAACACTTCTACAAACTGATGGGACTACATTGGGCACTGCATTGGCACCCAAGTCTCTCAATATTGTCAATGGAAGACTATAACACAATTTCTCTACTAACATCATCTTGACCCCTGGTGTAGATGTATTGACGACATAGAATCAAACTGAATCGACACAGGCGACAATTTCAAAAATATTTTTTATTTCGCCACTTACTTTCACACTACGAATACATTTACGTCGGAGTTATCGAACAGGTCCAGTGTCTTTCTGGATACACAACCTACCGGTCGGGAGGGGAGCATAGACACTAACCTTTACTCTAAACGTAATGACTCTAGTTTTCAATTACACCTGAGAACCTGCCACACCCAGCTCGTAATAAAATATCTCCCTTACATTATGTTCGTTCGAACCAAACGCATATGTTCTAATCCTGCTACCTTTGTAAAGAGACTCCCAGAAATCAAGGGGCACCTTAGGAGAAGATACAAAAGGAACAACATTGAGAAGGCTGAATGAAATATAGAAATAAGAATATCAACACGCGTGTTCCTTTTGTGTTAATGTTTCACCCAACCTGCCCAAAACCTACAAGAGATCGCACGCAAGCAGTGGCACCTCAATACATATCTCAAAAAGTTCCTATGAGTGCGTACCGTAGACCAAAAACTCTTAAGAACCATCTGGTACGTGTCAGAGTAACAACAAACAAAACCACAGATTCAGACAAATACCATTACAAAGACACGCGTTGCACAATTTGCAAACATATGCCCGAGAACTAATTTTTCAGACGTTCTACAACAGGGTTCTCTACAATATGAATCAGACGTTAAGATATCCAGCCTATAATACGATCTATTTGCTGATATGCATGGTCTGTGATACTCAGTATGCTTGCAAAACAAAACCCACATTCTCAAAAAAATCAACACGAAGGTCGAAAACCACAACAACTCGAATGGACATTCAGTCAACTCGCTCTAGATGTTGCTGATTACATCTGACCTCTGGTGGACAGACATAGAACGTACACGTAAGGAACGAAACTGGATAATACAATTGAAAACACATGGGGAAATTGGCCTAAATGTAAACAAAATCTAACCTTAACGTTGCAACCTTGACAAATTTTCAGCCAGTCTTCAGTTCTTCACTTTACATTTTTATGATGTAATTGTCCTATTATTATTATTATTATAGTTCCAGTCAATTATCCTGACACACAATTACCTTAACATCTTTCCTTCAAATCTTTCTTTGCATAATTCAACCGAGATTAATTTCTGGCTTCGATCTCTCGCCACGTTTTGTCTCCGCCCTTTGTTTACAACTTATTACAGGGTCAACACATACTGCCTGGTTCGTTATGTGATAGGCGCAAGAACCCGTTCGTCCATTCTTTTCTGCACAACTTTATATTATACATCTTGGTGTAAATATGAGTCCAGAATTTTTCGTAGATTTTGTGTTAAGTGCTTGTTTTGTACATGCTGTTGTTAATTTTAATATTTCCCCACAAAACGTTGGTAACTCTCTCTCTCTCTCTCTCTCTCTCTCTCTCTCTCTCTCTCTCTCTATATATATATATATATATTTGGTGTCAGAACAATATATGAAAAAGTAATACAAACATTCTTCTCTCCAAGTTCATTTGAAATGATTGATATTTGCAATTATTCCTTCACTACTGCATGAAGACAAATTCTCGTAAACACTATTTCTCACAGTGTTTTATTGGGAACTTAATTTTGTTTCTTGGTAATTAGGAAATCGAATTACATACTGAGTGATCTTGTACCAGTCTCTATAAAAGCTTACAGTCATTTCCTCGCTTTTGCACTCAGGTTCAATATTTCTACTGCATTTATAAGGTTAATTAACAAAATTATTAATTGATAATAAAAGTCCTACATACCGACATCTACAGCAAAGAAAAGGCGGAGCTAATTAGATTATGTGAACTGCTGTAAAGTAGAATAATTGTGTTTTTGAGTGTTATTACAGACCGATATCGAAACAAACTTTGGCACAATCAGGGATCAGGAATAAAGAAGCGACATTAAACCTCTAATCTCAAAACAATCCTTTATACATGAAATATAACCTGTCACTGACACAGTAGTTAATGATCAAAAAATAAATTATGCCACTCTTGCGGTTCTTTCTGATTCAATGGAGTCCTGTGATAAGATATAAGCTCTTTCTATGCACAGGATCCTGTTGAAACTCTCATCAAATTCAGGCTTCCCGTAACCGGAAACGTTTTGAGTACTTCTCATATGATGAACAACTTGGAAAAAATGCAAGATATTTGATCGCAAATGTAATTGCAAATGCAGCTAGAACTTTCAGCGCTGAGCACAGTAAGATGGTAGGAGAAACAACAGTTCACATTACGTGAGATCGTATATTTAATCTCAAGAAAGCAGATCTTGAAGTCATGACAAGACTTTCTAAATAGCCCGGCAGGAACCCAGTTTCGCTCAGTGACCTTGCCATTCTTGCCCAATTTCATGACTTGTGTTCGATTTAGATGACTGCTCAGGTAAATTAACGGGTCGACGATGAAGAGGTGCATTCAAATCTTGGCTGACATTAAAAAACATGTACCCTTAAGCTACGTCACGCAAAGTCGCACACATTCGATGATCCTTTTTCAGACGGACCTCGTTCCAGTGGGTTTGGAGAAAATACCATTCACAAGAATGTTTAGGTGATACACAGTATTAGTTTTGTTATTAACTAGATACGCGAATACGTTTTATACTTATTGTTAATATTATGCAATGTGTGTGTCGTAATTACCGCATCGAACTGAAACCTCAAGCAGTATCAACGATAAGCAAATAGGCGTGTTTAGGCCTCTATTATTTACGTGAGATCCATTTAGGTCCTTGTACTCTTTCAGCCACACGAGATCACAGTTGCAGCTGATTTGATCTCTTGGAAAGATGACGTCTCGAAACCAAGGACATTTTTGGGATTGCGACCGTCATTTCCGTCATCGATGTGTTTATCATATTCAGGTATATAAAACTGCGCAAGTCATTAAAGGCATCGGGAGAAATGAAATCCAATGGATTTTCGGATACGGTAAGATTCGTGATCAGACTCATGTTGGTAAATTCGCTTCGCTCAAAAGCTCCAATAATGTCTCCAGTATGATGAATAGAGAGGATGCTATTACTGTTCAGAAGAATAGTTGATACCTCAATGCCATAAAAGGAGTTCCTGAGAACATAGGAGAGTATGTTAAGGTCAAGAATGTGTATTTGAAAGACAGTGTCTGAGGCTGTACGCCTTGAGATGCACGTCCGACCTCGTCCAGAACAATCTATTAGGTCGAACGTACACGTGCATTCAATTGTACTAGGACAACCAGTATCTTAAGCGAACATCAAACATTGGTAAATGATGAATCCAGTAAAATCATTCGTCTGAAAATTCAAAAGAAAAGTTACGAATCAAGATGTAATTAAAGCTAGTTTCACAGAAAGCCAAGCTAATATCGTTCTAGCAGTCTATTACTTAAGTTCGAGAGCACTAGGTCTGGCAAGCGTCTGTCTGAGGTTTGTATATTAGGCTGGTACTGACATAACATCGGAATTGTTAATTTCATCAACGCTATGTGTGCAAAGGAGTTGCATATAGACCTGTTTTTAATATACATTAATGCTGTCTCAATGTATTTACGGATCGATTAATAGAGCATGCACATCACATGCGATTGTTTTAAAGGATGTCATTATTTTTCTTCGTTTTCCTGTTCTTAGTTAATAGTAACTGACAACCAATGGTTTTCACGATGACGTGTTGCAATGAAATGCAATTATTTTGGAAATGCATTGAGCGCCTTATAAATTCAGGTACGGTAATTTTCCATTAACGTATCCAAGGAAATTGTGAAATTAATGCTTGAACAAATAATTGTTTGCCCGCATGACACAAAAGTATAGAAGTAGATTTCACAATGTCCATTCGTTTCTTAACTACATGCAATGTACTATCAAGGACACAATTGTGGACATTATATAATGTTAATCTGATTTGGTACCGCATTCTTTGGACGCAGTACCACTTGTTAACCGAATAAAGAATTCATCTGAGTTGCATATGGATGTACACAGACAGAAGTCATATCATTCTCGCCAAGCCATTAATCGGGATCAACATTTGGTCCAGTATCCATTGAGCATAGTTCTGTGAATACGCGAAACAACGCGTTGATTTGGTTAATAGACAGACAAAAATGACTTGATTCTAGTTTGGTGTTTGAATACAGATACAAACGGAAGCAACACTTTTAAAACTATTCAGTCTGAAAGACATTGTGGGTGATTGTCACAGTCTTTCGAGCTATATGACTAATTTAGACCCTATGTTGTTTGTCGAAATCATGAAATAATGTAGAGGCCAAAATGGCATTGGATGGTTCCCTTTGCGGTCAGCTATGCTTAGAATAAGACTACCTTATCAGCCACTCAGATTATTTTTCTCAGCTTCCCTCGTTCTGTTGATTACATTCAATTGCCTGATTCAAGCTCGGATATAATGATGTGAGTCACACGAGATGATACTTTAATGAGATTTGACACCAAGGGAGATTCCGGTTGATTGAATTTATACTAGGTGACATAAATATCTTCATGCTGCTTCTCCGGTTCACATGGTTGCAGTACGGTACTTTGGCTTAAATAACATGCTTTAAGGTTGATAAATAAGAGAGTGTCTTAAAACATAAACTTAGTGTTATTATCAAAAACATATAATCAGAACATGTTTCTCATTAATGGATATGATAAAAGCCAACGTGAAATAAGTGAGACATGATGAATAAGAACATCTTGCTCTCAGAATAATTACTTATTGACACCGTACTAGAAGTCGTATGTAATGTGACGAAACGTATTACGGTACGTTCTTATTTTTCCCATAGCAGTGAATTCTTCGATGTGAGGCGTAATGTTGAATATACGTTTTATCCATTATCGCCTTAGTTTTCAAAATAGCTGTGTTTTCGGACTTATTTAACGTTTGTTATATACTGATATTGAAGAAGTTATGTTGATTACGCTGATAGAGTTTTATTCATGAGTTATCTACCACCTAGCTCCAATTTTTATGATTTGCCATTTGATTTACATCGATTTTATAAATGTATAGTATTTTGAAAATATATAGTTACGTGGTACTGTCTTCATTTCTTCCTGCTTGTAATGCAATGTTAGTATTTGTTGGGTTATATAATTAAAAACCATGACAATACTTTCTTCTGCTGATTTATTTCTAATATACGAAATCAAGTAAAGTAAAACTCAAAGATTTTCTTGATGTCGTCGTGCGGACTAAGGTATGTATTTGTATTGGTGTGTGTGTGATATTTTTTTTAACATAGCTTTAACAATGTTTCAGTCATATCGCTAAGATGTCTGCAGTGTGGCAGTTTACAGTGATTTCTAGCACTAGGGCATCATGCCGCAGAGATGTAGCATGTTGTCCCACCCAGTCATATTATCCTGACACCAGACCGACAAGGGCTAACACTAACTAAAGCATATTTAGCAACAATATTTTACAATAAAACAACACCGCTCCGGTGGCCTAGTGGTTAGAGCGTCCGCCTCGGACGCGGGAGGTCGTAGGATCGATCCCAGGTCGAGTCATACCAAAGACTTACAAAAATGGTACTAACATCTGCCTCGCTTGGCGCTCAGCATTAACAGGTTAGTGTTAGGACTGGTCGGCCTGGTGTCAGGATAATGTGATTGGGTGGGACATCATGCTGCATGTCTGCGGCATGATGCCCCTGTGCTAGACATCACTATAAACTGTCACACTGCAGACATCGTAGCAATATGGCTGAACAAAATTGTTAAAGATACGTTAAAAATCCAATCACACACACAGACAAATTACAATAAAACAACGAAGTAAAACAGAATAAGAACATTATTTTAGTACGCTTTGGACACATGTTATCTTATTCAGACAGCTTAACCGGACTTTGGTCAGTTTCCCGTTCATGTATACAAGCAGACAACGTTTTGGAAATAAGTAGGAATGTTAATCTTTCTTTTCTTCGCTCGTTCTTATTCACATTGTCTATCACTACATTTCTAATTAGTATTCACATTCCCTATCCTTACAATTGTAATTCTAACTAATATTGCCTATAATACTGTTGAAATGCGTAGTTACATTGCATATCATGCAACTCTGATTAAAATTGACTAACGTCATTGTTGGAATTCTTATTTACATTAATATTCTTACGGTTGCAATTCTTGATAAAATTGTATATTCTTACGATTGAAATTCTTGCTAAAATTGTCTATTCTTAAATTTGTATTTCTTATTAAACTTTTGAATTATTACAGCTGTAATTCTTACTAAAATTGTCTATTCTTAAATTTGTATTTCTTATTAAACTTTTGTATTATTACAGCTGTAATTCTTACTAAAATTGTTTATTCTTACGCTTGCATTTGGTATTAAAATCGTCTATTCAGTCATTTCCATTTCTTATTAAACAAGTCTATTCTTACAGCTGGAACTCTTATTAAAATGTTATATTTTGTCCACTCTTAACTATGTAGTTTCTACCCACGTTCTCTATCCTTAAAGCCTGAAATTCGTAGTCACATTGTCTATTCTTGCAGATCTAATTCCTATACACAGTGTGCATTCTTACAAATGTAATTCTTATTAAAATTGTCTTTTCTTACTGATGCAAAACTGAAACTAATTTCAACGTTAAATTTAGTGAAATTTGATCTCCTTCCAACAGACGCTAAAGATGCTGAAAAGTTAATTCTATAAAATATTAACGAAAATATAACAAACTATAAAATATTGATCCACATCACGGAAGAAGAATTACCTTGCTATCAGAAAGTTATGAAAAGCGGTTTTGTCTTTGCAGTCCCCGCGATAAGAAAATATCCTCTAACTGCTGAAAGTTATCAGAAGGCGTTTTTATTTTGCCGCCCCTACAAGTTTACCTCAAAAGGTCA